>OZ025255.1:12429869-12552967 GCA_964019135.1 Arenicola marina
CTAAAAAGGCCGTTGGTCCGTTGGTAACTACAAGAAGTTCAATTACATGGCATCATGTACTGAGAGGATAATAAACTAACAATTAACCGTCATAACGTATTAGTGCTATCTCTACAACTGTAGCGCATTGATAGCTGTAGTAAAACCCTGTAATCGAGCATTGCCTCGGTTTAATTAATAACACCAAAGATTGCGTCAATGTAGCGCACTATTTTGCACATCACTATATTGTTATGGGTGGTTTGAACACGAGGTACACAGTACACAGTTTAACATAATTATTCATACATCTCCGACTTCGTGGGTGATTCTGGCCAGTCGCATCGCCCCCCCCCCCCACGCCCCTCCGCTCAAGCGTCGGCCGCCACCCCCACCTCACCCCACCCCCACCCCGCCACGTGCTGCCTCACTCACCTTGTCCTTCAGCAAGATTTCATACGTGGTGACGACCACGTTATACTTGATCCTCTTGTTGCCCGGGTGACACCACTCGTGCTCCCGAATCTACAAGTAACAAGAGAGAAATTCGCGGGGTTTTAGGCCAGTTCAGGTGTGTACATGATAGCTAATATGCGCCTATAAAGCTCCCGGGCTAATATAATCGTACAGGATGAAACTCGAGACACAGGCTGCGAACTTATAACTTTTTTGTCTGCAGTTTAGTTCGTTCACAATAGCAAGGGAGGCTGCCCCTCCACGTGAAAGAGTCAAACATTAATTGGGTGAAATCCACCATAAGCCGGTTCTGTTAAATCCATAAAAACATTTTTCGATCGAAAATCCTTACTTAGCAAATTGTATAATCGACAGAATAATGGAGTTTACTAATATATAACCGATTCCTGGCATTATTGAGCTGAACCTGACCAACAAAACCTCATTCGGACCATATCATCAGTGACCATACTCTCCGGACTATACCATAAACACGTGACTTTTTTTTCTTATCGACATACACACAACAGTAGGGCTTCCGGTTTATCGTACATCGAAGAAACACAAAAAATAATCATCCTATAAATCTGTGTCTCGCGGCGATCACGTGACTCACGTTGTTACGGCTGTTGATGTCCCCCAAGTAGACGACCACGTTCATGTCGGGCGCCCACTGGCGGAACTCTCGCTGCCACGTGACCACGGTCGAGAGCGGGACGACGATGAGGAACGGGCCGTACAGGTGGTGGGAGTTCATCAACGACTCCAGGAACGAGATGGTCTGGATCGTCTTGCCCAGGCCCATCTCGTCCGCCAGGATCACGCTGTTCTCTCTGCGGAGGTCGAAGGTCAAAGGTCAGAGGTAAACGCTAACCGTTTTTTATATAATTATAATCGAATGGCGAAAGATCTACGGATGTACGGAGTACGGATCATGTTATTTTCCCTGTAGGTCACACTTTATCGGGTTATCAAATAAATCTAATCAAATGGTTAACACCTACACCTTCTTCCCCACAGAGGTCAAAGTTATCGATTGTACAAGTGAGTACAAATGAGACCACCTAAAATAACACCTACAATTTTATGTGCTTTATGACATCGGCAAACATAACAATATGGATATTATAAGATAAGATTTCGAGAGGCCTAGACAAGCAGTATTGCGGCAGTAAGAATAATATTCAAGGTGGCGTGTTAACCTCGTATGTTTTTGCAAAAAACCCGATTTTTGTATACATTGCACACACAGAAGACATTATTTTAGGTTCAAGTCGGCGAACCGACCGCTGCGCGGCCCTACAGCAGACCTACACCTTCTGGGCACAGTTTTAAACACTGAGACACCTGACTATGGGAGCACGTACTTGCACCAGGAGTGGAGTAACCAGTTGAGGCCATCCAGCTGGTAGTCCCTCAGCTCCATGTTATTTTCCTTGGCAAGAAACGAGGGCTGACTCTTGAATGGGACAAACTTAGGTCTGTGCTTCAACACCTGAAAATAAAATTGATCGAACAAACATTTATAATGTCCCAAGTTGAGCAGAAATAATGGTACCTACGGCTGCTTCATACACACAGTCATATCTGGAAATATGTATTATACTAAAGTGTTAAATATAAGGCCACCCTGGACAGTTTGGTCTTAGATCTTACTACCCTGAGACTGGAGGCCAGCGCTCACCCTGGACAGCTGGGTCTTAGATCTTACTACCCTCACACTGCAGGCCAGCGCTCACCCTGGACAGCTGGGTCTTAGATCTTACTACCCTGAGACTGGAGGCCAGCGCTCACCCTGGACAGTTTGGTCTTAGATCTTACTACCCTGAGACTGGAGGCCAGCGCTCACCCTGGACAGTTTGGTCTTAGATCTTACTACCCTCACACTGCAGGCCAGCGCTCACCCTGGACAGTTTGGTCTTAGATCTTACTACCCTGAGACTGGAGGCCAGCGCTCACCCTGGACAGCTGGGTCTTAGATCTTACTACCCTCACACTGCAGGCCAGCGCTCACCCTGGACAGTTTGGTCTTAGATCTTACTACCCTGAGACTGGAGGCCAGCGCTCACCCTGGACAGCTGGGTCTTAGATCTTACTACCCTCACACTGCAGGCCAGCGCTCACCCCGGACAGCTTGGTCTTAGATCTTACTACCCTGAGACTGGAGGCCAGCGCTCACCCTGGACAGCTGGGTCTTAGATCTTACTACCCTCACACTGCAGGCCAGCGCTCACCCTGGACAGTTTGGTCTTAGATCTTACTACCCTGAGACTGGAGGCCAGCGCTCACCCTGGACAGCTGGGTCTTAGATCTTACTACCCTCACACTGCAGGCCAGCGCTCACCCTGGACAGCTTGGTCTTAGATCTTACTACCCTGAGACTGGAGGCCAGCGCTCACCCTGGACAGCTTGGTCTTAGATCGTACTACCCTGAGACTGGAGGCCAGCGCTCACCCTGGACAGCTTGGTCTTAGATCTTACTACCCTCACACTGCAGGCCAGCGCTCACCCTGGACAGCTGGGTCTTAGATCTTACTACCCTCACACTGCAGGCCAGCGCTCACCCTGGACAGCTTGGTCTTAGATCTTACTACCCTGAGACTGGAGGCCAGCGCTCACCCTGGACAGCTTGGTCTTAGATCGTACTACCCTGAGACTGGAGGCCAGCGCTCACCCTGGACAGCTTGGTCTTAGATCTTACTACCCTCACACTGCAGGCCAGCGCTCACCCTGGACAGCTGGGTCTTAGATCTTACTACCCTCACACTGCAGGCCAGCGCTCACCCTGGACAGTTTGGTCTTAGATCTTACTACCCTGAGACTGGAGGCCAGCGCTCACCCTGGACAGCTGGGTCTTAGATCTTACTACCCTCACACTGCAGGCCAGCGCTCACCCTGGACAGCTTGGTCTTAGATCTTACTACCCTGAGACTGGAGGCCAGCGCTCACCCTGGACAGCTTGGTCTTAGATCGTACTACCCTGAGACTGGAGGCCAGCGCTCACCCTGGACAGCTTGGTCTTAGATCTTACTACCCTCACACTGCAGGCCAGCGCTCACCCTGGACAGCTGGGTCTTAGATCTTACTACCCTCACACTGCAGGCCAGCGCTCACCCTGGACAGCTTGGTCTTAGATCTTACTACCCTGAGACTGGAGGCCAGCGCTCACCCTGGACAGCTTGGTCTTAGATCGTACTACCCTGAGACTGGAGGCCAGCGCTCACCCTGGACAGCTTGGTCTTAGATCTTACTACCCTCACACTGCAGGCCAGCGCTCACCCTGGACAGCTGGGTCTTAGATCTTACTACCCTCACACTGCAGGCCAGCGCTCACCCTGGACAGCTGGGTCTTAGATCTTACTACCCTCACACTGCAGGCCAGCGCTCACCCTGGACAGCTGGGTCTTAGATCTTACTACCCTCACACTGCAGGCCAGCGCTCACCCTGGACAGCTGGGTCTTAGATCTTACTACCCTCACACTGCAGGCCAGCGCTCACCCTGGACAGCTTGGTCTTAGATCTTACTACCCTGAGACTGGAGGCCAGCGCTCACCCTGGACAGCTTGGTCTTAGATCGTACTACCCTGAGACTGGAGGCCAGCGCTCACCCTGGACAGCTTGGTCTTAGATCTTACTACCCTCACACTGCAGGCCAGCGCTCACCCTGGACAGCTGGGTCTTAGATCTTACTACCCTCACACTGCAGGCCAGCGCTCACCCTGGACAGCTTGGTCTTAGATCTTACTACCCTCACACTGCAGGCCAGCGCTCACCCTGGACAGCTGGGTCTTAGATCTTACTACCCTCACACTGCAGGCCAGCGCTCACCCTGGACAGCTGGGTCTTAGATCTTACTACCCTCACACTGCAGGCCAGCGCTCACCCTGGACAGCTTGGTCTTAGATCTTACTACACTCACACTGCAGGCCAGCGCTCACCCTGGACAGCTTGGTCTTAGATCTTACTACCCTCACACTGCAGGCCAGCGCTCACCCTGGACAGCTGGGTCTTAGATCTTACTACCCTCACACTGCAGGCCAGCGCTCACCCTGGACAGCTTGGTCGTAGATCTTACTACCCTCACACTGCAGGCCAGCGCTCACCCTGGACAGCTTGGTCTTAGATCTTACTACCCTCACACTGCAGGCCAGCGCTCACCCTGGACAGCTTGGTCTTAGATCTTACTACCCTCACACTGCAGGCCAGCGCTCACCCTGGACAGCTGGGTCTTAGACCTTACTACCCTCACACTGCAGGCCAGCGCTCACCCTGAACAGCTGGGTCTTAGATCTTACTACCCTCACACTGCAGGCCAGCGCTCACCCTGGACAGCTGGGTCTTAGATCTTACTACCCTCACACTGCAGGCCAGCGCTCACCCTGGACAGCTGGGTCTTAGATCTTACTACCCTCACACTGCAGGCCAGCGCTCACCCTGGACAGCTGGGTCTTAGATCTTACTACCCTCACACTGCAGGCCAGCGCTCACCCTGGACAGCTGGGTCTTAGATCTTACTACCCTGAGACTGGAGGCCAGCGCTCACCCTGGACAGCTGGGTCTTAGATCTTACTACCCTCACACTGCAGGCCAGCGCTCACCCTGGACAGCTTGGTCTTAGATCTTACTACCCTCACACTGCAGGCCAGCGCTCACCCTGGACAGCTGGGTCTTAGATCTTACTACCCTGAGACTGGAGGCCAGCGCTCACCCTGGACAGTTTGGTCGGGATACGCTGGGACTTCTGTCGCACGTGGTACTCGTCGATGGCCCACTGGAAGCGCTTGAAGAGCAGCTCGCCGTCCTCCCACGTGCACTCAGAGTAGGGCAGCCCCGCCCACTTCACGTAGTAGTCCATGGCGCCGTCCCCCTTGAGGTCAGAATCCTTGTGAGCTGGAGCGAAACAGTTGTTATTGAGCCACAGTGCGGGGCGGGCTGTGGCGGTGGGGGGCATTGAGCGATAATGGGGGACAAGAGTCCACGCAGCTACAGCTGGGATAAATCACAAAAGCCACAGTGGAGGTGGGTGGGGGGCTCCATTTAGCCATGGCGGCTGCGGGGTAGGGGTGAGGGGGAGCCATTGACATACAAAGGGTATAAAGTTTCCGAAATTCGGTATGCTTTGCCACGAGAGGGGCTGGATAGAGAAAATATATAGACATTGGCCCAGCAGAGATCTATACAGTTTCATTGTGAAAAGACGTCAGAAAATACTCACTGACTATCCTGTCTATTTTTTTGTAGGTATTCAGCAGGTCTTCCAACATCTCCTGTTGACAGTCGTAGTATTCCCGATCCTCGGGGTTCGACAGCGCTCGCCTGAAGCCAGACCCATTGCTCTTACACACACAGTGTCACACAGTGCCACACACACACCATACCGTGTCAGTAAAACATTTCTGCCCGATATTTATAAATCACACTCCGGTCTTAACTTTATCCCACATTTTCCAGGGAAATTGTCATTTTTGTCTTCTTCGGCCCTTCATGTCGTACTAACTGTTTGAGGTGGACCTGGTGTGAAATTAGTCATTTATCTTGCCCTGCTTCTTTCCGAGACTGCCCCCCTTCCCTCCGGCAACCATTAGCACCACTCACCCCTTGTGAGTGGTGCGAATGCGGTTGCGGTTGGTGAGTCACCAGTCGTTTATCTCTCCCTGCTCTTCCCGTTATTCCCACCCTTCCGTCCGCCAGACACACCCAACACATCACCAATCATTTATCCTCCCCTGCTCTTCCCGTTTGTCCCGCCCTTCCCTCCGCTAAGTAATGCCACCACTCACGTCATTTATCTCGTCCCGCTCTTTCAGTTAGTCCTGCACTTCCCTCCACCAACCACATCTCCAATCATGTATCTCACCCTGCTCTTCCCGTCAGTCCCACCCCTCCCTCCGCCAAGTACTGCCACCACTCACGTCATTTATCTCGTCCCGCTTTTCCAGTTAGTCCCGCCCTTCCCTCCGCCAGCCACACCCACCACCCACCAGTCGTTAAACTCCTCCTGTTGTTGTCGTCCCGCCCTTCCCTCGGCCAAGTACTTTCACCACCCACGTCATTTATTTCGTCCCGCTCTTCCAGTTAGTCCCGCCCTTCCCTCCGCGAGCCACACCTACCACCCACCAGTCGTTTAACTCCTCCTGGTGTTTCTTGTAGTTCTCCAACTTCTTGATGCCGTTGACTTTCTGCTCGAGCAGCGTCCGCTCGCTCTCCCACGTGTTGTGGATGTGGGCCCAGTGCTTCCACTTGACGAGGTACTGCGGCTCCAGCTCCTCCCCCTCACCAGCCCCCTCGTTCGGGTCGCCCGCCTCCAGCACATTGTAGATAGTCGTCTTGCTCCCCGTCGCTGGAAATAACAAATAAACAAAAAAAACATTTAAAGTTTCTGATGGGACACATTCGCGCAAATCATTCAGTGTCACGTGTTTGGCTGTTCCAATATCCCCCCCCCCACCCCCCCTCCTCAAGGCTTTTCCTGCAATTGATTTCTTGGGGTTCAATCATTATCTGATACTTCTTCTTGCCCACCCTGGTTTCAATCACCCCTCTCCCTGCCCACCCGGGCTCCATTGACCCACCCACCCACTCCCTGCCCACCCGGGCTCCATTCACCCAATCACCCTCTCACCCAGGGCTCCATTCACCCAATCATCCGGGCTCCATTCACCCAATCATCCGGGCTCCATTCACCCACTCACCCTGGGCTCCATTCCCCCAATCACCCGGGGCTCCATTCCCCCCATCACCCACTCACCTCCCTTCCTGCCCATCCGTGCCTGGAGCAGCTTCTCGATGGTCTCGGCGTCGTTCTTCACCTCCACCACGGCAGTCGTATCGTACTCAATAAGGTCCTCGGAGTCCGTGGCCGCGTCAGACGCCTCCTTATAGCTGTAACAGGCACATAACGTAACATACGTCAGCGTCTCATGCCGCCAATATCACGGGTATTTATTTAGACCACAGATAGGTAGATACATATATGTATTAATAAATATAACATCACAATAAATATATTTTTAAATATAATATCACAATAAATGTATTAATAAATATAATATAATAAATGTAATAATAAATATAATATCACAATAAATGTATTAATAAATATAATATCACAATTAATGTATTAATAAATATAATATCACAATAAATGTATGAATAAATATAATATCACAATAAATGTATTAATACATAAAAAATAAATAAAAAATTATTAAATAATAACTGCAACATATTAATAAATCTAACACATTAATAAATCTAGACAATTAAAGGAGAAATAAAAAATAAATAAAATAAAATAAATAAATGATCAATATATAAGTTACAAGTTTACTTCGATTAAAACACCGAACGACACCGATCTATGTTAAGATCACGCGACTACCTCGTCGTTGGCCTGAAAAAGCAAGAAGGAGAAAAAAACCAAGAAAAAGATAAATAAAAATAAAGAGAGACAGACAAAGAAAGAAACAAAGACAAAGAAAGAGGGAAGGACAAAGATTAAAGGCGCCTCCCACCTGACTTTCTTGCCTCCCCGCCGCCGGGCGCCCCTGTGATCGTCGTCATCGCTGTAGTCCCCGGATGAGGACTCGCCGGCCGACGAGCTGGAGGACTTGGACGAGGAGTCCGACAGACGCCGGGGCCGCGCGGGCCGGGCTCGGGTGCGGGCCGGCCGCCGCGTGGCCGTCCGCGCAGGCGCCGCACGGCTGCAAGGGATTGGCGGGTCAAATCATGGATGCATGAATACAAGAGCGCCAAGCCCAGTAGCGACGTTATGAATTCACGTCTTATTTCATACAAATTAGCGTTTAAATTAGCTATTCCAAAGCCCGAATGATTCGGTCTCATGTGCCATGTGAGCGCTTCTCAACAAAAACAAACATTTCATACATGCGTTTAAGTGTATAAATGAGTCAGTACTAACGCTTGCCACTCCCCGACAAAACCTCTCTACTACTTGCCACCCTGACCCCTAGTCACCTCATCCGAGTCAATTCCCATATGCGTTAAGAGTCAATACTTGTGCCTGTCCCCCTCCTCCTCCATTCTAGTCATTTCTCACATGCACTAAGTCAGTTTCTGCGGGTGTCACACTCCTCACCTCACCTCACCCCCCCCCCCCCCCACACCCCCGGAGTCAGTACCTGCGCTTGGATGCCCCAGCTGGTCGGTAGCCACCACTCTCGTCACTACCGCTCTGACTGTCACTCCCATCGCCAGACCTACGGAGACAAAAACAACACCGGGTTAGCCATCTACATCACGTAATCTTCATGTCCAAGACGAATTGTATAATCATATAATTATATTAATATAAATACAAATGACTACCGTATTTCACGTAGGTTTTCGTATACCCCTTCAAAGCCAGGAAAATGGTGAATTTACAATTCAAGCCCTAGCCTCGATTGATTAAAATTCGTTGTACTTATCAGTCGAACGTCGTAAGTGCAGATAATTGTGAAACAATTGCACATTGAATTATTGAAGGATGTTTCTAAAGTTTGTATTGATAAGAAGTCCCTACTGATTGTTGCTATTCCGTTTCCCGGCTTGCCTCCCTCCGCGTCGTTTAGGCTGGGGGTCGTCACTTTCAGAACCCTGACACAGACGCAAAAGAAAAATACACGCATATTATATCTTCAAGATGCTTCGTTAGACAGGGTCTACGGCGTCGGAGAACAGAAAGGGGGGGGGGGTCCAATTTGCACCCATATAAGGGCGTGATGCACACTGATGCACACATTTGTACAATTTTGCACAATTTCTCAAATCTATGAAAATACACATTACTTGTGAAGTTGTGTTAACCAATGTTTTCTTATTTGCTCACGTATTGCTCTGTTCTGATTTGCCGTTAGAATATGCTAGAATATGTTCGATTACAAGTAGCATGCCCACCTACCCCCCAACGGGAGGGCAATTTCATTCTTTTTTTATTAATAAAGTATTCACATATTCAATGAGAAATGGGGTGTCATGGGTACAAAGAGGAACCGTTGCTCTATCATAGGGTGGGCAGACAGCCGACGTCAAGACACCGGCGGGGGGCGTGGTTACCTGGCCGGCATTGTAGCGAGCCACCTCCCGTCTCTGTCGTCCCGATCGCCGTATGCCGTACAAATCGGGCTGCTCTGCGGCTTCCTGCAGACAGACACAGAACCATCATACATTGACCCGGCTTGCCTAGTCCTAATAACTCCCCAAGGACATGGAACCATCATACATTGAACCGGCTTGCCTAGTCCTAATAACTCCCCAATGACATGGAACCATCATACATTGAACCGGCTTGCCTAGTCCTAATAACTCCCCAAGAACATGGAACCATCATACATTGAACCGGCTTGCCTAGTCCTAATAACTCTCCAAGAACATCGAACCATCATACATTGAACCGGCTTGCCTAGTCCTAATATCTTCCCAAAGACATGAAACCATCATACATTCAACCGGATTGCCTAGTCTTAAAAACTCCCCAAGAACATGGAACCATCATACATTGAACCGGCTTGCCTAGTCCTAATATCTCCCCAAAGACATGGAACCATCATACATTGAACCGGCTTGCCTAGTCCTAATATCTCCCCAAAGACATGAAACCATCATACATTGAACCGGCTTGCCCAGTCCTAATAACTCCTCATGAACATGGAACCATCATACATTGAACCGGCTTGCCTAGTCCTGATAACTCCCCAAGAACATGGAACCATCATACATTGAACCGGCTTGCCTAGTCCTAATATCTCCCCAAGAACATGGAACCATCATACATTAAACCGGCTTGCCTAGTCCTAATATCTCCCCAAAGACATGAAACCATCATACATTGAACCGGCTTGCCCAGTCCTAATAACTCCTCATGAACATGGAACCATCATACATTGAACCGGCTTGCCTAGTCCTGATAACTCCCCAAGAACATGGAACCATCATACATTGAACCGGCTTGCTTAGTCCTAATATCTCCCCAAGAACATGGAACCATCATACATTAAACCGGCTTGCCTAGTCCTAATAACTCCCCAAGAACATGGAACCATCATACATTGAACCGGCTTGCTTAGTCCTAATATCTCCCCAAGAACATGGAACCATCATACATTAAACCGGCTTGCCTAGTCCTAATAACTCCCCAAGAACATGGAACCATCATACATTGAACCGGCTTGCCTAGTCCTAATATCTCCCCAAAGACATGGAACCATCATACATTGAACCGGCTTGCCTAGTCCTAATATCTCCCCAATGACATGGAACCGTCATACATTGAACCGGCTTGCCTAGTCCTTATAACTCCCCAAGAACATGGAACCATCATACATTGAACCGGCTTGCCTAGTCCTAATATCTCCCCCAAGAACATGGAACCATCATACATTGAACCGGCTTGCCTAGTCCCAATAACTCCCCAAGAACATGGAACCATCATACATTGAACCGGCTTGCCTAGTCTTAATAACTCCCCAAAAACATGAAACCATCATACATTGAACCGGCTAGCCTAGTCCTAATATCTCCCTAAAGACATGGAACCACCATACATTCAACCGGCTTGCCTAGTCCTAATAACTCCCCAAGAACATGGAACCATCATACATTGAACCAGCTTGCCTAGTCTTAAAAACTCCCCAAGAACATGGAACCATCATACATTGAACCGGCTTGCCTAGTCCTAATATCTCCCCAAGAACATGGAACCATCATACATTGAACCGGCTTGCCTAGTCTAAAAAAAACTCCCCAAGAACATGAACCATCATACATTGAACCGGCTTGCCTAGTCCTAATAACTCCCCAGGGACATGGAACCATCACACATTGAACCGGCTTGCCTAGTCCTAATAACTCCCCAAGAACATAGAACCATCATACATTGAACCGGCTTGCCTAGTCCTAATATTTCCCCAAGAACATGGAACCATCATACAATGAACCGGCTTGCCCAGTCCTAATAACTCCCCAAGAACATGGAACCATCATACATTGAACCGGCTTGCCTAGTCCTAATAACTCCCCAAGGACATGGAACCATCATACATTGAACCGGCTTGCCTAGTCCTAATAACTCCCCAAAAACATGAAACCATCATACATTGAACCGGCTAGCCTAGTCCTAATATCTCCCCAAGAACATGGAACCATCATACATTGAACCAGCTTGCCTAGTCTTAAAAACTCCTCAAGAACATGGAACCATCATACATTGAACCGGCTTGCCTAGTCCTAATATCTCCCCAAGAACATGAGGGGGGCCTCCCTGGTGTAGTGGTTAGCGCACTAGACCGCAGATCAATAGGTCCTGGGTTCGAATCCGGGCTCGGGCACCTAATCTGGGGCATGTTTCATTCCTTCATCCTTCATCGTCTCGGGAGGTTCCTTGGCCCAATTTAGCCTGTATGTGCACAAAAGTGGCCTAAAACACCAACATTCCATTCCCAAGAACATGGAACCATCATACATTGAACCGGCTTGCCTAGTCTAAAAAAAACTCCCCAAGAACATGAACCATCATACATTGAACCGGCTTGCCTAGTCCTAATAACTCCCCAAGAACATGAACCATCATACATTGAACCGGCTTGCCTAGTCCTAATAACTCCCCAAGGACATGGAACCATCATCCATTGAACCGGCTTGCCTAGTCCCAATAACTCCCCAAGAACATGGAACCATCACACATTGAACCGGCTTGCCTAGTCCTAATAACCCCCCTAGAACATAGAACCATCATACATTGAACCGGCTTGCCTAGTCCTAATATTTCCCCAAGAACATGGAACCATCATACAATGAACCGGCTTGCCCAGTCCTAATAACTCCCCAAGAACATGGAACCATCATACATTGAACCGGCTTGCCTAGTCCTAATAACTCCCCAAGGACATGGAACCATCACACATTGAACTGGCTTGCCTAGTCCTAATAACTCCCCAAGAACATAGAACCATCATACATTGAACCGGCTTGCCTAGTCCTAATATTTCCCCAAGAACATGGAACCATCATACAATGAACCGGCTTGCCCAGTCCTAATAACTCCCCAAGAACATAGAACCATCATACATTGAACCGGCTTGCCTAGTCCTAATAACTCCCCAAGAACATGGAACGCGTGAGATCGCGAAGGAAAAGTTAAACTTTGGGGGGTGGGGGGGGCTATAATTCATTACTAATTCATCAATTTATGGCTTAAAACGCATCAAATTTTTTCTACTATGGCAGGTTTATAATAAGCCGTTTTCTGAAACTCATAGAACAAATGGTGGAACAATGAATCTTATTTATTATAAAGGGATAGCGATGCTTACTTATACCGCTTTAACAAACAGAAGACTAATCACAAATCAGCCGGAACTGTCTTAGAAATGAGTGCCATCACAATTACAAACACAGGGGATACCGGATACATTGGTGCAAATGAAGCATAAGCAGAATAAATATTGAGTGTTTATCTCACCGGTACACAAAATAACTGTGGATGGGAAGTATTTTGCGCATAAACGGCTTCAGTAACCGTGCCTATTTCAATAGCCATATTCCCATTAATGTTATAAATCATGCAAAATCGGTTATATCCTGATATATTGTAACAGGAACAATGTTAAGAAGGACGCATTTGGGTCTCGGAAAGACGCATGGTTGGTGGGTTGACCTATAAAGGCCATGACATGCCATATATAGGAGAACACATTGCCCCGGGGTTGTTGTTGGGGGGGAGGGGGGGGGGAGAAAAAACCCTACTCGCCTTCAAGAAGGACATGGTATCTCTCATCCTATACTAGCAAAGCATTAGAACTTCGGCACGATGGCTGGCCTGGTAGAGCTCTCAGCAGAAAGCCAACCCCGCTAGCCACCAGGTCATCCGTGTGGCCGCTTTGTCATGTGAAGCCAATTGAGGTTTTAGGCCTAATAAGGGCTAAACTGGGTCAAAGAACTTCGTTGGGGTGACGACAGATGCATGGATTAAACATGCCCCAGTTTAGATACCTGGAACTAAACCCAGGATCATTTTGATCTGCGGTCGCGCGCTAACCACTACACCAGGGAGGCACCCCCTGCGCACTTTCATGTTTTTCACGGGGTATGGATAGGAAGTAAGCCGCGACATAGAACAACGACTAAGCAAGTTCACAACGGACGTACAGTCGGCAAAACGCAGCGACAAGCACATGTATGATCTTAACATGATATTAACTTCTCATTCGATGAATGGCTAGATTTCTCAGGGCTTCAAACGATATTTGCCGAGATGAATCTGGTTTCTTTTCGGCGCAATTCTTAAACATCAACCATGTTGGAACTCGGCGAATATAAAGGTCATATAACAAATAAATCCTCCAAAAGTACCCTAATTAAATTGTTTTATGAATTGTATGATTACTTGTCTTGTAGATCATATGTCAAATTGCTCGCCATAACAGTTAGAAATCCTCCACAAAATCCACGAAGGTAAGAGTAAGAAGCCCTGACGTGACTGCCCGACTGATGCGATGATGTTGGGTCAGCCACCATAAGAGACAGACTGGACACTTATCCCTACCTTTAGTATTGGCCCTGAGGCAGACTGCAGACAAGAAGAAATGGCACGACATAGCTAAAGGTACTTCTGATCATAACTGGTCTTTAATATTCATATATTGCCAACAGGATCCAAACATGCAATATCAATGCGGCTATTTTAACTCAATCTAGTATCAAAGGAATCATATCAATAATAATCGGCAATTGACGGAAATGTGTTTGAGTTACTGCGGAGACAACGGATTTAATTCCTTATAAATGTTACTTATGCAGATATTTCCCGCTAATATCAATACATAATGAATTAAATGCTTCAATGAAAGATTGAATTTCACACTTAACAGTACATTTTTGCGCGACAGCTGCTCATAAGTTTGAAACTACATGTACTCTATCACATATTTGTGCGTAATGTTTAGGGATACTGAGCAGGCAATGGCTTTAGTAACAAGAATAGATCATTCTTGCACTATAATCACGCCGTGAAGAGTAACAAATTTAGATCCAGGCAATAGCAAAACGAATATTGAAAAATTGCCCCATGTGATAAGATCTCCCAAAGTGGTCACGTGACTCACCCGCACGATGTCCTTGATGATGTCAGCGCGCGAACGCCCTACGTCACTTCCGTCGTCCTGCGAGTCGCTGTTATCGACTTCGACGTTGACGTCCGCGGATTCCTTCCTCTCCCGAGCGACACCTGGCGTCGACGAAGACGACTTCCGGCTGCTCGTGTCCCGCCGGCTGCTGGCGTCGTCACCGGAACCGGAACTGCTTGACGAGCTGCCGCTGCTGTCGCTGCTGCTGCTGCCGCTAGAGCTGGAGGCCTTGTCTACGGCCGCCACGGTCCCATTGCCCTCATGTTTCGGCGGCTCCTCGGCTTGCGGCGGCTCCTCGGCTTGCGGCGCGGTCTCGGGGTGCCACGGCGCTTCGGCGCGCAGCGGCGGCTGGGGGCGCAGCGGCGGCTGGGCGCGCAGTGGCGGGTCGACGCGTAGCGGTGCCTCGGCGTTCGAGGCGGAAGATGATGACGACGATCCGGAGTCGCTGCCAGATCCGGAACCCTGCGAGTCCGAGTCGGAATGACTGCTGTCGTCGCTGGATAAAGCATGGATAAATACATGATAACAACACAGCCACGTGGTGAAGCATACAGCGATGTCCGAGTCGGAATGACTGCTGTCGTCACTGGATAAAGCATGGATAAATACATGATAACAACACAGCCACGTGGTGAAGCATACAGCGATATCTGAGTCGGAATGACTGTTGTCGTCGCTGGATAAAGAGTCGATAAATACATGATAACACAGCCACGTGGTGAAGCATATAGCGATGTAACAACACAGCCACATGGTAAAAGCATATAGCGATGTCCGATCGGAATGACTGCAGTCGTCGCTGGATAAAGCATGGATAAACACATGATAACAACACAGCAACGTGGTGAAGCCTATAGCGATGTAACAACACAGCCACGTGGTAAAGCATATAGCAATATCCGAGTCGGAATGACTGCAGTTGGTTGGTTAGCTGGTTATAGGACGCTTTACCCTTTACATGTCATAGCACAATGGAAAGGGTCACGGTATAAAGTAAAGGATTCATGGTCCCAGGACGGAAATATTTATCGCAGGCAAACATACACATTATTAGCTAGAAGAGAAAAAGCTACAAACTACACACCATTCGCTTGACTGTAGAAGCAGATTACAGAAAATCTCAGGTGAAATAGCTACAAAAAAATATTTTTTTGGGGGGGTGGGGGGTGGGAGGGGGCACTTTAGGACCTCAAGAAGGCTTCCCTTTTAAATCCATTGAGGTCACCCTCCAACACCTGTTGCTGGGTAACAGAAGGTCACTTACCTGGAGCTGCTACTGCTTAAGGAGGCCCCATCGCGACATTCACCATGTTCCTTTTCCACAGTGACCATAACGAGTTCGATACGCAGGCATACGATTATCCTCAGATTCTGTCATTCAGTGTGATTATCTTTGTGTGTAAAGTCAGCCACCGTTTTTCAGGAGAGCTCCCAATTTTATTCCTCTAAGTAGTTCCAAGAGCAGGGCGACATCGCAAGAAGAGTTATTCCTGGCGGGTTACATCTCTCAGGTAACATCTTGCACGAAACCCTTAGGCATAGTGTCCAACCTCTACTCTGACAAGTGGAATGCATCGTGCTCGGATGTGAACAGGAGCTGGTAATCACGAAATGGCTTCATCCCATCCGCTCATCCGATATGGCTTAATCGCGATATTTCTTGGCACGGCACTTCTTGCAAGTGATGTTTTGATCTTCTGAAAACAAAACAAGTATATTACTGACATGCCAAACTTTTGTTAGTGATTACCAACGCATGGTATTAACTGTTGAAAAAAAACAATTACCTCCAACATTTAACAGGTATAGAAATCAAGGGCTGGTTATAGGTTCCAAAGCCTCCCTAATACACATATTCCTATGGACGCTCGAAGAATATTGAATACCTGACTGCCATAATGGAATACAAAGACGAGCAAGAGAAGGCCACATATTGGGTTGGATGGTTATCTATTCAGGACGCTTTAACCACTTTTGGTCATATCGCATCAATAGGAGAAGAAAGGGAGAGCAGAGCCATGTCCCCGCGGGAAACCCCCTTCTCTTTGCGAATAAGGACATGGGATCTTTATCTTGCGACCACATATTTGGCCACTGGCAATTCGAAATGATCAACATAAACAGTTCAGTGCAAGTTTCGACCCATGCCCACTCCACAATATCTCATGAGACCGACTGTCACCCATATATTACCCTACAACGGTAGCGAATACCAGCTACATCATACACAAAATGACATCTGATTTCTATTCCTTGTTCAAAACCAAGCCCCAAACCAGTCGGTCTATTACCAGTTGTCATTGTTCTCATGTAGCTTTTTTTCCGGCATTAAAATCGAACATAGAACTGGGTATGTGGCTACGCATAAAGCATGGTAGAACAGGTCTGCGCCGCTGACTCGGCAGCCACTGATCCACTAAAATGCACCGATCAACAATGGTATGCTTTGAGCTGAAGATGGCATAATTAGGGTTGTTAGTTACCTAACCTTCATTTAGATAAACTGCACATTGTTCATCACAAAGCATTCATTGCATATATATCTGTGGCATTCATTGGTCCCCACTTATTATAGCAATAAATCAGGATTGCTTATCTATAAACTTCATAACACTCTAAAAACTCTTAAAACATGCAACATTGGTCACTTCAAAGATTCCATTGCCTATACTTCCATGTTGATATGGGAGCCGGTCCGATAGGTCAGTGGGTTAGAGCGCTCGCCGAGAGTGCTCTGGTCACCTGGGCGCCTAACGGCACGTGGATCATTTTAATTGCAGAACAACATCTAAATCCTATTCCACATGATATTTGAATAAAAATCTACTCAACAGCTGCTGATGTATCAAGCTCAAAACAAATCAAGTCAAAGACAATTGGTCATTTTCATCAAACAGCTACTTCCCACTGTCATTTACAAGTGCATATCACTAGACTTCCAACATACCATACTATGTTGCTATGCATGAAACAAAGTAGAAAAACTATGCAAGCATAAATCCACTGCATGCACTGACCAACAATATTATATTCTTCCAGCTTAATGTCCAATTTCAAATAGATAGCTTGACATCAAGTGAATCGATATAACTATGCCATACATGAATAGTCCAAATTCATTGTTACATGCCTTCCATTAAATACGTTTCAGCGGTTGCTATGAATAATGTCAATTACTACGTGTATTTGGAATTTAAAGTAGAGCAATGGCAGGTCAGATATGCAGTCACTTGGGATTTGAAATGATCAGATCTTCTGAAACTTCACATAATCCAAGGTCGCTATTCTTCAAACAGCATACTGCCCCACAAACATGATTCTAAGCAGCGTTACCACAAAAATCATACATACAAAATGGAAATGCATGTCCTTTCTTCAAGAAAGCTGATGCTACATGATCACAAAGAAGTTCAATCCCAAAACGTTTGCGTCTTTCCTCAATCACTCGTCATTCACTGTCACTCAGGTCTCCACCATTACAGTTCAATACAGCAGTGATAACACGAGTTGCTTATGCATAATATTCAGCACAATATGCATAAACTGAACACTTGTAACAACCAACAAAACAACATACTGCCAGCTTAATATGGAAACTTTCAAAAGTAGTTGCCTGACTAAATGTGAAGAAGTCCTCCCCATCTTTTAAAACACTCTAAAATGGCCACCGCAAAGATTCCATTGCATACATTTCTATGTTGCTATGAAGGAATTGACCTACTAACAGGCCAGGGAACTCAACGAAATATAACAGAAGGCCAACCATTTAGTTACAAGTACTGACAATTTCAATGATCAAAATTTGAAATGTTAACAACAAAGTTCTACAAACTCAGTCATGTACTATGGCCATTCCACATACAGCATAATGTCCTTCAAGTGTCATTTTAATTGCAGAATAACATCTAAATCATATTCAACATGATATTTGAAGCAAATCCTAATCAAAAGCTGTTGACGTCACAACCTCCCAAACAAGTCAAGTCAAAGACAATTGGTCATTTTCATCAAACAGCTACTTCCCACTGCCATTTACAAGTGCCTATTCCTAGACTTCCAACATACCATACTATGTTGCTATGCATGAAACAAAGTGGATGAACTATGCAAGCATAAATCCACTCCATGCCCTGTCCAACAATATTATATTCTTCCAGCTTAATTTCGAATTTCAAATAGATTACTTGACATCAAGTGAATAGATACAACTATGCCATACATGTATAATCCAAATACATTGTTACAGGCTTTCCATTAAATATGTTTCTGCGGTTGCTATGAATAATTTGAATTACTAGATGTATTTGGAATTCAAAGAAGAGCAATGGCAGGTCACACATGCAGTCACTTTCAATTTGAAATGATCAAATCTTCTGAAAGTTCAGTCATATTGGACTAACTTCAAGTACCGGTAATCCAAGGTCAGTATTCCTCAAACAGGATATCGTCCCACAAACATGATTCTATGCAACATGACCACATAAACCATGCATACAAAATGGAAATTCATGCCCTTTCTTCAACAAATCTGCTGTTAATTGATCCCAAAGAAGCTAATTCCCAAATGTTTGTGTATTCCTCAATCAGTCACTATCCACTGTCAGTCAGGTCATCACCATTACAGTTCAATATAGCAGTGATAAAAGAGTTGCTTATGCATAATATTCAGTACAATATGCATAAAATGAGCACTTGTAACAACCAACGGAACTGTATGCTGCCAGCTGAACACGGAACCTTCCAAAAGTAGTTGCCTGACAAGATGTGAAGAAGTCATAACCATCTTTAAAACACTCTAAAGTGGACACAACAAAATTCCCATTGCATATATATCTATGTAGCTATGAAGAAATTGACTTACTAACTAACAGCCCAGGGAACTCAACGAAATGTAACAGAAGGCCAAACATTTAGCTACTGACAATCTGAAATGATCAAAACGTGAAGTGTTAACAACAAAGTTCTACAAACTCAGTCATATACTATGGCCATTCCACATACAGCATAATGTCCTCTAAGTGTCATTTTCATTGCAGAATAACATCTAAATCATATTCAACATGATATTTGAAGCAAACCCTAATCAAAAGCTGCTGACGTCACAACCTCCCAAACAAGTCAAGTCAAAGACAATTGGTCATTTTCATCAAACAGCTACTTCCCACTGTCATTTACAAGTGCCTATCCCTAGACTTCCAACATACCATACTATGTTGCTATGCATGAAACAAAGTAGAAAAACTATGCAAGCATAAATCCGCTCCATGCCCTGTCCAACAATATTATATTCTTCCAGCTTAATTTCGAATTTCAAATAGATTACTTGACATCAAGTGAATAGATACAACTATGCCATACATGTATAGTCCAAATTCATTGTTATAGGCTTTCCATTAAATATGTTTCTGCGGTTGCTATGAATAATTTGAATTACTAGATGTATTTGGAATTCAAAGAAGAGCAATGGCAGGTCACACATGCAGTCACTTTCAATTTGAAATGATCAAATCTTCTCAAAGTTCAGTCATATTGGACTAACTTCAAGTACCGGTAATCCAAGGTCATTATTCCTCAAACAGGATATCGTCCCACAAACATGATTCTATGCAACATTACCACATAAACCATGCATACAAAATGGAAATTCATGCCCTTTCTTCAACAAATCTGCTGTTAATTGATCCCAAAGAAGCTAATTCCCAAATGTTTGTGTATTCCTCAATCAGTCACTATCCACTGTCAGTCAGGTCATCACCATTACAGTTCAATATAGCAGTGATAAAAGAGTTGCTTATGCATAATATTCAGTACAATATGCATAAAATGAGCACTTGTAACAACCAACGGAACTGTATGCTGCCAGCTGAACACGGAACCTTCCAAAAGTAGTTGCCTGACAAGATGTGAAGAAGTCATAACCATCTTTAAAACACTCTAAAGTGGACACAGCAAAATTCCCATTGCATATATATCTATGTAGCTATGAAGAAATTGACTTACTAACTAACAGCCCAGGGAACTCAACGAAATGTAACAGAAGGCCAAACATTTAGCTACTGACAATTTGAAATGATCAAAACGTGAAGTGTTAACAACAAAGTTCTACAAACTCAGTCATATACTATGGCCATTCCACATACAGCATAATGTCCTCTAAGTGTCATTTTTATTGCAGAATAACATCTAAATCATATTCAACATGATATTTGAAGCAAACCCTAATCAAAAGCTGCTGACGTCACAACCTCCCAAACAAGTCAAGTCAAAGACAATTGGTCATTTTCATCAAACAGCTACTTCCCACTGTCATTTACAAGTGCCTATCCCTAGACTTCCAACATACCATACTATGTTGCTATGCATGAAACAAAGTAGAAAAACTATGCAAGCATAAATCCGCTCCATGCCCTGTCCAACAATATTATATTCTTCCAGCTTAATTTCGAATTTCAAATAGATTACTTGACATCAAGTGAATAGATACAACTATGCCATACATGTATAGTCCAAATTCATTGTTATAGGCTTTCCATTAAATATGTTTCTGCGGTTGCTATGAATAATTTGAATTACTAGATGTATTTGGAATTCAAAGAAGAGCAATGGCAGATTACACATGCAGTCACTTTCAATTTGAAATGATCAAATCTTCTCAAAGTTCAGTCATATTGGACTAACTTCACGTACCGGTAATCCAAGGTCATTATTTCTCCAACAGGATATCGTCCCACAAACATGATTCTATGCAACATTACCACATATACCATGCATACAAAATGGAAATTCATGCCCTTTCTTCAACAAATCTGATGGTAATTGATCCTAAAGAAGCTAATTCCCAAAAGCTTATGTATTCCTCAATCAGTCACCACCCACTGTCAGTCAGGTCACCACCATTACAGTTCAATATAGCAGTGATAAAAGGGTTGCTTATGCATAATATTCAGCACAATATGCATAAAATGAGTACTTGTAACAACCAACGGAACTGTATGCTGCCAGCTGAACATGGAACCTTCCAAAAGTAGTTGCCTGACAAACTGTGAAGAAGTCATCAGCATCTTTAAAACACTCTAAAGTGGACACAGCAAAATTCCCATTGCATATATATCTATGTTGCTATGAAAAAATTGACTTACTAACAGCCCAGGGAACTCAACGAAATGTAACAGAAGGCCAAACATTTAGCTACTGACAATTTGAAATGATCAAAACTTGAAGTGTTGGCAACAAAGTTCTACAAACTCAGTCATATACTATGGCCATTCCACATACAGCATAATGTCCTTCAAGTGTCATTTTCATTGCAGAATAACATCTAAATCATATTCAACATGATATTTGAAGCAAACCCTAATCAAAAGCTGCTGACGTCACAACCTCCCAAACAAGTCAAGTCAAAGACAATTGGTCATTTTCATCAAACAGCTACTTCCCACTGCCATTTACAAGTGCCTATCCCTAGACTTCCAACATATCATACTATGTTGCTATGCTTGAAACAAAGTAGAAAAACTATGCAAGCATAAATCCGCTCCATGCCCTGTCCAACAATATTATATTCTTCCAGCTTAATTTCGAATTTCAAATAGATTACTTGACATCAAGTGAATAGATACAACTATGCCATACATGTATAGTCCAAATTCATTGTTATAGGCTTTCCATTAAATATGTTTCTGCGGTTGCTATGAATAATTTGAATTACTAGATGTATTTGGAATTCAAAGAAGAGCAATGGCAGGTCACACATGCAGTCACATTCAATTTGAAATAATCAAATCTTCTGAAAGTTCAGTCATATTGGACTAACTTCAAGTACCGGTAATCCAAGGTCATTATTTCTCGAACAGGATATCGTCGCACAAACATGATTCTATGCAACATGACCACATAAACCATGCATATAAAATGGAAATTCATGCCCTTTCTTCAACAAATCTGATGTTAATTGATCCTAAAGAAGCTAATTCCCAAAAGTTTGTGTATTCCTCAATCAGTCACCATCCACTGTCAGTCAGGTCACCAAGTTTACAGTTCAATATAGCAGTGATAAAAGGGTTGCTTATGCATAATATTCAGCACAATATGCATAAAATGAGTACTTGTAACAACCAACGGAACTGTATGCTGCCAGCTGAACATGGAACCTTCCAAAAGTAGTTGCCTGACAAAATGTGAAGAAGTCATAACCATCTTTAAAACACTCTAAAGTGGACACAGCAAAATTCCCATTGCATATATATCTATGTTATTATGAAGAAATTGATTTACTAACAGCCCAGGGAACTCAACGAAATGTAACAGAATGCCAAACATTTAGCCACTGACAATTTGAAATGATCAAAACGTGAAGTGTTAACAACAAACTTCTACAAACTCAATCATATACTATGGCCATTCCACATACAGCATAATGTCCTTCAAGTGTCATTTTCATTGCAGAATAACACCTAAATCATATTTAACATGATATTTGAAGCAAATCCTAATCAAAAGCTGCTGACGTCACAACCTCCCAAACAAGTCAAGTCAAAGACAATTAGTCATTTTCATCAAACAGCTACTTCCCACTGTCATTTACAAGTGCCTATCCCTAGACATCCAACATACCATACTATGTTGCTATGCATAAGACAAAGTGGAAAAACTATGCAAGCATTAATCAATTCCATGCACTGTCCAACAATATTACATTCTTCCAGCTTAATTTCGAATTTCAAATAGATAGCTTGACATCAAGTGAGTAGATACAACTATGCCATACATGTATAGTCCAAATTCATTGCTACATGCCTCTCATTAAATAGGTTTCAACGGTTGCTATGAATAATTTGAATTACTGGATGTATTTGGAATTCAAAGAAGAGAAATGGCAGGTCACACATGCAGTCACTTTCAATTTGAAATGATCAAATCTTCTCAAAGTTCAGTCATATTGGACTAACTTCAAGTACCGGTAATCCAAGGTCATTATTTCTCCAACAGGATATCGTCCCACAAACATGATTCTATGCAACATGACCACATAAACCATGCATACAAAATGGAAATTCATGCCCTTTCTTCAACAAATCTGATGTTAATTGATCCTAAAGAAGCTAATTCCCAAAAGCTTATGTATTCCTCAATCAGTCACCACCCACTGTCAGTCAGGTCACCACCATTACAGTTCAATATAGCAGTGATAAAAGGGTTGCTTATGCATAATATTCAGCACAATATGCATAAAATGAGTACTTGTAACAACCAACGGAACTGTATGCTGCCAGCTGAACATGGAACCTTCCAAAAGTAGTTGCCTGACAAAATGTGAAGAAGTCATAACCATCTTTAAAACACTCTAAAGTGGACACAACAAAATTCCCATTGCATATATATCTATGTTGCTATGAAAAAATTGACTTACTAACAGCCCAGGGAACTCAACGAAATGTAACACAAGGCCAAACATTTAGCTAGTGACAATTTGAAATGATCAAAACGTGAAGTGTTAACAACAAACTTCTACAAACTCAGTCATATACTATGGCCATTCCACATACAGCATAATGTCCTTCAAGTGTCATTTTCATTGCAGAATAACATCGCAATCATATTGAACATGACGTTTGAAGCAAATCCTAATCAAAACCTACTGATGTCACAACCTCCCAAACAAGTCAAGTCAAAGACAATTAGTCATTTTCATCAAACAGCTACTTCCCACTGTCATTTACAAGTGCCTATCCCTAGACTTCCAACATACCATACTATGTTGCTATGCATAAGACAAAGTGGAAAAACTATGCAAGCATAAATCAATTCCATGCACTGTCCAACAATATTACATTCTTCCAGCTTAATTTCGAATTTTAAATAGATAGCTTGACATCAAGTGAGTAGATACAACTATGCCATACATGTATAGTCCAAATTCATTGCTACATGCCTCTCATTAAATAGGTTTCAACGGTTGCTATGAATAATTTGAATTACTAGATGTATTTGGAATTCAAAGAAGAGAAATGGCAGGTCACACATGCAGTCACTTTCAATTTGAAATGATCAAATCTCCTCAAAGTTCAGTCATATTGGACTAACTTCAAGCACCGGTAATCCAAGGTCATTATTTCTCCAACAGGATATCGTCCCACAAACATGATTCTATGCAACATGACCACATAAACCATGCATACAAAATGGAAATTCATGCCCATTCTTCAACAAATCTGATGTTAATTGATCCTAAAGAAGCTAATTCCCAAAAGCTTATGTATTCCTCAATCAGTCACCACCCACTGTCAGTCAGGTCACCACCATTACAGTTCAATATAGCAGTGATAAAAGGGTTGCTTATGCATAATATTCAGCACAATATGCATAAAATGAGTACTTGTAACAACCAACGGAACTGTATGCTGCCAGCTGAACATGGAACCTTCCAAAAGTAGTTGCCTGACAAAATGTGAAGAAGTCATAACCATCTTTAAAACACTCTAAAGTGGACACAACAAAATTCCCATTGCATATATATCTATGTTGCTATGAAAAAATTGACTTACTAACAGCCCAGGGAACTCAACGAAATGTAACACAAGGCCAAACATTTAGCTAGTGACAATTTGAAATGATCAAAACGTGAAGTGTTAACAACAAACTTCTACAAACTCAGTCATATACTATGGCCATTCCACATACAGCATAATGTCCTTCAAGTGTCATTTTCATTGCAGAATAACATCTAAATCATATTCAACATGACGTTTGAAGCAAATCCTAATCAAAAGCTGCTGATGTCACAACCTCCCAAACAAGTCAAGTCAAAGACAATTGGTCATTTTCATCAAACAGCTACTTCCCACTGTCATTTACAAGTACCTATCCCTAGACTTCCAACATACCATACTATGTTGCTATGCATAAAACAAAGTGGAAACACTATGCAAGCATAAATCCACTCCATGCACTGTCCAACAATATTATATTCTTCCAGCTTAAATTCGAATTTCAAATAGATAGCTTGACATCAAGTGAGTAGATACAACTATGCCATATATGTATAGTCCAAATTCATTGCTACATGCCTCCCATTAAATAGGTTTCAACGGTTGCTATGAATAATTTGAATTATTAGATGTATTTGGAATTCAAAGAAGAGCAATGGCAGATTACACATGCATTCACTTTCAATTTGAAATGATCAAATCTTCTCAAAGTTCAGTCATATTGGACTAACTTCACATAATCCAAGGTCACTATTCCTCAAACAGCATATCGCCCCACAAACATAATTCTATGCAGAAATAACCCATGAACCATGTATACTGAATGGAAATTCATGCCATTTCTTAAAGAAAACTGATGCTACATGATCACAAAGAAGTTCAATCCCAAAATGTTTGCGTCTTTCCTCAATCACTCGTCATTTACTGTGAGTCAGGTCTCCACCATTGCAGTTCAATATAGCCGTGATAACAGCGTGGCTTATGCATAATATTCAGCACAATATGCATAAACTGAATACTTGTAACAACCAACAAAACTGTATGCTGCCAGCTGAACATGGAACCTTTCAAAAGTAGTTGCCTGACAAACTGTGAAGAAGTCATCAGCATCTTTAAAACACTCTAAAGTGGACACAGCAAAATTTCCATTGCACATATATCTATGTTGCTATGAAGAAATTGACTTACTAACAGGCCAGGGAACTCAACGATAAGTAACAGAAGGTCAAACATTTAGTTACTGACAATTTGAAATGATCAAAGATGAAGTGTTAACAACAAAGTTATACAAACTCAGTCATATACTATGGCCATTCCACATACAGCATAATAAATGTCCTTCAAGTGTCATTTTCATTGCAGAATAACATCTAAATCATATTCAACATGATATTTGAAGCAAATCCTAATCAAAAGCTGCTGATGTCACAATCTCCCAAACAAGTCAAGTCAAAGACAATTGGTCATTTTCATCAAACAGCTACTTCCCACTGTCCTTTACAAGTGCCTATCCCTAGACTTCCAACATACCATACTATGTTGCTATGCATAAAACAAAGTGGAAACACTATGCAAGCATAAATCCACTCCATGCACTGACCAACAATATTACATTCTTCCAGCTTAATTTCGAATTTCAAATAGATAGCTGGACATCAAGTGAGTAGATACAACTATGCCATACATGTATAGTCCAAATTCATTGCTACATGCCTCCCATTAAATAGGTTTCAACGGTTGCTATGAATAATTTGAATTACTAGATGTATTTGGAATTCAAAGAAGAGCAATGGCAGATTACACATGCAGTCACTTTCAATTTGAAATGATCAAATCTTCTCAAAGTTCAGTCATATTGGACTAACTTCAAGTACCGGTAATCCAAGGTCATTATTTCTCCAACAGGATATCGTCCCACAAACATGATTCTATGCAACATGACCACATAAACCATGCATACAAAATGGAAATGCATGCCCTTTCTTCAACAAATCTGATGTTAATTGATCCTAAAGAAGCTAATTCCCAAAAGCTTATGTATTCCTCAATCAGTCACCACCCACTGTCAGTCAGGTCACCACCATTACAGTTCAATATAGCAGTGATAAAAGGGTTGCTTATGCATAATATTCAGCACAATATGCATAAAATGAGTACTTGTAACAACCAACGGAACTGTATGCTGCCAGCTGAACATGGAACCTTCCAAAAGTAGTTGCCTGACAAAATGTGAAGAAGTCATAACCATCTTTAAAACACTCTAAAGTGGACACAACAAAATTCCCATTGCATATATATCTATGTTGCTATGAAAAAATTGACTTACTAACAGCCCAGGGAACTCAACGAAATGTAACACAAGGCCAAACATTTAGCTAGTGACAATTTGAAATGATCAAAACGTGAAGTGTTAACAACAAACTTCTACAAACTCAGTCATATACTATGGCCATTCCACATACAGCATAATGTCCTTCAAGTGTCATTTTCATTGCAGAATAACATCTAAATCATATTCAACATGACGTTTGAAGCAAATCCTAATCAAAAGCTGCTGATGTCACAACCTCCCAAACAAGTCAAGTCAAAGACAATTGGTCATTTTCATCAAACAGCTACTTCCCACTGTCATTTACAAGTACCTATCCCTAGACTTCCAACATACCATACTATGTTGCTATGCATAAAACAAAGTGGAATGGAATGGAATGTTGGTGTTTTAGGCCACTTTTGTGCACATACAGGCTAAATTGGGCCAAGGAACCTCCCGAGACGATGAAGGATGAAGGAATGTAAAACAAAGTGGAAACACTATGCAAGCATAAATCCACTCCATGCACTGTCCAACAATATTATATTCTTCCAGCTTAAATTCGAATTTCAAATAGATAGCTTGACATCAAGTGAGTAGATACAACTATGCCATATATGTATAGTCCAAATTCATTGCTACATGCCTCCCATTAAATAGGTTTCAACGGTTGCTATGAATAATTTGAATTACTAGATGTATTTGGAATTCAAAGAAGAGCAATGGCAGATTACACATGCAGTCACTTTCAATTTGAAATGATCAAATCTTCTCAAAGTTCAGTCATATTGGACTAACTTCACATAATCCAAGGTCACTATTCCTCAAACAGCATATCGCCCCACAAACATAATTCTATGCAGAAATAACTCATGAACCATGTATACTGAATGGAAATTCATGCCATTTCTTAAAGAAAACTGATGCTACATGATCACAAAGAAGTTCAATCCCAAAATGTTTGCGTCTTTCCTCAATCACTCGTCATTTACTGTGAATCAGGTCTCCACCATTGCAGTTCAATATAGCCGTGATAACAGCGTGGCTTATGCATAATATTCAGCACAATATGCATAAACTGAATACTTGTAACAACCAACAAAACTGTATGCTGCCAGCTGAACATGGAACCTTTCAAAAGTAGTTGCCTGACAAACTGTGAAGAAGTCATCAGCATCTTTAAAACACTCTAAAGTGGACACAGCAAAATTTCCATTGCACATATATCTATGTTGCTATGAAGAAATTGACTTACTAACAGGCCAGGGAACTCAACGATAAGTAACAGAAGGTCAAACATTTAGTTACTGACAATTTGAAATGATCAAAGATGAAGTGTTAACAACAAAGTTATACAAACTCAGTCATATACTATGGCCATTCCACATACAGCATAATAAATGTCCTTCAAGTGTCATTTTCATTGCAGAATAACATCTAAATCATATTCAACATGATATTTGAAGCAAATCCTAATCAAAAGCTGCTGATGTCACAATCTCCCAAACAAGTCAAGTCAAAGACAATTGGTCATTTTCATCAAACAGCTACTTCCCACTGTCCTTTACAAGTGCCTATCCCTAGACTTCCAACATACCATACTATGTTGCTATGCATAAAACAAAGTGGAAACACTATGCAAGCATAAATCCACTCCATGCACTGACCAACAATATTACATTCTTCCAGCTTAATTTCGAATTTCAAATAGATAGCTGGACATCAAGTGAGTAGATACAACTATGCCATACATGTATAGTCCAAATTCATTGCTACATGCCTCCCATTAAATAGGTTTCAACGGTTGCTATGAATAATTTGAATTACTAGATGTATTTGGAATTCAAAGAAGAGCAATGGCAGATTACACATGCAGTCACTTTCAATTTGAAATGATCAAATCTTCTCAAAGTTCAGTCATATTGGACTAACTTCAAGTACCGGTAATCCAAGGTCATTATTTCTCCAACAGGATATCGTCCCACAAACATGATTCTATGCAACATGACCATATAAACCATGCATACAAAATGGAAATGCATGCCCTTTCTTCAACAAATCTGATGTTAATTGATCCTAAAGAAGCTAATTCCCAAAAGCCTATGTATTCCTCAATCAGTCACCACCCACTGTCAGTCAGGTCACCACCATTACAGTTCAATATAGCAGTGATAAAAGGGTTGCTTATGCATAATATTCAGCACAATATGCATAAAATGAGTACTTGTAACAACCAACGGAACTGTATGCTGCCAGCTGAACATGGAACCTTCCAAAAGTAGTTGCCTGACAAAATGTGAAGAAGTCATAACCATCTTTAAAACACTCTAAAGTGGACACAACAAAATTCCCATTGCATATATATCTATGTTGCTATGAAAAAATTGACTTACTAACAGCCCAGGGAACTCAACGAAATGTAACAGAAGGCCAAACATTTAGCTAGTGACAATTTGAAATGATCAAAACGTGAAGTGTTAACAACAAACTTCTACAAACTCAGTCATATACTATGGCCATTCCACATACAGCATAATGTCCTTCAAGTGTCATTTTCATTGCAGAATAACATCTAAATCATATTCAACATGACGTTTGAAGCAAATCCTAATCAAAAGCTGCTGATGTCACAACCTCCCAAACAAGTCAAGTCAAAGACAATTGGTCATTTTCATCAAACAGCTACTTCCCACTGTCATTTACAAGTACCTATCCCTAGACTTCCAACATACCATACTATGTTGCTATGCATAAAACAAAGTGGAAACACTATAGCAAGCATAAATCCACTCCATGCACTGACCAACAATATTATATTCTTCCAGCTTAAATTCGAATTTCAAATAGATAGCTTGACATCAAGTGAGTAGATACAACTATGCCATATATGTATAGTCCAAATTCATTGCTACATGCCTCCCATTAAATAGGTTTCAACGGTTGCTATGAATAATTTGAATTACTAGATGTATTTGGAATTCAAAGAAGAGCAATGGCAGATTACACATGCAGTCACTTTCAATTTGAAATGATCAAATCTTCTCAAAGTTCAGTCATATTGGACTAACTTCACTTAATCCAAGGTCACTATTCCACAAACAGCATATCGCCCCACAAAACAAAATTCTATGCAGAAATAACCCATGAACCATGTATGCAGAATGGAAATTCATGCCATTTCTTAAAGAAAACTGGTCCTACATGATCACAAAGAAATTCAATCCCAAAATGTTTGCGTCTTTCCTCAATCACTCGTCATGTACTGTAAGTCAGGTCTCCATCATTACAGTTTAATATAGCAGTGCTAACAGCGTGGCTTATGCATAATATTCAGCACCATATGCTGCATAATATTCAGCAAAATATGCATAAACTGAATACTTGTAACAACCAACAAAACTGTATGCTGCAAGCTGAACATGGAACCTTTCAAAAGTAGTTGCCTGACAAACTGTGAAGAAGTCACCAGCATCTTTAAAGCACTCTAAAGTGGACACAGCAAAATTTCCATTGCACATATATCTATGTTGCTATGAAGAAATTGACGTACTAACAGGCCAGGGAACTCAACGAAATGTAACACAAGGCCAAACATTTAGTTACTGACAATTTGAAATGATCAAAGATGAAGTGTTAACAACAAAGTTCTACAAACTTAGTCATATACTATGGCCATTCCACATACAGCATAATTTCCTTTAAGTGTCATTTTCATTGCAGAATAACATCTAAATCATATTGAACATGATATTTGAAGCAAATCCTAATCAAAAGCTGCTGATGTCACAACCTCCCAAACAAGTCAAGTCAAAGACAATTGGTCATTTTCATCAAACAGCTACTTCCCACTGTCATTTACAAGTGCCTATCCCTAGATTTCCAACATACCATACTATGTTGCTATGCATAAAACAAAGTGGAAAAACTATGCAAGCATAAATCCACTCCATGCACTGTCCAACAATATTATATTCTTCCAGCTTAATTTCGAATTTCAAATAGATGGCTTGACATCAAGTGAATAGATACAACTATGTCATACATGTATAGTCCAAATTCATTGCTACAAGCCTCCTATTAAATAGGTTTCAACAGTTGCTATGAATAATTTGAATTACTAGGTGTATTTGGAATTCAAAGAAGAGCAATGGCAGGTCACACATGCAGTCACTTTCAATTTGAAATGATCAAATCTTCTGAAAGTTCAGTCATATTGGACTAACTTCACATAATCCAAGGTCACTATTCCAAAACAGCATATCGCCCCACAAACATAATTTTATGCAGAATTAACCCATGAACCATGTATACAAAATGGAAATTAGTGCCATTTCTTAAAGAAAACTGATGCTACATGATCACAAAGAAGTTCAATCCCAAAATGTTTGCGTCTTTCCTCAATCACTCGTCATATACTGTCAGTCAGGTCTCCACCATTGCAGTTCAATATAGCAGTGATAACAGCGTGGCTTATGCATAATATTCAGCACAATATGCATGAACTGAATTCTTGTAACAACCAACACAACTGTATGCTGCCGGCTGAACATGGAACCTTTCAAAAGTAGTTGCCTGACAAACTGTGAAGTCATCACCATTTCAAAAACACTCTAAAGTGGACACAGCAAAATTTCCATTGCATATATATGTATGTTGCTATGAAGAAATTGACGTACTAACAGGCCAGGGAATTCAACGAAATGTAACAGAAGGCCAAACATTTAGTTACTGACAATTTGAAATGATCAAAACGTGAAGTGTTAACAACAAAGTTCTACAAACTCAATCATATACTATGGCCATTCCACATACAGCATAATGTCCTTCAAGTGTCATTTTAATTGCAGAATAACACCTAAATCATATTTAACATGATATTTGAAGCAAATCCTAATCAAAAGCTGCTGACGTCACAACTTCCCAAACAAGTCAAGTCAGAGACAATTGGTCATTTTCATCAAACAGCTACTTCCTACTGTCATTTACAAGTGCCTATCCCTAGACTTCCAACATACTGTACTATGTTGCTATGCATGAAACAAAGTGGAAAAACTATGGAAGCATAAATCCACTCCATACACTGACCGACAATACTATATTCTTCCAGCTTAATGTAGAATTTCAAATAGATAGCTTGACATCAAGTGAATAGATACAACTATGCCATACATGTATAGTCCAAATTCATTGTTACAGGCCTTCTATCAAATATGTTTCAGTGGTTGCTATGAATAAATTTAATTACTAGTTGTATTTGGAATTCAAGAAAGAGCAATGGCATGTCACACATGGGGTCACTTTCAATTTGAAACCATCAAATCTTCTGAAAGTTCAGTCACATTGGGCTAACTTCACATGATCCAAGGTCACTATTCCTCACACAGCATATCGCCCCACAAACATGATTTTATGCAGAATTACCACATAAACCATGTATCCAAAATGGAAATTCATGCCATTTCTTCACCAAAACTGACGCTAAATGATCACAAAGAAGTTAAATCCCCAAAAGTTTGCGTCTTTCCTCAATCACTTGTCATTCACTGTCAGTCAGGTCTCCACCATTACACTTCAATACAGCAGTGATAACAGCATTGCTTATGCATAATAGTCAGCATAATATGCATAAAGTGAATACTTGTAACAACCAACAAAACTGTATGCTGCCAGCCTACAATGGAAACTTTCAAAAGTAGTTGCCTGACAAGATGTGAAGAAGTCACCACAAACTTTAAAACACTCTAAAATGGACACGGCAAAGTTTCCATTGCATATATATCTATGTTGCTATGAAGAAATTGACTTACTAACAGTGCAAGGATATCAACGAAATGTAACAGAAGGCCAAACATTTAGTTACTGACAATTTTAAATGATCAAAACGTGAAATGTTAACAACGAAGTTCTACAAACTCAGTCATATACTATGGCCATTCCACATACAGCATAATGTCTCTCAAGTGTCATTTTAATTGCAGAACTACATCTAAATCATATTCAACATGACATTTAAAGCAAATCCTAATCAACAGCTACTGATGTAACAAGCTCAAAACTAATCGAGTCAAAGACAATTGAACATTTTCATCAAACAGCTACTTCCCATTGTCATGTATAAGTTCCTAACACTCAACTTGTAACATACCATACTATGTTGCTATGCATGAAAAACAGTAGAAAAACTATGCAAATACATCTCCACTCTATGCACTGACCAACAATATTATTTTCTTCCAGCTTAATGCCGAATTTCCAAATAAATAGCTTGACATAAAATAAATAGATACAAATATGCTTCACATGCATCATCCAAACTCATTCTTACACGTCTTCCATTAAACATGTTTTAATGGTTGCTATGAACAATTTCAATCACTACGTGTATTTGGAACTCAAAGAAGAGTAATGGCAGGTCACACATGCAGTCACTTTCAATTTGAAATCATCAAATCTTCTCAAAGTTTAGTCATATTGGACTAACTTGGCTTAATCCAAGGTCACTATTTTTCAAACAGCATATTGCCCCACAAAGAGGATTTTACACAACATAAATCATATACAAAATGGAATCCCATGCCATTGCTTCAACAAAGCGGATGTCAATTGGGCCTAAGGAAGTAAAATTCAAAAGAGTTTGCTGATTTCCTCAATCAGAAATTTCCCAGTCATTCCCAACTCTCCTATATTACATTTAAACATGCGTTGCTGTCTATAGACTTGACTCAAACAAATATAGAACTAGTATTTGCACTAACCAACAGCACTGTATGCTTCCAACATAATATGGATATTTTAAATGTAGTTGCCTGATGATTAGTGAATATTATGCCTTTGCTTTCACGACATGCGTTGCAAAATATTCAGCACAAGGATTCCATTGTACATAATGCTATGTTGCTATGAAGACATTGACTTACTCAATGCCCAGGAAAGCCATTAAAATGTAATAGAAGGGCATACATTTAGTTTATGATGATTTGAAATGATGAAAACATCAACTGTTCACAACAAAGTGCTACAAACTCATGATATCCTACATGACCATTCCTCATGCAGTATGTTTCCTACCATGGGCATTTCATGCAGGGAATACAAAGTATATCAATAACAAAGTGAAACTTTAGAATACTGATTCAAGGGAACCAATCAATTCTAGTTAAAAGTACTGGTAGTTATTTTTCTCCAGCATGGATCTCCCACTGTCACTGATATGTCTCCAGCATTATATTTCTTATGGACCGGGTCGCTATACATCCAATGCACAGGCGCAGCAGGAAAACTATGCAACTAGATGTAAAGATCAACGTTATTGCCAGCTCCCACCTTAGTATTTAAACTTTCAATTAAAAACCTCACATCAATTAAACAAATGACTTTCTTTAAATACTCTGCAAAATTTGTCACCAAGCTTTGATTCAACATATTTCAGCGGTTGCTATGAACAGATGGAAATGGTAACTACCATTGGGACTCAAATAACAGCAAGGAAAGGGTATACATAGAATCATTGACATTTTTAAATGGTTAAAATATGGAAGATCACTACAAATTTATGTTTAACTCTAGAATATCCCACGTAACCATTCTGCACACACAAATTACCATATGTTTATAAAGGTCAAGTCACAATAACAAAAATAAGCTAGTCCTTTTTTCCTATTAAACTACCTAAAGCAATCAAGCTTTCATAAAAATATAATCTAATAATAAAAGAAATAATAATGATTTTTATACTTTATCAAACTGTTTAACCCTTGTCATCTTCAAAGGTTTGAAGGATGATATTTAGTAAGTGAATAAATATGCATAAACTTTAATACTATAAATTGTTTATTTCATCTTGTAATTAAATTATTTAAAATAAGCTTAAAGGATTTTATTAATAAATAGTGGGATATAAATATAACTATGCATAATTTACATATAGAAATGTATCAACAGACTGCAGAAGATTACCAAGATACAGGTATTGCAAATATAGTCTATAGTTAATATATCTATATACCTAATAACTATTTTTATAAATAAAAACAAACTTTAAATACCTGTTGTATTTTGTAATAAATCTACTATAAATATAGGATGGGATACCTTACAAAGATATCTGTGCCCACAATAACACATTATATAAGCTAAATGTATCAGAACAGGGTTGAAACTCTTTATAAACTAGTGTTTTCACAAAATAATTAACTATTATCTTTAGATCCATATAGCAAAAATGGGTCCCACTAATTTCAGAAATCTTTCAAGGTCAAATTAATATCATATGCCTCCTCTATCTGTACAAGAAATTTTAAGGTGGTACAGCAATTATTTCATCATTTTTTTTAAGATTTATTCACTATCACTATAATAATCTCTTCAAGAATCAGGCATCTGGACAGCTCAATGGTTTCTCACAAATAAAATAATGCAACACTTTTAACTGAAGAAACTATCTCATACTCACTTAAAGAAAATACAAATATACATTGTAACACCTTATACAAGAATAAAAACTCAATATTTACATATATTTACTAAGAGAAGTTCCACTGTACTAGGCCCTACAAGTATTTATTATGGATCTAACTTGTCCATGAGTTTTGGTAGCAATCCCAATGAAATGTAAGCATAGACATCTTTTCCTAAAACTATTTTAACAAAAGCCCCAATGCATGGCATTCGAGGCTACATCTAGCTACTTCAGTAAATGTCTTGTTTACGTAAACAAACTTCAAAGGCAATCGTTGTTTCAACTTCCATCACGTCAATTTAAGTTTCTTGTGACAAAATCTTACATTTTCAGCGATTTTTCGGCAGATGAAAAAATTATAAAAATATCCACCATTTTAAATTGTTATATGCTCTCATACCTTGAGCATCATCATAGATAAAGGAAACATACAGCATCAAAACAAACAACCTCGAAGCCGCGAGTACACAAAAGAAGCATGGGAGCTGCCCCCACTCACCTCACGACAACAGTGGTAACATGACAGAACAACGCGTTCCACTTCGACGAGATATTCCCTCACAACGTCTCTTTTGTCTCCGGGATTTAAAGAAGTGATCTCCAGTTTCACGACGAAACTCTTATCAAATGAAAGTTATTAATCCCCGCCACTTCCGACAAAATTTGGTACATTCTCTCGTCTTAATATTGAGGAACATGCTTACGCTTCATCGCCATATTGCCTTTCTGCGTGCAGTAGCGATGGAGCATCATGGGTAATTTCTAATTGACCAACTGTCATGGGCTACATCGCACATTGACGAAGGTGAATCATTTTCACATCTCGAACAGTAGGAAGCCTGTGACTACAAATTTGTCAAGCTTAGCATCGGTAAAGTAGATGACTTGTGCATTTGAAACACAGCTTCGTATCCGCAGAGACGGAAAGACATAAGATGATAACATCAAAACACATCACGGAACTAGTTGACCCAACCCAGCCGTAGCTCGTTCATATCGGTATACCGGTAAAACGTGCTTCACTGAAGGTGGTGGGGTAGGGGAGGCCAGTTGGAACAATACGCTTGCTGTTTGAACAGCAGGAGTGGCAGGTGTGAAGCTCGCTTTGCGCACGATTAGGTGGGGAAGACACATTTATCCGATGCATTCGCGCAGTTACTCGCTGTCTCGCTACCTATTGGCTAAGATTATACCGGCGGGGCGGCGGTCTGACGTGGAAGTGTTTTTGCTTCACCTACCAGCAAACACGCAAGGCGGCAAGCGCTGCAGCACAGCTCGATGAAAAACATATATTGTAAGGTTTTTCGCTCATCCAGCAAAATAATTCATGTTTTCACTTCTCGTAAAATCGTTATATTCTCTACATTTGAGTCTTTTAGGGGAATGTGTTTAACCGTGGGGAAGGAGACTTGATACGCCAAGGGGTGACCCCCCCCCTCCCCCCATGATCTAAACCTGGGGGGGGGGGGGATGGGGGTACTTAATATTTAATGTGGAGTTTGGGAGGGCTTCGCGATATTTAACCCCAAATTTCACCTCCTTTTTCACTTTCAAATGTGTTCGGAAGGGATATTTCACCTACAAAATCCCCTCGGACGGAGGGGGGTATCTATTTTCCACTGACTTGACAAGCTCTGGGTCGCCGCTCCATGCGGACCCGCTCGGTTAGTTCTATTTTCCCGCCAAACCTGCTCTATGAACGCCAGTTTTCATTATCTTTGCCCCCCCCCCCCCCGCCCCCGCTCCCCTCTTACACCCACCCGCACCGCACTTATACTTAAAGTTACTATTTAATAAAAAGGCTAAAAAGGACGAACGGGGACGCAGTGACGCAGTGACGTCAGCAGACTGACGTAATCCGCATGAAAACAATCTTCCGACAGGGGGCGCAACGACTTCTCACTCTTGCCGTCTATTCACCGACCGTAACGCCTCGATGTGGGAGTCTTTTTATTCAGTCTGTAGGCTGTTTCAACAGCGAAGGCGCCTCCAGGTATCTGAGGCTAGACCCCGCCCCCCCCCCCCGTCGCAAAAAATTGGTGGACCCCCTCATGGGCGTGCCCAGTGGGGGGCACAGGGGGCATGCACCCACCCCCCCCCTTTCAGACCCTAAAGTATATCTGTAGGTCGCAATTTTGTTCACCCCCCCCCCTCCCCCGTCGCAAGATTTTCTCAGTGTGCACCCCCTCCCCCCGGTCGACATTTTGTGTGTGCCCCCCCCTACCCCACCCCCCTTTCAAGGATTCCTGCACACACACCTGCCCCTGGTCGCAATTTGGATCAGAGCTCCCTTCAGCACACCCCTCCCCTCCCGTCGCAAGTTTTCAATGGACCCCTGTGAGATCCCCGGGGGCACTAAATTAGTACAGTGGGGGGGGGGGGGCGTTCAGGCCATAGAGGGCATATAGAGAGCGAGAGAAAAGTGGGAGGTTCTGTGGCCATTGAGAGACATTTTTAGTGTAAAAAGGCATCCAAAATGGACATTGTCATTGAGAGACATTTTTAGTTTAAAAGGGCATCCAAAATAGACACTGACAGTCATGGCAATGTATATGGAGGTTTATAATTCGAACACTGCCGATATCAAATGGAATATATAGTCAAGAGCTGAAATTGTATTTGAACACTTTCGATATCAACAAGAATATATGGTCAAGAGCTGCAATTTTGATCAAACTTCAGTCTCAGATGGGGCGCATCCGTCCGTCTGCGAAAGACGATGGATTTGCAGCTTTGTTTGGTTTAATTTATACGATGTGCATCGCGGCATTTGCGCATATGACCGAATAGGCTTATCTGTGACCGACAGAGCTTGCCACAGTCGTCGCATCGGTAAACTGTCGATAGGTCTTGGTTTGTGCTCGCTGGTGTCCGCCTATCTTGACGTTTCAAGTCCAGTTTCTCAAACCAGAGCTCGTCGTGGTGGACCATTCCCTCGCGCACGGCACGTTCCCATCCCCTCTTTTAGGATGCTAGATCCTCCCAAGAATCTGCATCGATGCCGAAAGCCTTCATGTCACGCTTGCAAACATCCTTAAACCCAAGCTTTGGCCGTCCAGTTGGCCTTTTGCCGTCGGCGAGTTCACCGTAGAGCACATCCTTTGGAATGCGTTCATCTTGCATACGATGAACGTTCCCAAGCCAACAAAGACGTCTTTGCTTCACAAGAGCAAGGATGCTTGGTAGGTTGGCCCTACGTCTTTGCTTCACAAGAGCAAGGATGCTTGGTAGGTTGGCCCTACGTCTTTGCTTCACAAGAGCAAGGATGCTTGGTAGGTTGGCCCTGGCTAACACAAGCACATTTGTTCAACCTACCAAAGCCGGTGGCTGCCTTCCCAATGCGAGGATTTATTTCCTCGTCCAGGGATAGATTAGCCGTGACGGTACTTCCCAGGTAACAAAACTTATTAACTACCTCTGGAGGCATGTTATTAAGGGTAATCACTGGCGGTGTGATAGCCCCTTCACTATGAGCACATCGAGATATTTTTCGTATTCTGCTCCGAGGATTGAGAGACACAAAGGGGTCATTTGAGCGGCGCATATGTATATACCAAAGATATTAGTACACCAAGGGTGTACTAATATATTATTGGTATATAACTAACTACATGTATATGTAGTGCCCCCCCCCCCCCCTCCCCGGCCCCCCGGGTGTGAGATATACTGGTGAATCGAGTGCACAACTCGATGAATAACATCAATAACGGGGACAAACGGTCAAAAGGAAATCATTACTCACGATATCCATCCACAACCAGAACAACAAATGAATAGTAGCCGCAAAGTGTCACAAAGGCATACATATATAGGCTGAAGACAGGAAACATTATTAACAACCAGCCAAGTAGGAGGGTGACAAACAGAGAGGCAAGCAGCGCCATTTTTGCTGAAAAAGCATGCACATCCATTAGGGGCGGATCCAGGAATTTGAAAAGGGGGGGGGGGTGGTCGAAACTTGCGACCGGGCGGGGAAGAGGGGGGGGGGGGGGGGCTCTGAACAAAATTGCAACCGGAGCATCCACCGATTTTTTGACAACCTGGGGGTCCACTGAAAACTGGTGACCGGGGAGAGGGGGGTCCACGCAGCCTCAGATAGCGTTCTTCCTCAAAAGAGGGGGGGGGGGGGCGGGTTCCACGCCTCAGATGGCCTAAATTTGGCATTAAAAAACGGCATTCTTCCTCAAAAAGAGGTGGGGGGTCGGACCCCATGGCTCCCCCCACCCCCTCCCGGCCGGGATCCGCCCTTGCATCAATATAAGAAGCGTTGCAAAGGTACTACATTGTACACTAGGAAGCATTGGAACTACCAATACTTCCTGGTGTAGTGCGGCTATAATGAAAGCATACCAATCTTTCATTTAGCAAGGACACATAAATACTACAACAATATAGCGCACGGCGCATGCGCAGACTTTCATACCCAATGTGAATCTACATTACATGCTTCAAAAGACACAGTACGTTAATTTCACGTTAAGGTTAAACGTTTTCCGTGGATTTATTTTGCTGACAATCCTCTTTGACAAAGTTTTAAATTGACAGAAAATGACCAAATGTCTATGCAGACATATCTTTGAAATATGTTTAAGCTGTATTGAATTATATGCCGGTCTTGCATTTCCCTTTATTTCCCTGATATTTTCGGAATCAGTTCATATGATACTGTCGGAATAAGGGCTCAATACCATGCGAGGGTCGAAAAATGAAGTAAATGGCTAACTCACAGTTGGAGAAGTTCCAGTAGCTCGAGACGTCACGAGATTCCGGAAGCTTCATGACGTCATCTGGCGGCTGCATCTTGCCCACGTGGTCGACCCATCCGGAGGACGGCGAGGAGCTGCAGCTTTGTTTGGCATGGTCATCTTCTTTTAACACGGAGAACTGTGCAGACAACATCTGGCGGCTGCATCTTGCCCACGTGGTCGACCCATCCGGAGGACGGCGAGGAGCTGCAGAGCTTTGTTTGGCAAGGTCATCTTCTTTTAACACGGAGAACTGTGCAGTCATGAAGGTCGCGACATCTTTCCACAAACCACAGTAACATTTGGCAGTTTTTCTAAACTAATGATAATTTTAAGACTTAATTTGACTTGATTTGACATAACTCTAAACTACAGCGCTTAGTATGGCGCTCGCCAGTTGCAAAAAACATTTGTATAGCGAGGCATTGCCAATGTTATATTAACATGGAGCACTCGTGTACAGTTGCGAAGTACATAAACATCTAAAAGTATATTGGGTGGGATTGCTGATGCTAAATTTACGCGAAGAGCTGTTGTAAAGATTCGAAATACGCAGATCTTTATATAAATAGTGTGGCCTCTATCTTCATGAAACAATTTTGCACAGTTGCGGAATACATATCAACATATATTCTACATAATACAGCATTGGCAATTCTACTTCAACTGAATCACTCTAGCGCTGTTGCGATATACATAAATCCACATCTAATGCAATACAGTATTTGTGACCTTGTCAATGGTACATTAATTTCGTGTATACGCAAAGCATTATTGAACAGCTGCGGAATACATAGATACAATCTATTTAGTGGTGCATTTCTAATTTCTTATGGACGCGTCGACACTGTACAAGTCTAGCGCAGTTGCGAAATATTTGCATTAAGATCTATCTTTAACGCGAAGCACACTTAAAACATCACATATAAAACTTTGTTTCGACTCTGCAACACCGCCCAGTTGCATCCACGTTTTAAAAGAGCCAATCAGGGCCAGTTGCCAACGAGGGGCAAACTCATTCGCGAGTGACATCGAGGAGAATCCCGACCAGACCAGAACATAAGATTCAGGTCAGTGCTATCATATTTGATACGCCATAATTAATGTTAAAAATGAGCTCGGCATTGATATGTGAATTGAAAAGTTACATCCCCGTAAAACATCAAAACTCGCGTAGAAGAGTACAAACGAATATTCAGACAACTAAGCCTGTCCGCTTTCTTATTTAACGGAAATCGTAGTTATATAAAGAAATTCTTTACAATACAACGCTATATAGGTATATAGGAATAGAGTTGTACAACACGTACTTAAAACATATCCTGGTATAGACCCAAAAAAATCAGATATTACTTTATTAAGATCTTAGTAATTTTAGACAATAGATACTATAGCTATACTAAGGAAGTACTAAATGGAAACAAATCTTCCAAACTTAACCATGATTATTATGCTAATATTTTTATCCCAATATGCATAGAGAAATCACATATTTACTATACACAAATCGAAACCAAGAACCCTAAAAACAGTTCTATAGTTGTTCGGGCTGGACGAAAAGGTTAGTTTAGCAGAATGAGTATCATGTGCAGTCTTTGACAGGAGCGAGCTGATGAATGAGGCTCATACTACTTGGCATTTGTTTACAAAATCTGCAGTGTAAAGTTAACATTTTAGCGTTGTATCCAAAATCCATGTGTGTTTGCATCAGACAAATTAGGGACGAGACACCCCCCCCCACCCCCACTCCATCCCTCAATGTATAGGTTTCCTGAGGTTAAATCAACTCCTGTTGTGCCCATATGCGTAGGTGTGCTATCGGAAATATGTGTAACTATCCTCTTAATGCGTAGGTTTGCTACCACAAGGTCAGCTCGTCATATATGCATAGTACATTTTGAATGCGTTCAAATCATGTACACAAAAACAACCCGAATATTAGTTTAATGACAAATTGTTTATTTCCTGGAATTAGACGGATGGAAATAATACAACTAACACATCATCATATAGAACTTGTTTTCTGGTATAAAATGTCCTCATTTGGTCCTCCATTACAATAAACCCACCTGAAAAAAATAACGGTTTGATCCTCGCCTCTTGAATAGACAATTACACAAATGATAAATTCAGCTGACTGTCGAAATCTGTGTACGTTAAAAGTTAAAGTGAGCGTCATAAATTAAATTACACAGTTTTGCCTGATCTCTGCCAGTGGGATTCATAAGGTTCATACGGGCACACTCTCCAGATGAGATTACAAGGTGAATGCAGCTGTTGATCGTTGTCTTAGTAGGATATCTCCAAAACATGAGAAGACTCCTCACTCTACACGCAAGCAGAAGACACATATTCCCGGAGAACCCTTCATTACAGAGATAATAGCACTTGTTCAGTAGCACTTGGGTCACGGTGCAGTACAGGGTACTGTAACAAGAGCTTGTATGACACAACACACACCCACGGAACGTCGATCGCATTAAACTCCGATGATAGAAATATCTAAGGAGGTAAGTGTTCGATGATATAGTATCACGCTGGATGGAGATAGCTGGCACATACTTCATCAGTAATAACAGGAATCATACTTGAAATATGCACAACGCACACAAATTTACTCTCGGTTCCATTCGTTGCGATTCAAGGTAAGTATTGTGTAACTTGTACTGTTACGCTCCTCCATTTTCCCAAAATGTAATGGCAATAGATCTCATGATGCTGGATTTTTTTCTTTCAAACCTTTAACCAATACACATGTCTTTTTTTTAACAAATATGTCTTTTTTAACAAATTCAGACAACGACTGAAGCTAAATGTTGCAACAACTCCTTGTTATCATCTGAGCATATTCTCCAACGCGCCAACCAGGAATGAGGGGTGTACAGGATATTTAAACACCAAGTCACAGCAGTCCCCACAACCTATTGTTCGCCTCATTGAGGAGAATGCGACATCCACCCCATCTCATCAGACATACATAACAAAACGATCCCGTATAACCACCCCCAAGTATAAAAAAAGGACCCCCGAGCTCCTTGTATACACATGACTGCTCTATCCTACACATGGCAGGGTGATGATGATTCAAAAAGACGATCCCAGCGCTTTTGTAATACTCCTCGCGATGCAGATGTTCCGTTCCAATCTGCGCCAGCCGGGCCGTCCTTCCCATGAAATGACATGACACCCCTGGACGCTGACACCCGGCGCCGCAGACCTTGCATATATGTGAAGCTATGTGGGGGGAAGCGCCACCGGGTTGATCCAGGACATGAGGCGGGTTGGCGCGGTGAGAGCGGGTTCCATACTACTGCTAACAATAATTATAGGCATAAGGGGGGTGTCTCTATAGCTCAGACTTGGTCTTCTTGCCCTTCCTGTCATAGCCCTTGAGCGGGTTGGTCGACTCCTTGGCTAGATACTTGAGGAAGTCGTCCACTTCGCGGCCGCCCTGAAAGATCCACACAGCACGCATCGTACACGTCAGTTCTCCCGCCTCATCACAATGGCCGCATAGCCCCAGCACCGCCACCACACGTACCGCACACACCTTTTGCCATTACATGTATACACAAGTCACTCATCGCCTACATGGAGCGGGTGGGGGGGGGGGCACCGAATGGGGGTAAAACACCCACCTCCTTTAATGGTTAGCACTGGTATAGTTTGGTCATATATGGTCAGTTTCTTCTCAAATTTGTAATGTAGATACCCATCAAGTCACTGGTAAACATCCCCCACCCATTCACTTGGACTACTGCACAGACAAAGCGTCTTCTGTTAAGATGTACCGTGTACCTTTGCTCCGATTTTAAGAACTATTTCTTCAATACGACAGACGTTAGCAGTGTCGTATACCTTAACGCATCCATACAACGCCGTTGAGACGTACTGCACGAAGCAGTGCTCATCAGATAGCGCAATGATCCCATGTATACATCCCTTCCCCTCTGATATAAATGGCTGGACCATACCCGACTGTGATCACCTCCCTCCCCCCCCCCCCCCCGCCCCCCACTCCCATCATAGATGGCTGGACCACACGTGATTGTACAAAAGAATGCTGTTGACACAGTATTGATAATTCGCAATCATTTGGCTACATCTTTTTTTTTTAGTTTCTGCATGCATCAAACGAAGTAAACACACGGTTTGATCGAACAGCAAAAAATAATTTAAATACTAAAGACAACGACGACTTTGTCAGTAAAATGCTATCACATTACTGTTAAGTGTGTTAGGGAAGAAACAGTGGATAAGAAAGTTGAAAATTCGTGTTTTGATCGTCTCCATCCGTTTGCCCTGCTGCATAATACCGGTCGATTAACTCAACATAACATAAGACCATGGGATCGACGTTAAGTAAAAACATAAAAGGTTTCCAGTAAGAAACTGCATCATATTTACTTATGCCAAGGGTAGGTGGATTTGCTCCAGCTCTAATTTGTTTATGGAAGTTTGTTAAACAAAATAGTCGCTTTCTTATCCACCACGACCTTCCCTTGCACACAGCAGTCGGGGGTGACTTACCTCAAATTTCTTGGGACTACCCTTGGACCCCTTGGGGGCAAAATATATTGTGGGGAACCTGAAAAGAGATACGCAACAATTTAGATGACACATGTCCATGGAAGTGCAAAATTACATCATGGCAGAGTAATAAAATTACCAAAAAAATAAAAAGTACCAAAATGTTATTGTTCTTGTGCTACTACTCGGAAGCCAAATTTGCGGTTAAAATTATATTTTATGTTGATCTGGAGCTCAGACTGCTCACCAACTGAGCAAGGGAGTCTCGCCCCATACTGCTTCAAACGTTTTGTTTGTAGCGCCCTTTTTTTATTTTATAGACCGACTTTGTCCACGGCCATATATGGCGGTTTCCGATAAATCATCGACTGCGAAGTGTAAAACTGTCGGCATATTAATTGTGGAATTACGCGTATTCAGAATATCAAAGTAATACATCTCAGTATCGCCAAAAGTAGATATAACATTTCATCAGTGCAAACTACTCTCAAGGAAGCTGTTTCTCTGCTTACCCTTTGACATCGTATTGCTTAGGAACGTCATTGGTTGTAGCATCCATCTTCGCAATGACGATTTCACTTTCTTCGGCAAGCTGCAAGCATCATATAATACGTTAATCGATGTTGTTGTAGGTTGTATATTTAATGACGCCTTAACTACCTTTGGTCTTTTCGCGTCAATGGGAGGGGAGAGGGGAGCCATGTCCCCGAGGGTAACCCCCTACTCTTTACGAAGCAAGACATTGGATCTTTCTCCTGCGACCACACAGACATCGCCACAGCAGGGCTCGAACCATCGATCCACGTGCCGTTAGGCTCTCACTACGTTAATGAAACATTAAATGAATACTTTGAACATATTGTGGCACGTATTGAAGAAGACAGCTGCCGAGTTGTCGCTGTTACTACATAATAAAATTGTTGATGCGACACAATACCCGGTGATGGCATAGTGGGGGCTGGCGTATTTTAGAACCACTAAAGTACGGAACTCCTTGCTTCTCCATATCGGGTCTTCAACAAAAACGCTTCCCAATGATTGTATGGCAGTCCAAGAAAAACGGTTTACAAAATCTACAAATTGCATTACGACCTATAGCAACATTAAGGTCGTTTCCGGTCACCCACAATCTCACAGGTCTTTAATGTCTCACTGAAACAGGACCACAACACTGTCGTTGAGATTTTAATATCCATGTAGTTAGTTACATAACATGTTGAGATCCACACGTGCTAAGAACCACATAAACTGCCACTCGACAGATCTGTTAAGATGTTTTATGTTCAGTAGTGAGAACCGTACTTACCAAGCCAGCAAGCTCGTCGTATTTCGGGGCCAGAGATTTACAATGGCCGCACCAGGGGGCGTAAAACTCAATGAGCACATCTTTACTCTCGTCATTTACAATCTCATCGAAATTCTTTGCTACAACAATCTGCAATATTGAGGAAAAACATGTTTTCACAAGTGTCATCTATTTAATTTACAGTGCGCACTTCGTTTGTAAGACCACAGAAAAATAATTCAACCGTGGAAATGAAAAGATCTGTCAGTTATGTCAGTTGAAAGTATATTTCAAAGCATTCAATTTTTTATCCGCATGCTCTGTTTACTTGGTGACAAATTAATGGCAGTGTCATGTCAAATTAACGTAAAGGTAGAACAAAATACAAATATGTATAAGTTACCTTGACAGGCTCATCATTATCTTCAGGTACGGGGTCAGACTTCAAATATGCCTCAAGCTTGCCATCCAGGAAATCATTAACAAACTTTTCGAAGCTCTCCATCCTGCAATTACAAGTTAACAGACATAATGGCCTACTCTCTTTCACCTATAACAATTCCCCTAGTTGGAGAATTAATCTGCAAGTATTAGCTTGTAAGCCCTAGTTGGAGAATTAATCTGCAAGTATTAGCTTGTAAGCGCATTTCAGGAATATTGATAAAATTTGACTTGAAGATGCATAAGGGAGCATCTTTCCGGTTGTGGATATCACAGACAGGACCTATCGATAACGATAAGTGTCATGCTACAACAGATCAAGGGAGGCTGCTAATGTTAACAGCAGAACATGATCTATACTCACGAGAATTCCTCAGACATGACAAATTTCTGTTCTCGGGTATCCTTTGCAGCAACCACGGGCTTATCGCCAGAGGGAGTAATACCGAATTCGGACAGCTCGTTGGCAAAGTCGGTTTTGCTGGCAACTGCGAAGTGGACGTTCTTGCCAGCCTCAACCATGGCTTTGCCGACCTTCATGACCCTAATGAGAAGCAAATATGCACAAAGCTTTTAAGAACATGTTCCAAACCAAAATTGCATAGGAAAACTGACAAGCGGTTTGTTTTGCCTCAGTGTTATATGCGATATCATCCATATGGTCAAATGAGTAAGGATTATAAAAGACAAAATATTCGCATCATTGGCATTGTGAGTCCTAATCGTCTCCCATTTATTCACTACCAAATATCTTGTGGTTTGCATTGCCGCTATCAAATAGAAGATAAATAAAGACGTGCATTAAGCATACCGGTAGTATATATTTTATGGCGTTTATTTTCACTATTATTATGCCTCATATTTAATTCCTTTATGGTGATATATCCTTAAAAGTTAATCTACTTGGAAAATAATTGCTAAATATTATTCATTTATAATACATTATAATTCTCATTAGTTACCTGTTTCTCCAGTAGTTGGAACCCTTGGGGTTCTTAACGTAGTCCACATCGTAGTAAGCCACGACCAGGGGTTTCTTGAACAGGTTGTCATTGCCAGTAGTACGCTGTCCACAGAGACCAAATCTGCAAAACCCACAACAAAACATCAGAGGGCGGCCGAATGCGGCAAGATAACGTCCAATATACAGAAATACGGTTAATCCTCATAATATTACTGTCCACCTGCCATTATATGGGACGCCTCCATGCCGACAATTCGTTTCTGGGATCATATGTTTGAAGCTTCCTATATGCCATTTTACCAATTTTATCAGTTTCTTCGAGAGGTTTTTTTAGCAACGAATGTTACTTACACATTGTCATTAACCCAGGTCTTCAGTTGAGCCAGCTTATCCTCCCCGCTGTATACACTCTTGTTCTCCTCAAATTTGTTGCTCAAATGTTTCGGCTGGAATATCACTACATCACTGCGGGACAAAAAAGAAAAAGAGTTTCGCCATTTGTGTAAATTATATAAAGTTTTTTTTTGTCATCGGTGTAAATGATATAATTGCATTAAGAACAAACTTCAACAACATAACACATGATTCCAAAATAACCCTATTTCAAATGCATAATATCACTTGGATCGGTTCAGGAGAGCCATATTAAAGTAAGATAATAGAGACTAGCATTGAAGCTCCACCTTTAAAAGTGAATAGTGGCTTGACAAATAACTGGCTTAGCTAGAAATATTAATCTCATTAGAGTATTCAACAGTAATGCACAGTATAAAAGTTTATATTCTTATTTCATATAACTACAAATCTAATCACTTATATTTATTGCCTTTTTTCTGGTCGGATACATATTTCTACAAGATACCTTGTTTCTGGGTTTACACTTGTCCTAAATTATCCTGTTTTTAGATACTCTACAAGGTCACTGTGGATAAATATATAACATAAAAATACTCACTTCATATAACCATATTTACTCAAAACATCTTCGCTGGAGGTGTGAGCAAATCGGAAGTCCTCATTCAGAACATCAGCAAGTTTCTTGAATTGTTTCTGCAGCTCAGAATCCGCCTCAAAGAAACCTGACCGAGCAAGACGCACAGTTTTAATGAAGCTCCTTATTTTATATACCTGTGTAAAATATCTAGCTATGTCATTTTTTTGCACAAATTATCATGTAACATTGAAATAAAACTATTACACATGGAATGGAATTCTAACAGTAGTATTTTAGCATATTATTACACAGTGTGCTGTACTCTGCAAGATATATTATTGCTTTATTACAAATCATTAATACAGTGTTTAATAATGGTGATTGTAAAGAGCCAAATTATGATTTAGTTGTCGACTCACCAACAATGGAATGATCCATTCCAGAGAGGAACTTTTCCATTTCTTCCACAGACTTGACGTCTTTGGACGTTGGGCCAGACTTTGATTTCATGTAACGCACAATGCCGTCTGCAAGATAAAATCAGTTAGTTTGGTAACATCCCTAACGGAAATTCCGACATCATGTGGCTGTAAGTACATTTGTTTACATCTGCAGGATAACTGTAATGGAAGTGCTAAAACTTTGAACTTCATCACTAAAATGAATTAGTTGATACACATGTTTTTTTCAAATAATATGAACTAGGTAAAGTCCTCTCTATTGAGGGTGGATAATTATATAAACTTCTCAAGACACTGAACGTGTCGAGACAAAATGTAATTATTACTGGCACTCTGGTATCAAATGCAGAGGTACACATGAAGACTAGTGTTCTGCACAGCAACAGTGACAGTTAATTATACTTCCCAGAAGAAGTCATTATTGGAGACCGTGTACATAACATGTTAAAACAAGATGAAGTTTATGAGAACCGGTACATCAATAATGCAGTGATTCTGATAGGTAGGACAGTGGTGGGTCCCAGTGTCCCAGAGCTCCTTATGGGACATCTAAACAATAATGGGACATAACTTTAAATGAAATATTGCGTAGTCCCCTCACTATATATTTACAATGATTCACCATTTCCCCTCACAGCTCAATGAAATGCGACAATTGTGCGACAATTGACACAGGACGCGCACCTATCAGAATCGCTGATAATGACAAGACCTCTTCTTACCGGCATCTCTTGGCCCATTGTATTCAAAGGCTAATTCTCCATTTTTAAAGGCCTTTAGCGTAGGAAACCCACGGACTTCATGCTTGTCACAAATCTCTTTGCCTTCTGCTGTGCAATCAACCTGAGTCACAAGATCAAGAAATGGAAACAGTTTCACAAGGTGCATGATAAATCAAAAAGATGTCAGCCTGAAAGATGCAGCAACACACTAAGCTCAACTGAAAAAGAGGAAGGAGGATTGTATATAATAATGTCTGAGCTACAAGTCTCCAACAATATTTTAAAACTTCCATATTTGCAAGCAATACTCATTGGATTTGGCATTTGAAATTACTGTAAATGGCTTTATATAAGTAGATAAAACTATTCAGATTAATAAAAAACCATCCGGATCCGGAATATCAAGTGTTCAAATTTAATTTATTTAAAATTTATTTAGGTGCTCACCTTTATTTCTAAAAGACAAACTTATTTATATAAGTAACTAACAATATTAAGCTTACTACTATCAATCCAATTTGTGATTTGTAAATTCAAACACCATACAGAAGAAAGTTGCGCAGATTAATTTATGTGTAACATTACAAAGAAATTCTCAGAAAGCCTGCAATCGAAGATGGGATGGAGTGTGAAAACAATGAACAATGATAACACAGATGGTGTTGTAATTCAATTTAAAACTTTGACCACTCAAAGTGTTATCAAGAGAGTATTTAGTTATGCACAAAGTTACCAACCTTAACAAGATGTACTGGTGAGTCAAGTGCTGCAAGGGGGCCGGAAGCCTTGTCAAACTCTGGAGCTAATTTCTTACAGTGACCACACCTAAAAAGAAAACAAAATATTTTAAAATAGAGCATCACTTTTGTTAAATCTCTTGTCCTATAATACATGGACCAGGCTACATTTACAAACTCAGGCCTTTAACTTTGGATGTCACCTGTCTTGTCAGCAGATGGTGTTGAGATTGACCTGCCTCCCTTAAAATTTACCTGTCACACCAAATTGAGAAACTACAACATTGATGCAACAGGGACATTTTTTTTACTCTGCTATTAACAAGGGTTTCAATGATTCTGCAACGTTATGTTCCGAAAAAGTGAGCGGCTATTACTGAGCTCAGTTATCATATGTTATATCGTTGGGGCCAAAAAACAAAAGCTATGATATGTTTATTGTTCACATTGATCAGTGCCTGCAGGTTGTTTGCTCAGTGTATAACTACTGAACATTGGTGAATAGTGAGAGGTCTACACCCCAGGGGGGTCACTATTATACAAATCTGGTGTGAAGTTTCCATGGATGCCTTGATACTTGAGAGCAGACATTTGTGATGTAAAAGAGAGAGCAGATATTTTCAAAATTTGCAATGGGGGGAGTGGGGGGGCTCTGAAAATGTGCATTCATAGATTTATTGACAGTGAAATGCCCTGACCAAGCAGGTTTTAGCCCTAAAATGTATAGCTCAAGCAGATTTTGGCTGAAAAATACCCAGACCAAGCAGATTTGGCTGTAAAACGCACAGATTTCGGTGGAAAAATACCCTGACAGAATATATGTTGGGTTAAAATATAGACCGAGCAGATTTTGGTAGAAAAATACCCTGACAGAGCAGATTTTGGCGGTAAAATGCATGGACCAAGAAGATTTCAGTGGAAAAATGCCTAGACCATGCAGATTTCAGCAGCAAAATGCCCTGGGCATATTTTATTGGTAAAATGCGATGACTAAACAGATTTTACTGGTAAAATGCCATGACCAAGCAGATTTTGGTGGTAAAACGCAGTGACCTAGCAGATTTGTATGGTAAAACGCAGACCTAGAAGATTTTTTGGTTGTAAAACATACTGACCTAGCAGATTTTGGTGGTAAAATGCACTGACCTAGCAGATCACGCCATCACATGTTCAGCCAAGACAGTCTTGCAATGAATGGCCAGTTTAGGGTTGTCGAAATTAGTTTTAGGGAGTTACACAACGAGAAGTACAATTAAAAGTCAGAAAAGACACCACTTCTGAAAATATCATGCTCTCACATATATAGGGTTGGCAGTTTATTGTTATTGCCATAGCCTTTCCCACATTATGACTGCATGCAGAAGCCACCGGTTTCCTCACATTGCCTGAAGCCTGGCGAAGAGGGGGGGTGGCCATGCTGCATGTCAAGTTTCAGAACAGGAACATGTTGCATATTAATTTTAAGAACTGGTCTATGTCTCATGCCAATTTTGAAGGAAAGGTCCTTGTCGCATGTCAATTTTAAGAACAGGTGAAGCTGACAGATCCATGTCAATGGTCGCGAAGTCTTGATATTACAATTTACATGTTGATTTTAAAGTAAGCTTACACCAATGTTGCATTGTCAATTTTTAAAATCTTGCGTTGAAAATTGAGTAGATCTACTTACTTAGTAGCTTGAAAGTCATGTCTGATTTTCAGGCTACATTAATACCATTACTTATATAATTGTGACTGTAACTTAGTAAGTAGGCCTTGCTCGAGCAGGTGTGACTTTTCTCACCAGCTCACAGCCCTTTGGCCTTTACGTCGCTTGTTAATTTTATAGCATTGTCACGAACTATACCACCCTTTGCAGCTTCAATGAGGCAAGGGCCTAACACTTTTAGGCATCAATCAGGCCACTTCCAGTTACCAACTTTTCAAGCGAAAAAACTTGTAAGTCTTACTGAAATTAAATGCACGAAGCAGTCCAGAGTCCCACACAGCAAGTCTTATACACTCACCACGGCGCATAAAATTTGACCAGAGCCAGATCCATGTCTGCAAGCCGTTCAACAAAGTTAGAATCACCCAGTTCAACGACATCACTTGCCGCAGCAAGTGCCATTAGGGCACATATTATCACAGTCCTCATCTTCTATTCTTCTGTCACTTCTTTCACGTCAACAGAACAGTCCAAGCGACGTTTCTCCTATGCCAGAAGCCGGTCGGTCTGCGCTGTCAAAATGGCTCTAGACCACGTGGGCACCTCTGAGGTGTTGTCCTGCTCTGATTGGTCGACTCAAGCTTTGTTTGCGGTACCTACGGCGACATCTGGCGAATATACGTGTAACGTCGTGAACCGTCCGCGGACTTTAGGATCTATAGGTCTATTGATCACTTGAATATTGCGGCAGCTAAACAAAGGGGAGAGAAGGCCAACAAGGCTTACAGTATATGGTACCATTAAAATAACCGTCTGCTCCCACGCGGTTAAAAGTAGTGCCCGTTATATGGCCACGCCACGTCCAACAAGCTGGAGCGCGGCGAAGAATTTAAAAGTGGGCGGGGTGGGGGCACAATTGGGCGGGCCAGTCCATTTCAGCTTTGGACCCGGCGGGAGAAAAGGGGGGGGGGGGGGGGGAGACCCGGGGCGGGGGGAGGAGGGGTAGGTGGGCGGCCACAATCAAACACAAAGTTGCGTGCCATTAATGGACATTTCTTCTTTCCAAGTGCAAATACTTTGAACCTTTCAAAACGGAGCCACACGTAGAATACCCATATCGGCCACGTGGTTACAGGTTTTGCCAGAGAAGTTACCAGCATACCGCCTACTCTTAATTGGTTAATAACAATATATCTCGGCATAATTTCATGTCTGCGATATAAATGATGGAATTGATTATTGGTCTAAATATAACCTAACAATTTTGACAATGCGGGAAGAAACTTAATTTTAGTGATCAGCGCAAGCAGATAGGCCTATTGGCTAGCAGCCCCGCAGTCTCCTCGCTACACGCACCCCCCACCCCCTGCCCCACCACAAGACCAGTTATGGACGATCTTGCAGTTTGCTCGTTCGTGTCCCTGGTAACGATTGATTAAAGCTGTCATTTCTTCACTATCTATACCATGTTTTTTTTTTTTATTATTATCTGTCTATTGTGTTTTGAAAAAAAAAAAGTTTTTGCCCGAACACTGGAACTAGGCCTATTAAAAAGAGACATGAAATAATGCAAATTATTTATTCAACATTGCACATAAAACAGTCTAGACCTAAATATATCACACATGAATAAATAGATTTGTATGAAATGATTGTTTACGGAAACGTTATTCTCTAGCAAAAGAGAATTCTAGCAAAAAATACAGCTCCTGCTTTGATACCAGACGCGACCGCGTGGCTACACCTCTGGCAGCCTTTATTCCGCAGTGCCTTCTCAGCTATCTCTTACTGATGAAATCTCGATCAAGATGCTAAAATGACCTGTGCTTTCGTAAGTCCGCTTTTAACACTACAGGTGGCCAATATATATCATCAATATATATCAATATATATCATCAATATATATCAATATATATCATCAATATATATATCAATATATATCATCAATATAAGCTTATATCATCAATATATATCATCAATATATATCAACATATTATAGCATGATAACAAATACTGTCTCAAGATCGTGCATCAATGAATTGTTTTTAAATGTCATGTACTACTAAACTACTCTGGCCACTTGAATCGGGATCAGTTCTGTGCAGTGCGGAGGACAGCGATCAAGGTCAAGGTCGGTAATCAGGATCATTCCCGGCAGTTTCTCCTATTGCTTCCTCTTCGTCCTCGTCCTCCTCCTCGTCAAAGGGTTCGTCCTCTTCCTCTGTCGCCATCGTTCTGTAGAAAAACACTTCAGCATTGGAGGCGTCCATCTGTTGGAGACTCGCCACATTGTCCGCCGCCTCTGCCGGTTCGCTCTTAGTCGCGGACCGAGAGAGCCCTTCGTCATGTTCCCGATCCTCCTCTTCTTGTGGCTGGTGGCCTTCGCCCCAGTGGAGCAACGCCTCGGGTTCGTTCTTAATCTGGATGCCAAAGTGCAAGCTATATTCTTGGTCTTCGAACTGATCCGTCGTCGGGTCATTTGATCGCGGCTCGAGGCGTGGGAGATTCCTCTTGCTCGAGCGGCGGGGTTCCTTGGGCAGCATCCACGGGGCCGAGACGTCTTCCTTCCGGGGTCGGCCCCGCCCCCGCCCGCCGGCACCGCCGCCTCTCTTCGCAGGGCGACCTCGTTTCCTTCCTCCGCCGCCAGGAGACTTTTGGAGCGGCGCTTCCGCTAATCTTGGCCGCATAGATGTCGGCTGAACTAGAACGGCTTGACAAGGCCGTTGAACCGAAGGGGCAAGGGGGCGGCCCTGTGGCAGCGCCATAGTGAAAGTAGGCTGCGGCAGTATAATGCTTCTGGACTGGCCCCCTCCCGATGTGGTCATTATGGCCGACGGGGACGGCATAATCGGCCCACGTATCGATGTATTGGGCGATCCCACAGAGAGCGGGCCCTGGACCAGATTCCCGACGTAGGGCACCGGTGAGCGTATCATCAGATTGCCGAATGCGCCTGCGGTACGAACAGGGGTGGGTTTCGGAGCGATGTTAAGGTACTTCGAGGGCGACGGTCCATTGTTTGGCCTCTTAGAAGGGCCTGGTCCACTCGAAACCTGCTTGGCATCACTATCTAACGTTTTCAACGTGGCCCATGTCTTTGACTTTCGTGGGTTGTTCGTACTTAGTACGGTGCCCGAGCTAGAGACCACCATGGTGCTAGGCATCGAGGTCGGCAGTTTTATCGAGTCAGAACCCTTCCTAGAGTCATTTGGCTGCGAAATGACTATGGGCGCAATAACGCTACTTGTCGGGGGGTTGGGCACCTGCTGCATTACCGTCAACGATAACGCCGTTTGCCGCTGTTGCTGTGGTTGCTCATTCTTCTTCTCTTGTTTACAATCGTCAGGTAAATTTACAGTTTCATTAATGGAGAAGAGCATGACGTTCTTCTGGTCTAAGGTGACACCAATCAGAGCTTCAACGCAGAATTCGGCTTCGCAGTCCAGGCCATTGCGTAACAACATGGTGATGGAATCTTTCAAGAGCCGTCCAATGAAGTCCTTCTTGTTTTTCCCCGGCCATCCACCTCCACTCTTTCCGGGCGCCTCCACATCAGTGTGTAAGGAGGGGGTTCCCACAACAGCACTCATGTTTGCACTTGCCAGAAGTCAATTCTGCAAAGATATGGTAAGGTAAGGTAAAGGATTATTCTGTACTGCTGGCCCATAGTACCGTAATTTCGGCCGAGGGGTGCGACTTATACACCGGTGCGATTTATATATGGCCCAAGTCGAAGCTTGTCTCTCGGGACCCCCCCCCCACCTGTCAACTTGTCTAGCCGGGAGATCGGGAGTCGCCGATGCACGGTCGCCGCCTATCGTAATCCCATTCGATGCGCCAACCACCCGTATAAACAATACAACATTTGACTCGCCCACTCTGTTGGTCAACTGTTAGCAGCTGGGTGTTAAGCTGGGCCGCTGAAACTATGTTTCGAGTACATATCAAAGAAACACAGATCCATTTGTTCTGACGGCCTTCGACAACAAACTTTAGCACAGGAAGCCACTTTTAGTGTAAACGCTGTGTTAAACGCAATTACAGGCAATAGTTGAGGTGGGCATATATGGTAATATAAATAGCATTCACAAATCGATCTTTTCTGCAACATAGCGCTATTTCATCCGCGGCATCATGCACACAGTGCTTCAAAGCTTGGGCGAATCTCAGACTAAAGGTGCGACTTATATACGGCTTGAATCTCAATATTTCTCAAAATCGAGAGTGTGACTTATACACCAATGCGACTTATACCCCAGAAATTACGGCATAGCATATATACAGATTATAATAGTAACATTATTAACTTAATTATGAGGACAGCTTTGTGAAAACCAATCACACAGATTTGTTGCTTGGTAGATAAAATTGTCCAGTTCTGCTAGCTTAACAGAATTATCTGTTTTCAGTATCTTTATAAATTTCTGCTTAATGCAATTGAAGGCGTACCTTAAAGGGAACCGCCAGCCTGGCCTCTAACGCTGCTTTACCGATTCATATAATACCCAATTGTCTATCCTCCAAATTACAGAATTTTTCGTTCGATCTGTAGCTCACAATAAAATTTAGAAAAATGACCGCCAGGCACGATTTCGCCGCCTACCCAGGCGGCAGCCCTTTTTGGAGGCGTGTCTGTGATTGACCAATCAGGAGGCGATACTCTAATTTATTCAAACCGGAAATTGCGCCTATTGTGTGAGCAAAACAAGAGCGCGTGATAATCGCTAATATAAACAGCTGCGATTCTAACTCCAATCATGGCATTGTCGCGGAGTCAATCGTCGCAAGACGTATATCAATTTGTTTGGACGGTACTTTTTCATGAAAGGCTAAGATCTTGCGCTACTGCGAGGTTTGGAACTGCCGCTGTTTATCTGTAAATCGCGGCCCTGATCTCTCTCTCCGCGAGTTATAACGTAAGACGGCGCCACATGAAGACATATGAATAGTCACAATATGCGTCACTGCTCGTGGCAAAATGGCGCTCTGCTTGACATTGCTGGGGGCGGGTTGCCTTAATTTTGTTCTCCTTACCAGTCGCTCGAAACGAAGCGTTAACACTCGCCAATTTAATTTTAAGATGCAAACTTTCGGCGCAGATCGTGATTAAATTAGGTTGGACACCCGCTTTAAGTATTTATTCCGCCGGTCCTGGTAAAAGTAACAGAGAAGTGATATTCATCTTCCACATAATAGAGGCCAATTATATTATAATATATACATATCCAGTCTTCAGAAATGTTTTCATACCTTTCTATTTCTATGATAAGTCTGTGATTGGAGCATCTAAATCTGGTAGTAGTTACACGATGATTCAATATAGGTTCTCTTTCGAGTAAATTCTTGTATATCACATAGGTATCATCCAAAGCTAACGTCTGTCCCTGCCAGGCAACAAAGCCTGGGAATCTGCAGCCAGCTTGCTAGAGGGTATTTATCAGAATGGACTACTTATACGAGGTGGCTTCATACAATAAGAGAATACAACTTAAATAACTAGGAATTAGAGTGTCATGGACCATGCAGTACTATTTTACCAGCAGACTTCAATGCCGCAGAAATGGCTGGCAAAGATACATTTATCTATTCATTATCTCAACCCCATGTCCCATCCACAGTACATATCGAAATACCCTATTTGCTGGCCATGTCTTAATGCACTGAAACCTGTCTGTAAAATAGTAAAACATCCTATTTTGCTTAAGTGTCTCAGTGCAATGCAGCAGCATTGTAACCTGCTGATATGGCATCGAAACATGCCGATTAAACAAGAAAATGGCCTATTTTACCTGCCAGTACTGGTAAAATAATGCCAAACGGTCTATGACCAGCAATATAGTGATGTCATAAACAATAGAGCTATACAGTTCTCGCAGATCGGGCGCGAAACTTCAGTTTTGGGGACAAACAAACACACATGCTCCATGTTGAAGTATAGGCAGCTAGAAGTCAATTTCTTTCCAGGTTTATTCTAAAGACTATGAGTACCATTTCACTAAACATGGCTATGGGAGATATTTGTTAAAATATTTGGAGGCGATGAAGCGCAGAACTTTGGGAATATACAAGGAAAAATCTGTCTTCAAAACACTCGAAAGCTAAAAATAATGTTCTAAATTTAGCCCTGCACCCGGGCATTCGCAAGTTCACCAAACAGAGAGTGACTTCAGAGAGTTTCGCGTGCCTCCGCGGTAACAAAAATGACGAGAGCAAGTGAGCGACTGAACCATTCCGCTGTCAAAATGTGCAGTGCATGGAGTAACAACACACGGGTGCGTCATTAAACCACATGGTATAGATAAAATAAGACCAGTTGGATGTTTTCGTATCACTTTTGGATCACGAAAAGAGCAAGTTTCTTCATTTTTGTAAGTTTTCTGTTTGAAGCGTTACGCCGTTGTCACCGGGAAGAATCCGTGTGACGTCATAATGCCTCGTTTTTGTAGGTAATGCAAAAAAACATTAGTTCCTCAGTCGTATTGTCCCGTCGTAACAAATATTCTTCATTGTGATGGCACAAACTAATAAAAAACATGTCATCTATCCGTTTTGTGAAGCTATAGTTCTTAAATATTCTTAATCATAGCACTAGGCTTTCTGCAATGGACCCACCCCTCGGCGCCTGGCTTTTGTGCAGGTAGTCTCGTTCCCAGTCTCTCTCTTTGCGTAACATACACGTCACGCCTACGTCACAGATAGTCAGGATACCAGTGTGCTCAGAGATTCTAAACTAGTTCCGAACAAATGCTTCATTTGTTTCTCCCCAGAATGAGTAAACCGGAAGTCTAATCGAACGAGACATTATAGCCCTATAGCCAATCAGCGATGAGTGCTGGCAAAATGGCTGCATACCATCGTTAACCAGTCATGGTTAAATATCTACTGCCTTGATTGTTTGAACAGCTTTAAAGTTGCATGTGGAGCTCTTTCCCGCCAAAACTAATGAGGTCAAAATACATTTAAGAATCAGTCCTTGAATCATTCAAGACTTCTGTTATCTATACTCCACCCATACCAGACTGCCAAATAGTGTCTCTTACCCTGGTCCGTGATATTAATTTACCACAAGTTTTCATTTTAGTGGTAAACGTCATGAGTTTGTGTGCTTCGCGATGCTTTGGTATAAGTAGCAATGCCGCGACTGAGTTCTGTGGTGTCCCGGTATCAGGGTATAGACACGTTTGCCACACCACAGCCGAAACGGCGATGTTTATCAGGTTTCTGAATTTATAGAATGAAACAATCGAGTTTTCTGCAAATTTTGATATAAATTTCGCCTAGGCTTAGTTTTGGCGGGAAAGAACTCGACATGCAACTTTAACTATGTAGTTGGGTAATAAAAGTTACAATATGTAGCAAAGCCTAAAGTTTAACAAGTGCAACGACATAGGGTCGGAATGTTTGATTGGAAAATTACGGAGAAGCGTGGGGAAAATGTTACCGGGAAAATACTCTTGGTCTCTGATCCCCAAACTGAAAACATTCACACAGAATTTTTCCTATATTATCGCCCAGTCTAATTAGAATATTGTTTTGGGCTTTTTACTTGTGCATCAACAACATTTCAACAACGCGCTTGTAAATGTATTTACTTCAAGAAACATTACCCATTCAGTGAATATAAAGACAACATTGTTTTAAACCAACGAAATAAACAAATCACATACAAACATTTTAGGCTCACTATTCTGGAATAATCTTTGCCGTTTTATCCGAAGAAATGTTTGTGTTTCTCCGATACAAATGTTCCGCGTGCGCGACTCCACACTGGGAATGGAGCAATCCCGGTTGTGGCTTGCGCATGATAAACTAACCGACAAAATCGTACTTACTGCGAAATCCAGGACGGTCATTTAAAATCTAAACAATCAAACATCATATAGTGTTGAAGTTATACTTTGGTTTGAAATTCCCTGCTCCCTAGCTGTTGATGGGTATAATAATATAATAATAATATGATATTTTTAGTAGTACGTACGCTACATGTACTTTCTTGTTATACTGCCGTCTCGGACTTAGGCTTCCCAACCCCCAAAAATGAACAAAGAATTGCGTTTCAGGGGCGTTACCCATCGATGTCCAAGGCGGGGATCGAACTTTGACACTGGAACTGGAGGAGGGGACTTGAATTACAGCCGTCCTGAAGACCCGGCGACAACTGGCGGGGGTGGGGAGGAGAGGGGGGGGGGGAGTTGCTAAGATAACTTAATTACAACCATCTAGGCGATGGAAGACCCATTTGGTAGTTTCTTGCATAGATTTACATAGACAATGAAATCATATCGTATTTGAACAGTCAGAGGTGTTAAAAACATTTTAGGGTTGAAATCGCCTCCGGAATATTACAGTGAATTCGTTCACAAATTGTCAGCTTATTTCATACTTTGTACGTGACTGAAGTGGTCCTTTCGCGCTCATAATATAATCGTAGCGCTGAAAAACAACTTAGTCAAAAGTCAATAGTGACTACTTGGGACATCTTGCCGCAGTTGTCCAATCGTGATGACATTGGTGTTCGTCTGTTTCGACGCATATTTCCCGCATATATACATGTACCTGCCTCGATGTTTCGAACACTATGAGCCACTGAACGGTTTGATTTACAACCTATTAAATACGCCACTCTTATAAGCATAATTAATGTCGAGAAGCGTTTTGTAAACTGTGCTAAACGCCGCAAATGATATATATTCATGAATTCGTTATATGCGTACCATATGTGCCCACCTTCCAGCCTGACTTGAGGAAAGAAAAATCGATTGCTCTATTGAATTCTCTATTGTGTTCGTGCCGACAGTTGATAGGTTTAACCGAAGCATAAGATTGTCGCAGATGTGGCCATTGTTGACTTTAAGCATCTTGAGTATGGTCACAGCTGGTAGATTCCTATACGAGAATAGCATCTAGTGCAGACTGTCGTTCACATATGTGCACACCTCTTAAAGGAATTTATGTTACATAATTGATTCTCCCATCCCATATGTAAGCCATTCATATTTACCTAGTCAATATAATTAATATCAATTATTTATGCCAATAAATGTCCAACCTTCATAATGGGTGACCATAGCTTACTCAATGTGTTCTCACAAGCTACATATATCTATGCACATTTTACGCACATGCTTGTTAGATCAAACACGCTGTGCAGGTGATATGCAAGACGAAACTTTAGCTTCCGAGCCTTCACGGGCATGCAGTGACATATATCGAACAGTTCTTTTAAAATGTGGGTAAGTAATTCTTTAAAATATAAAAACAATTCGGTGATAGAACTACACAGTTCGTAAGAGTATCAATAAATATAAGTTAAATATGATCAGAATATGGTTGTGGCCGGAATCGGCTATTTTTGGTTGAAATTGAGGAACTTAGTGTGGACAAACAGGCAAAATTAACGTAGATAACCTGGCCATGCAGTTGGTTAGCAAACATGCCTGTCAACACGCCGTGGGTTTTCGCCTTGGCATTTGCCGTTAGAGACCAGGTGATGCGCCGCCTTGGCGCTGTTCTAAGTGTAATGGAGGCAGATCATGTTTGCAGATCTGATTTGCTAACGCTGCCCTGATATAAATGGCAAGGAGCAGATCGCAGACTATTAATAATAGATGTCTCTATTGCCTTTTCAGATTAGAAGGTTATACTATAACATATTAACAATGGTCTGTCATTAAAATAATCACCTGTGGGCTCGTATTTAAAACATGATATCGGCATGAATCCGTGTTTTGTCGCAGGTTTCACCATCTCAGACGTCAGTATCGTCTGCTCCCCTTCCTGATTGGAGCCATTTTTGTTTACACCACGTGGCCGGATATGGATGACGTAAGTGCGCGGTGTGGGTGGTGCAGTGGCAAGCAATCCTATAGGTGTTGTGTTGTTGCTAAATAAATCAGTTTACATTTCTGTTTAACGACACTGGAGGTATTTGGTAATTTAGCATCATTTCCGTATACTAACTTCACGGTTTCCAATCCTCGTGCTGTAGCTGCATGGTCCTGTTTTTCAGCGCATTTCAAAGCGAACAAACGACAAATATCGCAGCCTCTCATCAGCTGCTACGCTCGTCAATGGTCAAGGACACCCTGCGCCTAGGAATAACGGCTCATCAGTATTTAATCAGGATTATATCGAAGGAGAAGAAGTAGTCCTGCCCGCAGAATTCGTTCCTGCGAAGGATCCAGCAGAGCTGGACAAACTAAGAGAGCATTTTTTTGCTCAACTGAACCTTTCTATGAAATTGAGTGAGATGGCCTTGCTCAGGAAACAAGCTATGAAAACTATTCAGGAGAGACATGGAAATAATAAGAGTCTTAGTTTGGCAGAGATATTGCGCAATTGCTTGCATTCAAATGTTTCGGAAGTCAAAGTCAATCAGACTTGGACGTAGACCTGGTGAGCACATCCAGGTCATATAATGCGATATGTAAACCACGAACAAGTGAATGGCATGACATTTTAAGTGCAATTTTATTTATTCTAAGTATTTAAAACCCCTTGCATATCTACTGCAACGGATTTATCTGCACGATAACATTGGCACTTTTCGATAACCGATAGCTGAATTATTTTAACACTGGAACGACTGGTCCGCCCACATCTTATCGTGGCTGGTGGATATGGATTTCAATTGTATTCATGCAGCTAAGCGGCCACCGAGTTTTGTGTGAATTGCGCGTCCCCTGACTGCATGATTCAAAATGGTGGATGGTGTGGCGGACATATGGCGACGTATCTTAGCCGGCGGTTGCCTTGCAATGAAAAGAGAACTACGCCTTGCCAAGCCAAACTACGTTGTTTAGCGTTTTACTGCTTGACAAACCCAATAAACCTGAGGTGGTCTACAATAGCGACCATTGTGTAGGTATTGTATAAAGTTAGTATGCATGGTTTTCAAGAAACCAGCGAGCAACGATAACATGTATTAATTCTCAAATGTGTAATTAAAAAAGTGACAATGAGTGCATTTGGTAGCATGTATATAAGTGCATAGCAAGAGGTTGAAATGCAAAGTAATATATTCCTAATTTTATCAAGTTATTACCTTAATCAGGCAGTATTCGATAAGCGACAGGCTGATAATATGTTCATAATCATTGATCCAATATATATATAAATGTGTCGATGTAACTAGTATATAAGCTCAGACGAGCTGAAAGCTCTAAAATATCATCAAGTGATTAATAAAATTTATGCATAGAACACGAAGAATATTGTGAATCCGGACGACTAGAATTATGCCTTTTAGGCTAGCATGCAGGCGTAGAACAACGCCATGTCAGGACGGCCGATTGGTGGCAAGGAAAGCTGGTAGGGCTGTCGGGACGAGGTGAGATCATGTCATTAATCCATCTGTCAAAGAACAACCACACATTAAGCAGGGGCAGCAGAGGTAAGATATACGAAAGAATGATACAAAGACAGACATCGACAATTCATACAACCGTAAAACAAGATTCAACGAGAAAGTTCCAAAGCGTACTGTAGATGGATGATGACGCTTTGCTGCCATTGGTCAACCGTCAATATACTACAAAATAGCTCACGATATTTACAAATGTAGAAATATCCGATAATCCGGAAACCCCGCTGTCCGACACAGTTCGACCTGTAACGGATTTCCACTATTCTAATTGCCCTCTTTAATCCGACATTCACTTTCCGACACTGACACGGCTTTTCTGCAACCAAAGTGTCTATTCTCTCGTTTATCCGACCGCCTGGCCGTGAAGCCGCACCGCGTTAATTGCTTTCGCCCCATTCTTTTGTTGTGATAAGTGGCCTGCTGACTGTTAACACACATTTGATTATAATTAACACTGATGGTTTTCACTTTCAAGCATCGACACCTAAAGGTGTGATGTCTTTGTGTACGCTACACAAATTTCAAAGAGCTTTAAGGCTGTAGTCGTTAAAAAATAAAAGTCTTTTGAATTTATTAATTGGATAAAGTCATGTCACATTTCTCCTTGTACAGTCAATACATCAAACCATGCCCAATCAATCCAAATGATAAGTTCAGGTAGCTCCCTATAAAACGAATGGTAAAACTGTTCCTTGTCACAGCAACTCGGCTCCACTCTTGACAGCGTTATGTCAGCCCATGCGTATATGTCGCTATAGAGGTCGCTATTGAAACCAGTAATGCTGTTACAGACTCAGACATCATCGCACTCGCCTCGATGCCAAGATCTGGGTGACGCCTCCAGGAACGATGATGACGACGATTCACCAGCGCTTGTAAAGCCCTCTCGTAAAGAGGCACGTGTAGTGGCAGTCACTAGGCCTACTGCGTTAGAGTTCGTGGAGTGTAATGCAACCTTGCGTGCCAAACACGTGAAGCATAAGACACATTTGCTTAAATACTTACAGAAGTATTCTGCCAATACCCGTGTGCTTTGGATAATTTCTTAAAAATTGTAGTTTACCTACACGTTTTCAATGGCCCAAGTTACAGTTGCCGCATATACGCAAAGATTACACAAATAATCGTCCAGTGCCCAAGGGTCATGCACCAATACCCAGGATTTCTGAATTCGTTAATCCGACATATTTGCCATATAACGGCATTAAGATCTATTAAGGGTACCCGCCCTCAGGGTGTCCGCCGTGGGTCTGCTGCGGCTGTGCAGCGTGTAGAGGTAACCACTGGGGGCCGTGCCGCGGTCAGTGTTAGGTGTGGGCGCCGGTGGTGCTCACGGGAGGACTCCTCTGGTCTGGATGAGGAGGGCCTCTCATCCCGGGAGACGGCATGAGGTGGAGGTCCACCCGGGCACCGTATCTGGCGTCGGGAGGCAGAGGGAGGCCCCTGATGCCATTCGGAGGCCCCGTGAAGTCAAGGCCGGGGGGGGGGCGGTAGCCAATTTGTGGTACAACTCAACGCCTTTATCAAAATCGACTGAAATTCGCCAGTGGGAAATTATTAGCTGGGTCAATTGCGTTCATGTCCATCAAATGTATTATTCTGCTCAGCTCATAAAACCTCACTTGCAATTACCATAATAGCACATCCGCATTGCTTTATTTATTCAATCAGACCGTTAATCTTAATGCATATGCAAGGTTATGCATCCACAAAAGTAGTAAAAACCAATATCCAGGAAAGATAATTTAGTATTTTGCCACGAATTTGTGAATTAAATGTTATAGAAGACCTCACAACTCCTCACCTGGTGGCGCTTGCATCTGTGCAGCTTATGCCTCAGCGAGTTGTACGAACTCCGTGAGGCTGAATGACATTATTCAATTGAGGTAAAGGAAATAATTGCACATACAGAAAGTATCACAAAAATTCAGTACAAAGGTCAACTAATATCATACCAAATAATTAAAAACAAATCTATGTAATGACTTAATGTAATGACTTAACACCACTCAATTGGACCAAATTATCATAGAAATACCAGTATGAACGGTCAAGCGTACTTTCTACGCCGAACGGTGTTTTCAAAATCAGTCCCCTTGCGCATGCGTTCGTAGCGACTCAGGTTGATCAGTAAGCAACCGACGGCAATGAACGGTTTACGTAACCGAATATATAACAATAGTTCGTTTGACTAAATACGCTTTGGTGGCAACATTCCAAGACTGATTTTATGTAGGTTAAATTGGCCTAATGTTACGCGAGTCGATCTTCGTAACAACCTTAGTAAACATTATATACATTGACTAAATGAGCATAACTTGCAACGTTCCCAGACTGATTTAAAATTGGTAGACTGGCGTAGTGTTATGTGAGTATACGTAACAACGGCCGTGAAAGATATAACCATGACTAACCAAGCAGGACTGGCAACTGACCCTTGAGATGACGCTGCATAAAGAACCTTAACTTCGCGTCGACGGCAATTAGGTCTACCTTATAGAAAAATGTGGTGTTAAAAACCTATCAAAGAGATATTCCGTAAAGGATAGAGGCAGCGTGACTTAATGAACAAATCTGACTCTCGTGGTCACTTTGGCGTAAATTTGAATGGGGCATTACGTGCGACCGACAATAACAGCTGTTGATCTGACGTGACACCATCAGGAGTAGATTAACGTCGATAGTGTCTTCATAATATTACGTGACAACAATCCAATTACAAAATCTAGCACGTTATGCAACAGAAAATTGACACCGTTTGGAGGCATAGGCCTACGCCCGAAACGTAGGAGGTGGTGGGGGAAGGCGGAGGGAAATTTTTTCGCCAAAAGATCCTGCGGGGTACCCCCGTCAAAATTTCTCACACAAGCCTGATAGAGACACGCTAGAAGAGGATACTAAATCGTCGTTGAAAAGACGCCAAAGAGAGTGTCTCCTGCTAGGCTAGTGGTCCTCGCTAGAGAGGTCACGGCGTCCGCGGGCACGATTTATGCAGAAATAACCAATGGCCAGTGGCCGGGGGAAGAGTTCGCTGATAAGCCGAGTCCCATAAATCCGCCTACGGCTTGTGCCGTTGGCTCGTTTTTATGGTACGTGGGCGTAGCGGGGGAACATAGTGATATAAAAACATCCGTGCGGCATATATAGGTCTTGGGTTATTGCAAAAGGGTAAACCGGCGTAATGATACGCGAGTTTACGTAACCACATATAACAATAGTTCCATTGAGTAAACACGCTTTGGGGGCCACATTCCAAGACTGATTTTATGTAGGTCAAATTGGCCTAATGTTACGCGAGTCGTAACAACCTGACTAAACATTATACACATGAAGCACAGGGAACCTGAGTCGCAATGTAAAATCACATGCGTTTGTATTTGTGTAATGTCCATACTGTTATTGGTAGGCTATTGGTATGATGTGGTATATATAGTGATTCCCCAGGGGCGTGTGCAGGAATTCTTGAAAGGGGGGACACAATAATTTGTTCCACAAAAACATAAGCCGGTGGCCACGACTGGGGACATCAGCCGTTGTCCACCATCGTTAGGGTGACCCAGCCGTTGGCGGGGGACACAGGCATGACCAACCACCCTCGCGCGGCGTATAGGCAGTCTAGCAACCGGCTCACCCACCTCATCTGTAAGGTAAGATAACTTGGGGTCTACATTGTATGCGGTATTATCATATATATTACTGACCTGTGGGTAAAGCTGTAGGCATTGTTTTGCCCATGATCTTCATCCTTTTGAATGAAACAGTGTTCTGCAGTTTTGATATCACAAGTCACTATGAAAATATATGGGTACTAGGTTGTACGTTTCGGGGCAGCGGATTCGATAGGGAAAGTGTGTATTAGTTGCCTTTGTTAAGGCCGTCCCGTAAGACGACGGCGTGCGAGACATTATATAAAGAGCATGAAGCCGGACCAAAGTACAGGCCATCAAAGTGAATAGGGGAGAAATCCGTATCAGACGTATTTTAAGTTGAAGTGATGAAGTTGTTTTGGTATTTGATGTTAGGAATAGCTACATATGAGCTTAGATATCATCCCGCAATATGTCGAGAGCAGGCGGCTCCTACCTTATTATTGCAGGGTTACGGTGTTAATACTTGGTAAATGAGCATAACGAAAGCACGTACCAGTTCAGTATTCATTTATTTATTCAACCAAGTGAGTTATATATACGTAAAAAACAAAACAGAACATCTTGCTCTGACATACACTTGGTTAAGATACTCCAGTTAAGGCCAGCTGGCCGCTGTCACTAGAGCTACCTGTATTGGTTGAGCTTGTACTAAACGGATTATATTGGGATTGTATTGGACGCTATGATAGTGAGTGAACAGTAACACAACTTTTAACCCGAAACACAGCAACAGCAAATAAACGAAGAGAAACAGAAATATGAAAAAATCAGTAAATAAACATGTAGGTCTACCGTCCCATATAACTGTTATGTTCATTATGGACACTGATAGTTGTTACAGACATAGCACCGTCCAATATTGCATCTGTCCGAATACATATTAATAATATAACGGTTTACATAATTAGAAAAACCAGATAAATCATGGGTGAATATTTTATCTAATATGCGTTGGGCTTCCGAGTTTAATAGTTGTACAATGCTGTATCTGACCGATCTAGTGGCTTTTTGAAGGCGTGCTCGCGTTGTGAAGGAATGATGTTTATGTCTAGTGTCATAATCGTGCATATCGCAGTGCTGCATGATAGGTAAAGAGTAACATAACGCCTCGAGCGTTCACTGGCAACGTCATTATGACATTCGTTTGAGTGCGAGATTGGTTTATCTCAGCACAAATCTACCATATATCCTGTCCCATCCTTTAGACGAGGATAAGTATATGTGTGCTGAGATAAACCCATATCACACGAGAGGCTATGTCATATGCATTTTATCTCACAAACCTTAGTCAAATTTCACCCTGAGAGTTGACAATCAACTTTTTTCAACAATATCCAGTCGCAGAGTGCGGGATGAACCTATCCCACCACTGCGACTGGACATTGAAATTTGGCTAAGGTTTCAATATTTTAATTTATAGCGTATACTATATAAATGGGTATTTCGGCAAAAAGACCTGGTGATTTCGTGTGTACAATGTGGCTTTCTTGTGGAAAATTGTAGCTTTCTTGTGGAAAATTTGGGCTTTCTTGTGTACTTCATTACGAATTGCGGACATCGTTGCTGTTTTTAGCCGTTTAGTTTGAAACTATCTAGGATTAGCTACTTCAGACGATGTTAATTCGCAGTCAACTTACATAGATAAGGAAAAATAGTAGATACAATTAGTTAATTCATTGTAAGAAGAAGTTTGGGCTATATACCTATATCGTGATACGTATAGTCGTTTTCTTTGTTCAGAACCCATACGAACTATTCGGTAACATGAGCTTCGGGATCCAGTGCAAGCGTTCTGATGTGTGCAATTCAAATTCACCAATATACCTAGTTGAAACGATACTTTATAACGATGTATATGAATCATTTATCTCTGTCTTGGCAGGTAAGCAGTTTGGACATTCTTTAAGATTAACTGCTACTATCGATAGTGAAAGGAGTTTATGTGTACGAAACCGGTTTGGAGTGTTGTCTGACTTAACCAAGCCGACGAGCCCTGGTTGACATCTACTTTTATTAGTGTTGGTACGTATGCCCGCACGCTCCACCCCCAAAGCCTGCCACCCACCCTCTCCATGATCGGCAAGCAAGCAATCAGACATATGATTAGAATTACGTCGAATAATTTCGATGTCTGTTATTTAAGAGATATTACCACCCCTCTCCCCTAACCCAACCCTTCCCCGGTGTGCACCCATGTTCAACCAGCAGAATAGAAGTGTGCGTCTCTTCCTGTTTTTCTGACTTTTAAAATTTCGGGTTCGATCACTTGGGCATCGATTATGTCACCATTTTCCGCTTATAACATTTTCGGTCTTCACCATTTTCGGTCTTCACCATTTCGACCGGCGGTCCAGCATGTCGAAACCCGAGCTAGTGATTCATAATTGCAACCTGACTGGTGGTGGTTTAGAAGGCATGGGAATTGCTTTATATTATCACTCATATGTACCTCATTAGAGCTAGTACCGGTATTAGCTATATTGTATTATTAAAGAGGTCTGCGTTTATTCAGGGGTGAGGTGGGGCAGGCAATGGGGGCATATTCTGTTAACGTTTGGTTTCATATTTTTTCATTCAATTGCGGTGTCTGAGAGATAATTAGGCTGAACAAAATTGGTCAAACGGCTTCTAGGGGTCTCAGAAATGATAATCGTGCCATTTGTCCCTTCAACTGTGTTAAACAAAGCCGGACGCATTTTTTCCTGATTCACAAATCTTGTATCTTCCCCTCGTTAGATCCACTTTCCCGTAGTCAATACTGCATTATTCATCTAGACATCCATGGCAAAAAGCCACCTAACATGTATGTATGCTTGAGCAACGGCAAAAAAAACACACGCAGCCTCCAGCAATTAATTAATTCCTTTGTCCGGTCGGTTGGTTATTCAGGAGGCTTTAACCACTTTTTGGCAATGGGAGAAGGAAGGGAGAGTGGAGCCATGTCCCCGGGGGTAACCCCCTAATCTTTACAAAGAAAGACATCGAATCTTTATCCTGCGACCACACAGACATGGCCACAGCAGGGCTCGAACCACCGATCCACTGAGCTGTCTCCCCCCCCCCCCACCCCCTCCATTTCCGGGCCGTATTATCTGCCAGTCTCCTCAGAATTTTCGTCATATTTTATGCCCTGTTCCTGGTCGGTAAAATGCCAGCATCACGTAAATCTCCATGATGCTGGCACTGACACATCGTCCTCCTGGCACCCTTCGGTCAGGTCCGCAGCATCACGTGAGAGTTACGCACCATATTGATTCTGACATGCCATATTTTTCATCCCTGCGTGTGTGATTGCCGCGTGCGAGGCCGCTATAGACATGCGGTAGAGGAGGACGCGAGAAGGGGTTGGTCGCTCTGGGCGGGTCGGGGGGGGGGGTCGGGGGGCGAAGGAGGGGGATGGGGGGTGGAGGATGGGGGCCGGAAATCGTGGAAATGAGGAGAGGGCAAGCGGGAGGAGAGGGTAGATTGGGGCGGCGGAAATCGTGAAACTGGGGAGAGGGTAGGCGGGAGGGGAGGTGGATGGGGGCGACGGAAATCGTGGAGTGGGGTGAGGGTAGGCGGCAGGGGAGGGGGTGGTGGCGGATGTGGGGGTGTGGGGGGTAGGGAGGTTAAGCGCCGCGTAGATTTGGGGGATAGGTTGCGGGGTCAAAGTGTTTTACAACCAATAGGCCGTGTGATGTGAGTCTATCGGCGTCGACCCCACCGAGTGGCTCCGTTGGTTCTATAGGATTCTGCACCCGTGTGATATACCCATCCGTGTTTTACAAAAGTTAGCGGGCAGCCGCCCGGGCAGGTAGAGCCAGCCCAAACCGACCGACCGTGTATTAGTCCTAAGCATATGAATGCCAAAGCAGGTGGGGCAGACTGAGAGCATCCAGCTACCATCTATCTGCATGATTGCATGCAACCGGCTATAAGAGCCCGGCCCAGCCACAGCCACCATCCAACAGCCACGGCAGTAGCGGCGCCGGCGGAGGCGGAGGCGGGACCGTCCCCATCCCCATCCATAGATGCATCCATCCTCATCCCTGTCCGCATCACCATCTGCAGCAGCAGTTGCAGCCAGCATCAGCAGCATCAACAGAAGGAGTGCGTGCCATGGGCGGAAGCCGGCCTCGCACCGCCTCGTAACTACACCGCGTAGACCTGCGCTTGGGCCATAACTCCTGCTAAGAAGGAACAAGCAAATGGCTCAGAGGGGAGGCGAAATAGGATAGGAACTCAGTAGAACAGAAGGGATGGTCGCCGCATGTTGTTTGTGAGGTGAAGGCCAGGGCCGTCTGACCAAAGCCTCTGCCGTGGCCAACAGGGGCAGAAGGGCAGCGAGCCTGGCAGACTTCTACCGTCCATTGGATTGCTTCTTCAGTTGGGAAGCCGTAAATACCGTGTGTTGACGTTCACGTGTGGATATGAAATATAACATACAAAAGGATGTTAGTTAACTAGGCGCCAACGTACGGGCACTGATTTACGTGTTTATTTTCCTGACGGGAAACGCCGGCTGCCCGGGGTTCATTTTACAGCCTAGGACATCGGAGGGAATACCCAAGAGCACAAAGATGGCTTCGGCCTACTTCAGTCTGGCCGTCGCCACCTTAATCGCGTTGACACAGACTCCCCTTGGCCTTGGTAAGACCACCTTGCTCTCAGTGCCCCACCCACCATGCAGTGCGGTTTCTGAATACGCAATAGCGCTATAATAAGGGATCCCAGTCCGTCCCAGCGTCTGACGAATGCTGGCCAGATGGGGGAGTGAGGGTGGAGCTGGGGATATCAAAGGATTGCGGCTTTTTTAAACAGAACGTGTAGGCGGTTCTGAGGGTGGGGAGCGGATGGGGGTAGCAGGGTCTATAGACGGCCGAGGACCGGAAGGGGGTGGAGGGTAATAACCGGTGGATGCACAGCTTGGCCATAAAGCGACGGTGAAAGGTCCTTTGTCACAGACTGGCGGCCACAAGGAAATTATTAGTCTTTTGTGGTTGATATCGTAGTCCTGTCCGCTGCCTGTAATTTCCATGGGCGTAAATTCCTTTCTGCGGTTACGCCGTACAATGTGGACGGTGATAGTGTTAGCTTTGTGAAACACCGCGTCGGATATATGTTTGGCATTTCTAGGAGAAAGACGCAAGGCGAATGAAAAGAGAACCACCATGTAATGGAAGGCGGGCATAGTTGTGGGGGGTGATTAGGGGGTGAGTCTGCAAGAGGGGATGGGGTGTTCAGTTTTTAACATTCACAGTGTCCACTGTCGATTAGTCGAAGTACGGTGTCGCTGTCGGATTGTCCAGAAACTGTAAAACTGCATGTGTCGTTGTCGAATTTTAAAATATTCGGTGTCGGAATTTAGATGCCAATATCGGATATCGATTTTTTGAAAGACAATGTCGCTATTTTTGCACAGTGAGGAGTGAGAAGAGAGGGTGGGAGGGGAGGGAGGGTGGAGATGTATGGGATGGGGAGAGACAGAGAGGGCGGAATGGTGGGTGCCGATTCCTGGAGATGTCGCGACGGGCCATATCGATCGTCATGTAAATGTTTTACATAACGCGAAGCATTTGTGTCGGTGACGATTTTTCCCAGGGCTCTCATGGCTGTAGCGTATGGTTTATTCTAGTGGCTCTCATGGCCGTGGCTCTCCTGACCGTGGGTTTTCCATGGCTCTCATGGCCGTGGCTTTCCTGACCGTGGGTTTTCCATGGCTCTCATGGCCGTGGCTTTCCCATGGCTCTCATGGCCGTGGGTTTCCCATGGCTCTCATGGCCGTGGGTTTTCCATGGCTCTCCAGGCCGTGGGTTTCTCATGGCTCTCCTGGCCGTGGGTTTCCCATGGCTCTCATGGCCGTGGGTTTCCCATGGATCCCTGCAACTCGTCACTGTTCTGCAAATCAATGGCTGTTTCCACATGCGGTAAGCGTATGGTTTATTCCAGTGGCTCCCCCGAAAGCTTTGTCCTGAGGCGTTGTTTGTATTGCATTCAAGTCCTGTATTATGCACTAATGCGGTGGGTTATTTATAAATACTGATCTAAATACTCCTATCGGATTTCCGTCAAGTGACAGTCAAGCTGAAAATAAGCTGCAACCGTATATCAGTGGCACGCAGGTCAGGTTATATGTGCGCACGTTATATCACCATCTTCATTATCGTGCAGTTAAAGCTAGGCATTCTTAGGGTTTGTCATGCTAGAAAGGCGGATAATAAAACCAGAGTGGATTCGGGGACATCCCAAACAGTATCAGCAGCGAGAGAAATACTGTAACAGCAACTTGCGTCGTTGGCACCACTATCCTAACTCATTTCTTCGGCCGGCACTATATCGATTTCCAATACGCCCAGATTAACATTGACCAGTCGATCGTCCAAAGGTCAAGGTCGGCAGTGACGGTTAGCCGGAAACGCGGAGATATACAAACGAGACGCACTGATACGGTGGGAAGAGAGGATAACCTTCTCTCGTCCCGGTGCCTCTGCGGGCTGGCTTCCCCTTATATATTCTATGGCCCTAGCTTCCACCACTGTAGGTCAGATATCTGTTTATATCCCCCATCATTCATATTATATGACCATATTTGACGTAATGTCTGTCTTGTGGACAAGTGGATGCCATATGTGACAGTCTTGTGATGGTGACATACCATGTCAAGAAAGTCGGCTAGAGGACTAACCCCCCCCCCCTCCCTCCCCCCCGCCCCCCGGGTTAATACATTGCTGTGGGCGGTTCCGCGGTAAAGCCGCCCCCCCCCACCTTCCCTTTTCACCGCCAAAATCCGCTCGGAAGTGGTATTTTGTCGCGGCAACCCATTCTATGTACGCACATTTTCAGGCCCTGCCCCCGGTCGCAAGTTTTCAAATATCCGCTCTTTAGGGGTATCTTTTTCACCACAACCCCCCCCCCCCCCCCTACTCCCCGGGACTAACCCTATTTATTATTAAAAATCATCTAGTCCGCTGTTAGATAATCCTAGGCGAATTTCCTATTAGCTGGAAATGTAGCCTACGTCATAATGTTATTCATAGTTATTCATAGTTATTGATATTCGTGTTATACGAACAGTCATTGCTATGCAATGACTGTTCGTATATGGATATTAGTTATCGTTAGTCGACGTGAAGAGGGCCTCTGAAAGTGATGACGGAAAAGAGTGTATTTACTGAAGGTATTAATATGGCACCCAACTGTGCTACGGTAGGTCATAATATAATGATTTTGATATTGGTATGGCATGAGGGGGGGGGGGGGGTGGGGGGGTAGGGTGAAGGTACACCCATAAAAGAAGCAGAGGGAGTCGCACAGAGAGGAGGCGAAGGAGGAGCGGGTGGGGGGTTGGGGGTGGGGGTTGCAAGGGCAAGTGCCACCAATAGCAAACATATCTATGTCTCTCTGGTCTGGATCTACACCTACACCGCCCCTCCCCCCCCCCCAACCCCCCACCCCCACCCCCATCACCGTAAGAACTATGTGTTCGCGGGTTGTGGAGCAGAGGGCAATACTGCCTTGTCAGTAATTAGGTTGCAGGGGTCGCATGATTTATACTTCCGGCCTTAGGATGGGGGCGTGGGGGGGCAGTAATTTTGCATGGTATAACATATAGGCCCCTAGCCAGCCCAAGCAGGGAGTAGTTGCATGGCAGAAGCAGAGACAGTGTGTGTTGCGGGGGTGAGGAGGGGGCGTGGTTGGGGGGAGCGGGGCATGGCGGAGGAGCACCGCTTAATACCTGGAAATCTTTATGCAATGATGTGTTGTTTTTATCTACCTTATCCAGACGAGCTATTTTTACCCAGCAGCCACCGCGTCTGGCCAGTATATGCCCAGGAAGATTCATAGCCGGCTTATGCTGCCTCGACTGGTCTTCAAGCTGTCTGGTCCCTCCTATCCCCATCCCACATGTGCTAGCCCCGCTGCCGCTCCGCTGTCGGCAATACCGTGTGCATCAATTATTATTGAAGCAACGATGGAAATAAGCAATAAATATGTCGGTGTTATAGCTGTGGCGCAAATCTAATATGCATGCCCAGGGGTGCATAACGCCTTCAGGTCGATGAATTTAATTAGTATCACCAATGTATTGAGGAGGTAACAGTGGGAAGAATACTGAACCCATTGTTATGAATATCGATATAAGCATTCCCTGTGGTGGTTGGTTCGAAGAAGACCGGCGAAACTGATATTCAATTCATGCTCTGGCTCCGGCTTCTGCGGCCCGCCATCCCATGTCTGATGAGGTTTTTTTGTTTCTCTTGGCGGAATGAAACAGTTGGTTTCATTCAGTTATTTCAACGAGTTGCAGAAGACGAGGTCATGGGTTCGCGCCCTCACCCCGCGTCTGGAACATATTTCACCCAGTCACGTTGTTTCCGGAAGTTTCTTGGTTCTAGTGTAGTCTTCGTGTACGCAAAAGTGGCATAAAACACCGAAATATCATTTTCAGCTTCAATGTGATCATTCTGTCCGGGAATTGTACAGACGAGTATGCGGATCTAAGCAAAAGGCGCCACCTATCGGGACCGCTAGGAGGCACGTGCTTTGGCCTATCGCCACAAATAATAGCCTCTGCAGCTGTTTGGTATATATTCCGCGGCCCACGGTTTTTTCTACCGGTGTTACTGTCTTACTGTTAGTGGAGTGCATACCTGGCAGTCGCTTCTGTGTTACCCGAGATGGTGAGCCCGACACTAGGCGTACGGACCCCGGATGTACGCCATGGTGTTGCTATTGGGAAGCACTAGTCAGCTAGTATGTGGCTTACACGTGAAAAGGCAATATGCAGAAAAAACGTTCTCATTACAGCTAATCGCCCCGAGGGAGACAGCTTCATGCAACTTATCACGTTATCGTCACATATGTAACCGTTTTTCCATGACGTAACCGTGACAGCGATTGCTGTTGCTCGCCGGCTGATTACCTTGATGGTATGACGCGTGTTAAAGGTGGCCCCACTCCCCCAGATCAAACAGTGGCAATATATACCGTCTGCTTAAAAGCAGCCTACTCCATAACAATGTCATTACCCGTCTCGACCTCCCCGTTCCTTGACGCCTATGCATAATGCAACAGCAGCAGCACCCCAGACGGCATTTTATGTGGTTAACTGATGCAACAGCCCCAAATAGCCTGTCTCGGTAACTCCCAACTATTTATAACAGAAACCGCGGGGGTTTCACCCCTTTAGTATCATCCAGGGGCGCCATGGGACTTACAAACTGACGGTATTTTCCTGCCGCCAAGAGCAAATAAAGCGAGGACTGCCTCTGTTAACGGCAGCCCAGGATGGCAGAATGGCAGAGGGGTGTGTGTGGGAAGCGGGGCTATGCATGTAGTGTGCCTTCCTTTCCTTCGGGGCCAACGCCATCAAACTTTATGCCGGCCCCCGATGGTGGAATCACGACAATGGGTTTGCTGCTGCCGAGGGCAACGACCGGTTTACACTTGCTGTGTTGTTATGAGAAGGCACCATGGGGTGACCAGGTCTGGCAAAACACATCCTGACTTGAACGTTGTCGCGTGCGGCGCATTTGATGTGTTTGCAAGAGGCTAAACATGGTGTGTTGTTACAAGACAGGCTAGTTTTGACTCATATGCTGTAACTCAGATGGGTGGATTTAACGGTTTAATCGGTTTATGCAAGTTCAATATATGTTTATTTAGTTACTAGCCAAGGCACAAGTTTCACAACTATTTTTGTTCTTCCCGAAGTAATTTTGTTAACAATTATATCTACTCAAGATAATGACAAGTAAATCAAAAATTATTGAAATGGTGTTTGCCCACTCGTCTGCCTTCCGTTCAAAACCTAAACCACGGCTACAATGACCTTATTTTTTTGTCGTAGCAGGCTGCTCACGGATACCGCACCCAAATATTTCTTCCGGTTTAACAACAACAAAAATATGCTCATTCCTTCTTTCGCCCATTGACGCGATATGACCAGAATTGGTTAAGGCGTCTTGCTATACAACCAAACAACCTAACGAAAAAAGTGAGCGCTCTCAGCCGAAACGGCTGGTGCGTGGATCGGGATCCAACTTGTGCAAATGTTTATATCTGTGTGGGTAAAATATCCCATTTCTGTGAAAATCAGTAGGCGGTTACACCCAGATACATTACTCCTCTCTCTATCTTTATCCTTGTCATAGTCGCGATGAGACTTACAGAGGTCGAATCGGCCTTCTTAAACCAACAACTAACACCCAAGTGCCAGTGCAGTAAACACTGCATCAATCTGCAATTCTTTCGATATCTTTGGATGTACCAAACAGTATTCCCAAAGGCTGGAGTTGTTCCTCTTACCCCAGCGATGACGAAGGCATAGAAGAGACCACGCCTAGAAGAAAAACACAGACCATTTGCAAGGCCTATCTAGTGGAAGAGGATAAACCCCAAATGCCAAATGCCAAGTACCAAGCAGCCTCCCGCCCGAGAATCGATTCAGACGATCGCAAATGGCTGCAACCAAAGCAAAACTGGCTTCCTCCTATTTGGGAGCCACCAGGGGTATTTCTTACCAAGCAGAGAGTACGCATTGAAGCATGTGGGACCGGTATATGACGAAGCAGTAGAATAATCATAAAGAGGGACTAGTAGTGGTAGCATTTTAGTAACGTCAGAAACAGTGGTAGCGATAGATGTCAAGTTGTAGCGGGGAGGACAAACGTTAATTTGAGTATAAGAGATGAATCATGCATAGTGGCGTACCTTGCCGTTCCATTGGAGAAGAGAGAGAGAGAATAATAATTTATTTCGACCAGGGAAACAACAACACTACAAGACAACATACAGCAAAAACGAACAAAATACAATCCCTGGCCGAGGAGACCACCATTATGACATAGTCGCTGGCATGGTGGCCACCTCAAAAGAAAGGTCCTGATTATATATCAATACCATTATAGTTTCCAAAGACGAAAACATAATCAACCCATTAGCCATAGTACAAATCAGTGAAATCTTTATTACTGTTCCGAACAGCCGCCATAGTTTACGCTGTTGCGAACAGCACATTCCCCATTGGACATGTTACTGTTTTTTTTATTGTTCATCATTGTTTCGGGCAGCTGTCGTTGTTCCCAATGATGTATTATGTTTATCACTGTTTCGGGCAGATGTCGTTGTTGCCAATGCTGTATTTATATTTATCATTGTTTCGGGCAGATGTAGTTATTTCCAATGATGTATTTGTGTTCATCATTGTTTCGAGCAGATGTCGTTGTTTCCAATGATGTATTTAATAAGCTTACTCATTATTGTCTCGCACAGATGTTGTTTCCAATGACGTAGATATGTTTATCATTGTTTCGAGCAAATACCATTGTTCCCAGTGATCAGAATATAAACATCCCAATCCCGGTTGAACACGTCATGGATAGTTTAGAGTATCATTAGTTTTAGCAGATGCCAGAGCTCCCACTGATGAGAGCAGAAACATATCACTCCATCTTATGCAAGCCAGTGATACTTGCAAACCATTATCATTGGTTCAAAAAGCCGCTGTACTACCCAGTGATGACAGCTTAATTAAACAATAAATTTCCCATTATGCACGCCAGTCATTCTTGCATATTAATCCCTGTTTCCATCAGCGGCCGTTGTTCCCAGCGATGAGGGCCTAGACAAGCCGTACTCCGTGGTCCACGCCGGAGCGGGCCTCAACGCAACACGTGACCCGCCACATGATCTCCCACGAGACTCCAAAGCCGTGCTTGAACAGGCTGCGAAACTCCGGAAAGTCTTGGATGACGTCACCGCTCTTGAGGGAGCGACGTCTGCCGACTCCGTAAAGGACCAGGTCAGTGTGTTAGTGCTGCGGTCCTTATTCGTGTATATAGTGCACATATCTCTATCATTACATAATATTGGACACAAGATCATAAATAACCATGCAGCCCTGGAAATCTTTCATAAAATTGTGATATATCCTAGTTTGATTAAATTTGGATATTGACATTGCATTTTCTGTGTCCCTCATATCCGCAGTTCCAACAAACCAAATATGATGATTATTATTATTATCTCTAAAGTAGGTAAATCACATCTCAAGGTTAACAATTAGGAAGAAACTTAGTCCCAACAAGATATTGAATATGTATGATGCAATGGCTGCCAAACTAGATGAAATAGCATGCAATATTGTGCTGATACCCGTGTTTGTAGTCCTTCATTACACGCGCGTTTGTCGCTTCGTAGGTTGGAAGCATTGACGCCTTCGCCACGGACAATTTACGACAGATGTCTCAAGCCCTCTCCGAGCTTTCCAGTAGTCCTCGCCCGCCGTCGGCTGAGGTACAAGCCGACGTGTGTGACTGTTTCCAGGCCCTGGATATCCTGGGCCATCTGTACAGTCTCGACATGGAGACAGGCGAGAGCAGAACCATGTCGGTGTCTGGCATTACCGTACAGGTCAACACCTTTAACCCCTCCGAGAAATTCCCGGGGCACACCTTCACTAGCTCCAGAGGGGATCGGAGTATCGCGATCTCGGAGGACGTGACATTCCCATCGACAAGGTCAGCCAAGGTGACCTTGGTCAGTTACGAGATTTCCGGCGTCAGTTCTCTCCTGCCGACCAAAAGCGAAAACGAGACCGTCGGAAGTGACGTCATAGGGGCGTCGTTCCTGGACCATAAGGGACAGACTCTCGGGGTTATTTACGACAGTCCGGTCGCCATTTTGATGTCCCCGCACGGCGATATGACAGGGTTGGAGGCCTCGTGTTACTTCATGGACTATAGAAAAGGGCATTACAGGTCAGTCTCTTCACGCCAGTCCCGCGGCCTTCTCTTCCATGGCTTCACACACACGTGGATTTGATTATATTTTATGGAAAGCTGGCTGTGAGTAATAAGTGAGCGATGATGAAGTGTCCTCACATTGTGCATGCGTATGTGCAGTGGAGTTTGAATCCCACTCCCTGACCACTTTAGTAGCTACTGACATAATTTCACGCCTTTCTACGGCCGTTTTTGTCCCGTTTTCATCAACTTACTGAACAAACTGAAAATTAAATCATCACTGTTTCATTTATTGTTTTGACCCTTTATCAACCTACACATAATACGAGATCAAACGCTGGTTGACGCTTATTCTGGTTAACCTATAGGCCGACGTGATTCTACGTGATTTAGCGAGCTACGTTGCAATGACTGGCTTACCCCCCCCCCCCCCCCCCCATTAACTGGTCAACCGACCTGTTATGTGGGATATGTTTCAAAGACTGAGTTGCTCATTTTACTGGTCAATTACATGTTATTTGGGATGTATATTTCAATGACTGGCTTTCCAATTTAACCTAATCAACCGACATGTTATCTGCGATATAGGCCTTCAATGGCTTGCTTCAACCTTTATCTCATCTACATATACATATTTGCGATACATACTTCCGGCGGCCGGTTTAACTCCTTATCTGGTAGATATATGCATAATCCGAAAAGAGGGAATGGTCACGTGCCATGCGTGAGGGAATGGTCACGGGTCGTGCGTGAGGGAATGGCCCACGACGACGGGCTGTGATTTGAAAACAAACCAAGACCTGTCGACATGTCATCGATGCGACGACTGCGGGAAGCTCTGTCGGTCACAGATAGGCTTGTTCAGTCATAAGCACAAATGTCGCGACGAAAATCGTATTGCTTAAAATCAAACAAAGCTGCAAATCCATCGTCTTTCGCGGGCGGACGGATGCCAAATGCCAACAACCACTACCCGCCTGTCAATAGCTGACTTGACCCTTTATCTGGTAGATATGTACATAATTGGTGATGTATGCTGTCAATAGCTGCCTCGACACTTTATCTGGTAGATACATGCATAATTGGTGATGTATGCATTCAATAACTAACTTGACTCTTTATCTGGTAGATATATACATAATTTGTGATGTATGCTGTCAATAGCTGACATGACCTTATATCTGGTATATGGTAAATATAAAGATACATATGGTATATCGCGATGATTCCTTCCAGCGGCTGGTCTGACGCGGGTTGCAGCACCACATTCCCCGCCCCAGACGGGGTGTCCGTGCAGTGTGAGTGCCACCATCTCACAAGCTTCTCATACATGAGTAAGCCTATGGTACGTCCAATTTAAATATGTATCACCCTTTTCTGTTCAATACAACGTACCGTTCATGATATTATAATGAGGTCATGAGATGAGATACTTGAGATAATCATAGGATGTGTTAATAATAACGTGTCCCCGTTATCTATTTGTTAAATAACTCTAATAATGATCATGTATATCAATACAATTTTCAAGGGTGACGTGTATATAACCGAATAAATAATATTTGCAGTCAGATCAACATCATCACTTGGTAATATTTACGGACTAATCTTATCGTTTGTTTGATAAATGGCTGATATGACAACACATTCAGTCAAATATATTTAAATGTATACCATACGGTGTGCAGATTGTTTTTTCCTAAAAGTCTGCACGGTTCCATGCATTTATCTCATGCATAATCATTATTTTGCGGCTCAGCTATCGCTTGTGCATAAATAAAGGTGACACTTCCGCTTATAGCTCTGCAGATAATAGAAATCTGACCAGCGTTCTCCTCTTATCACGCACTTGTGTACTTGTCTATCACCGTTTTATATTCCATCCACTCCACCAATCTCATTTTATGGCTCGTTAATATTGGCCCGCAACCTTGAGACGTCTTTAATCTCCATGGCAACAGGAGCATTTCGAGGAGCTGGGACCGGCTGCTTACATCGGAGCGGCTCTCATCATCCTATTCAGCCTGCTCACCGCACTCGTCTTCATTGGCTACAGGTAAACAACATGGCCGCTCCGACGCGTTTGGGTGGGTGGGGGGAGCTCTCCAATAGCTTGGTGGGTGGGTTACTGCGCTCGCATTGAGCCTTATGGCCACCTGAGAGCCAATCGGCATGTAGATCGGTGGTTCCATCCCCGATGTGTCTGTCTGTGTGATCGCAGGATAAAGATCCCATATCTTTCTTCGCAAAGAGTAGGGAGTTACGCTTCTTCACAAAGAGTAGGGAGTTACCCCAGGGATATGGTTCCGCTCTTTCCTTTTGTTATCCCATGGACGTGATATGGCCAGAATTGGTTAGAACGTCCCGCATATTCAACCAACCAACCAACCATCTCGCACTGGCTCTGTCTGAGTAACTGTACTGATATACACTATACATATAGAGAAACGTAATGATAAAGTGGAGTGATAGCATTGCTCCTGTGTGCAGTCAGGTGAAATAAGTGATGAGTGAGCCAGAGTAAATGATTCGCGTTATATCATGGCTATACCTGGCGAGATGGAGGAATGGCACTGGCTCCCCCACCCCCACCCCGAACCATGTATGATATACTAGGGTAACTGATGATCACCATCACGAATCGAGTGCATACCAGCGAAGATGTTTAGCCAACCACCACTTTAAAAATAGATATTTGCATGACAGCGACCGCCAAGAGCAGAATCCGTTTATAGGCCTATTGCTGTCTGGTCAGAAACGGCCGAAACGATTGTTTAAAGGCGAAAAAAACGGATGTTTACTAATGCAATCGGGCTGAGATTAAGACAGGTGAAAACAGTGAGCAAGTGTACTTTATGGGCTGGATTAAAAGCGGTGCAGCATAACATGTACAAAAAAGTGCATCAACGATCAATCTGGTTTGTGTGGTGTCTAGCTATGCCCCGTACTTAATCCTGATTTTTTATAAACAGGCATCTGTGTGTGATTTGCACACACCATTTAGCGTTTAAGGGAGCAAGGCTAATCTAGCGATATATATCAAAGGCAAGTAACGTTAGATCGCACGGTGTAACGTGTAAACAACCTAATCGGCCAGGGTTAAATGTGGCCTGGGACGGATCAGTTTCATCGGGGTGGAGGTGGGGGTGTTGGACGGGCCTTAATTGCGCCTAGAGTTTGGACTGCTGCCCATTTTGCCGTTCCATCAGTTCCGTTTTCCCATCTAAAGCCGTTCTTTGTGCACCAAATCTATAATCAAGCGGATCTAGGGGGAGGGGGGGGACTTACCATACTCTGTAAAGTCGGATTCTGCCTCACCCCCGGTCGCAAGTTTTCAGAGAGCACCCCCCCCCCCACCCCTTGTGCAAATTCCTAGATCCGCTTCTGTCATCTTTAACAAAATATAACATGGCTACAATTGAGCGTAATCTGACTGTCGGCCTTCCGTGACACTAGATCTATTGGAAACTGGATGTGATTTCGTGGCGACATTCAGCATTGTGCACGCATTCAGCATATATATGGAAGGGTCCTATGTCATTAATATGCCTACCTACAGGGGCGGATCCAGGGGGCGAGTTCTTTGGGATTCCCCCCCCCCTTTTTGTTTTGAAGCGAGGATGCTCTTGTTCCATGGTAACCTTACTCCATATAAGATGTGGCCTCTACCTACCCCCCCCCCCCCTTCAAAGTAATTAAACTGCTTACTCGGCAACTCGTACGCACATCCGCCGGTTCCAACGACACAACTATCCAGCCAGTATAATGGTTAATAGTGATATAATTACATACGTTCTCACATTGTCTCATGAGAAAGTCTCAAATCTATTAAGAGGCAATGATACATCCAATCTTTAAATCTGTTGAAGATTAGTGCTAGGTCCGTATGGCAATACAAAAAATAGTGAAAGGAGTAGGGTGATGTTTTGGGCAAACATTGGCTTAACACATATAAAGTTAAATAAAAAATGTTAAATGTGTTAAATGGCGCAAAATTACTGCATTAATGCTCAACTTGATACGTGCTCATACAGCATATAATGACAGAATAAATCTACTTTACAAATTGCCTTCTTCTTTGTTAGTAGTGTGATAAAAACTGATACGTTATAACTATAATCCTTATATAAAAAAAACGTGAGGCACAATGGAGACGTGTGATCATCGGGTGATAAACCAACGGATGTGAGAAGACCATGAGAATGTGACCAAACGAGAAACACATGTACAAATGAATATGAACGAACAAGGAATCAGCATGTTAGCGGGGCGCAGTGGGAGGCGGGAAGGGGGGGGCTGGAAGCCAGCGACCAAGGTCACACGTATTCATCTGTCACCGGATGTGGCGAAGGCTGGGGGTCCTGGCCCCGGGCTTAAATACCCATAGCATTGGTCCCCTGGCGCAGTCCGGGCTGTTTGTATATACATATATACATGTATATATATATATATAGCTTCGGCTGTGGCGGTCTGTAGCTACCGGAGACGGTCTTGATGGCCGCCACATGACGGTAAGTCCTGCATACGGACAGACACACAGACAAGTGTAGTGGGTGGGTGTCCCTCTTAGCGTCCCGGCGCCGGATCCCGGGAAGTGAATCGATCGACCTTGCTCATCAACCGCTACAGCCAACAGTCCCCGTCCCTGAATGCATAATTACCAACGCCCCAGCACTATTTATTTCTTCGCACCGGACTCTCCGGGGAGCTGAATTGGCCTACGATAGCAGTCCGACCCATTGCGGCATGTTATAACGCGTGGACGATATATACATACGTACATATGTAACAGGCAAATATGACCCATATATAGTAAAAGTAGTAATAGCAGATATGTAATGTGCCTGTAGACACTTTTTTTCAGTTAATAATGTCCGGTCGACGAAATTGATTTGAAACTTTCACCATACCTCATATTCGACCAATTTTAAAAATTGAAACTACTGGGCTATGGCAGTTTGATGCTTGCATGGAAAAAGATAATCTGGAGAAATAAGACTGGCTAATATATGAACACTTAGGGAGCAAACACCTGTTGGCCTTCATGGCTCCACCCAAGCAATCCAGAGTATTAATATATTTGACATCAGCTGTATCGATTGTAGCCTGCTGGACAGGTGTTGTTAATTGTTTTGGACAGGTGTTTATAATTGGGTTGGACATGTGTTGATGATTGTGTTGAACATGTGTTGATGATTGTGGTGAACATGTGTTGATGATTGTGTTGGACATGTGTTTATGATTGTGTTGGATAGGTGTTTATGATTGTGTGAGACAGGTGTTTATGATTGTGTTAGACAGGTGTTTATGATTGCGTCGCACAACGGTCTCAGGTTCCAGTGTTTCTAAATAGAAACACGCATATGCTTAGCCTTAAGCTGATACTGCAGCTTGGTTTGTATCCTTCCCAGTTGTGTAATATGTGCGTAAACAGAGTAGGCATAGATATTGATATAGATATAGAGTAGGTATAGATATTGTGTGTTTATTATGTTGTATGAGATGCACCCCCGTACCTCCTCTCCTCTCCTCTCCTCTTCTCGTACCTTGTATATACCGTCCAATCGCCCACACCTCACATCTCCTCTCTTCTCCCCTCCTCAGGCTCATCAAGGTCTTGTATATATCGTCCAATCGCCCACACATCACATTTCCTCCCTTCTCCTCTCCTCAGACTCATCAAAATCTTGTATATATTGTCCAATCGCCCACACATCACATCTCCTCTCTTCTCCCCTCCTCAGAATCATCAAGGTCTTGTATGTATCGTCCAATCGCCCACACATCACATTTCCTCTCTTCTCCTCTCCTCAGACTCATCGAGACCTTGTATATATTGTCCAATCGCCCACACATCCTATCTCCTCTCTTCTCCCCTCCTCAGACTCATCAAGACCTTGTATATATCGTCCAATCGCCCACATATCACATCTCCTCTCTTCTCCCATCCTCAGACTCATCAAGACCTTGTATATATTGTCCAATCGCCCACACATCATATCTCCTCTCTTCTCCCCTCCTCAGACTCATCAAGACCTTGTATATATCGTCCAATCGCCCACATATCACATCTCCTCTCTTCTCCCATCCTCAGACTCATCAAGACCTTGTATATATCGTCAAATCGCCCACACATCACATCTCCTCCCTTCTCCCCTCCTCAGACTCATCGAGACCTTGTATATATTGTCCAATCGCCCACACATCCTATCTCCTCTCTTCTCCCGTCCTCAGACTCATCAAGACCTTGTATATACTGTCCAATCGCCCACACATCACATTTCCCCTCTTCTCCTCTCTTCAGACTCATCAAGACCTTGTATATATCGTCCAATCGTCCACACATCACATTTCCTCTCTTCTTCTCTCCTCAGACTCATCAAGATCTTGTATACATCGTCCAATTGCCCACACATCACATCTCCTCTCTTCTCTCCTCCTCAGACTCATCAAGACCTTGTATATATTGTCCAATCGCCCACACATCACATCTCCTCTCTTCTCCCCTCCTCAGACTCATCAAGACCTTGTATATACTGTCCAATCGCCCACACATCACATTTCCCCTCTTCTCCTCTCTTCAGACTCATCAAGACCTTGTATATATCGTCCAATCGTCCACACATCACATTTCCTCTCTTCTTCTCTCCTCAGACTCATCAAGACCTTGTATACATCGTCCAATTGCCCACACATCACATCTCCTCTCTTCTCTCCTCCTCAGACTCATCAAGACCTTGTATATATTGTCCAATCGCCCACACATCACATCTCCTCTCTTCTCCCCTCCTCAGACTCATCAAGACCTTGTATATATCGTCCAATCGTCCACACATCACATCTCCTCTCTTCTCCCATCCTCAGACTCATCAAGGTCTTGTATACATCGTCCAATTGCCCACACATCACATCTCCTCTCTTCTCCCCTCCTCCGACTCATCAAGACCTTGTATATACCGTCAAATCGCCCACACATCACATCTCCTCTCTTCTCCTCTCCTCAGACTCACCATAACCTTGTATATATTGTCCAATCTCCCACACATCACATCTCCTCTCTTCTCCCCTCCTCAGACTCATCAAGACCTTGTATATATCGTCCAATCGCCCACACGTCACATCTATTCTCTTCTCCTCTCCTGAGACTCATCAAGACCTTGTATATATCGTCAAATCGCCCACACATCACATCTCCTCTCTTCTCCCCTCCTCAGACTCATCAAGACCTTCCATATATCGTCCAATCGCCCACACATCACATCTCCTCTCTTCTCCTCTCCTCAGACTCATCAAGACCTTCTATATATCGTCAAATCGCCCACACATCACATCTCCTCTCTTCTCTCCTCCTCAGACTCATCGAGGTCTTGTATATATCGTCCAATCGCCCACACATCACATCTCCTCTCTTCTCCTCTCCTCAGACTCATCAAGACCTTCTATATATCGTCAAATCGCCCACACATCACATCTCCTCTCTTCTCTCCTCCTCAGACTCATCAAGGTCTTGTATATATCGTCAAATCGCCCACACATCACATCTCCTCTCTTCTCTCCTCCTCAGACTCATCAAAACCTTGTATATAACGTCCAATCGCCCACACATCACATCTCCTCTCTTCTCCCCTCCTCAGACTCATCAAGACCTTGTATATATTGTCCAATCGCCCACACATCACATCTCCTCTCTTCTCCTCTCCTCAGACTCATCAAGACCTTCTATATATCGTCCAATCGCCCACACATCACATCTCCTCTCTTCTCCCCTCCTCAGACTCATCAAGATCTTGTATATATTGTCCAATCGCCCACACATCACATCTCCTCTCTTCTCCCCTCCTCAGACTCATCAAGACCGTGTATATATCGTCCAATCGCCCACACATCACATCTCCTCTCTTCTCCCCTCCTCAGACTCATCAAGACCTTGTATATACCGTCAAATCGCCCACACATCACATCTCCTCTCTTCTCCTCTCCTCAGACTCATCAAGACCTTGTATATATCGTCCAATCGCCCACACATCACATCTCCTCTCTTCTCCCCTCCTCAGACTCATCAAGACCTTGTATATATTGTCCAATCGCCCACACATCACATCTCCTCTCTTCTCCCCTCCTCAGACTCATCAAGGTCTTGTATATACCGTCAAATCGCCCACACATCACATCTCCTCTCTTCTCCTCTCCTCAGACTCACCAAAACCTTGTATATATTGTCCAATCGCCCACACATCACATCTCCTCTCTTCTCCCCTCCTCAGACTCATCAAGACCTTGTATATATTGTCCAATCGCCCACACATCACATCTCCTCTCTTCTCCCCTCCTCAGACTCATCAAGACCTTGTATATACCGTCAAATCGCCCACACATCACATCTCCTCTCTTCTCCTCTCATCAGACTCATCAAGACCTTGTATATATCGTCCAATCGCCCACACATCACATCTCCTCTCTTCTCCCCTCCTCAGACTCATCAAGACCTTGTATATATTGTCCAATCGCCCACACATCACATCTCCTCTCTTCTCCCCTCCTCAGACTCATCAAGACCTTGTATATACCGTCAAATCGCCCACACATCACATCTCCTCTCTTCTCCTCTCCTCAGACTCACCAAAGCCTTGTATATATTGTCCAATCGCCCACACGTCACATCTCCTCTCTTCTCCCCTCCTCAGACTCATCAAGACCTTGTATATATTGTCCAATCGCCCACACATCACATCTCCTCTCTTCTCCCCTCCTCAGACTCATCAAGACCTTGTATATATTGTCCAATCGCCCACACATCACATCTCCTCTCTTCTCCCCTCCTCAGACTCATCAAGACCTTGTATATATCGTCCAATCGCCCACACGTCACATCTATTCTCTTCTCCTCTCCTGAGACTCATCAAGACCTTGTATATATCGTCAAATCGCCCACACATCACATCTCATCTCTTCTCCCCTCCTCAGACTCATCAAGACCTTCTATATATCGTCCAATCGCCCACACATCACATCTTCTCTCTTCTCTCCTCCTCAGACTCATCAAGGTCTTGTATATATCGTCCAATCGCCCACACATCACATCTTCTCTCTTCTCCCCTCCTCAGACTCATCAAGACCTTGTATATATTGTCCAATCGCCCACACATCACATTTCCTCTCTTCTCCTCTCCTCAGACTCATCAAGGTCTTGTATATACCGTCAAATCGCCCACACATCGCATCTCCTCTCTTCTCTCCTCCTCAGACTCATCAAGACCTTGTATATATTGTCCAATCGCCCACACATCACATCTCCTCTCTTCTCCCCTCCTCAGACTCATCAAGACCTTGTATATACCGTCAAATCGCCCACACATCACATCTCCTCTCTTCTTCCCTCCTCAGACTCATCAAGACCTTGTATATATTGTCCAATCGCCAACACATCACATCTCCTCTCTTCTCCCCTCCTCAGACTCATCAAGACCTTGTATATATCGTCCAATCGCCCACACATTACATCTATTCTCTTCTCCTCTCCTGAGACTCATCAAGACCTTGTATATATCGTCAAATCGCCCACACATCACATCTCGCTTCTCCCCTCCTCAGACTCATCAAGACCTTGTATATATTGTCCAATCGCCAACACATCACATCTCCTCTCTTTTCCCCTCCTCAGACTCATCAAGACCTTGTATATATTGTCCAATCGCCCACACATCACATCTCCTCTCTTCTCCCCTCCTCAGACTCATCAAGACCTTGTATATATCGTCCAATCGCCCACACATCACATCTTCTCTCTTCTCCCCTCCTCAGACTCATCAAGACCTTGTATATATCGTCCAATCGCCCACACATTACATCTATTCTCTTCTCCTCTCCTGAGACTCATCAAGACCTTGTATATATCGTCAAATCGCCCACACATCACATCTCCTCTCTTCTCCCCTCCTCAGACTCATCAAGACCTTGTATATATCGTCCAATCGCCCACACATCACATCTCCTCTCTTCTCCCCTCCTCAGACTCATCAAGACCTTGTATATATCGTCCAATCGCCCACACGTCACATCTCCTCTCTTCTCCTCTCCTGAGACTCATAAAACCTTGTATATATCGTCCAATCGCCCACACATCACATCTCCTCTCTTCTCCTCTCCTGAGACTCATCAAGACCTTGTATATATCGTCAAATCGCCCACACATCACATCTCCTCTCTTCTCCTCTCCTGAGACTCATCAAGACCTTGTATATATCGTCAAATCGCCCACACATCACATCTCCTCTCTTCTCTCCTCCTCAGACTCATCAAAACCTTGTATATATCGTCCAATCGCCCACACATCACATCTCCTCTCTTCTCCCCTCCTCAGACTCATCAAGACCTTGTATATATTGTCCAATCGCCCACACATCACATCTCCTCTCTTCTCCTCTCCTCAGACTCATCAAGACCTTCTATATATCGTCCAATCGCCCACACATCACATCTCCTCTCTTCTCCCCTCCTCAGACTCATCAAGACCTTGTATATATTGTCCAATCGCCCACACATCACATCTCCTCTCTTCTCCCCTCCTCAGACTCATCAAGACCTTGTATATACCGTCAAATCGCCCACACATCACATCTCCTCTCTTCTCCTCTCCTCAGACTCACCAAAGCCTTGTATATATTGTCCAATCGCCCACACATCACATCTCCTCTCTTCTCCCCTCCTCAGACTCATCAAGACCTTGTATATATTGTCCAATCGCCCACACATCACATCTCCTCTCTTCTCCCCTCCTCAGACTCATCAAGACCTTGTATATATTGTCCAATCGCCCACACATCACATCTCCTCTCTTCTCCCCTCCTCAGACTCATCAAGACCTTGTATATATCGTCCAATCGCCCACACGTCACATCTATTCTCTTCTCCTCTCCTGAGACTCATCAAGACCTTGTATATATCGTCAAATCGCCCACACATCACATCTCCTCTCTTCTCCCCTCCTCAGACTCATCAAGACCTTGTATATATTGTCCAATCGCCCACACATCACATCTCCTCTCTTCTCCCCTCCTCAGACTCATCAAGACCTTGTATATATCGTCCAATCGCCCACACGTCACATCTATTCTCTTCTCCTCTCCTGAGACTCATCAAGACCTTGTATATATCGTCAAATCGCCCACACATCACATCTCATCTCTTCTCCCCTCCTCAGACTCATCAAGACCTTCTATATATCGTCCAATCGCCCACACATCACATCTTCCCTCTTCTCCTCTCCTCAGACTCATCAAGGTCTTGTATATACCGTCAAATCGCCCACACATCGCATCTCCTCTCTTCTCCCCTCCTCAGACTCATCAAGACCTTGTATATATTGTCCAATCGCCCACACATCACATCTCCTCTCTTCTCCTCTCCTCAGACTCATCAAGACCTTCTATATATCGTCCAATCGCCCACACATCACATCTCCTCTCTTCTCCCCTCCTCAGACTCATCAAGACCTTGTATATATTGTCCAATCGCCCACACATCACATCTCCTCTCTTCTCCCCTCCTCAGACTCATCAAGACCTTGTATATACCGTCAAATCGCCCACACATCACATCTCCTCTCTTCTCCTCTCCTCAGACTCACCAAAGCCTTGTATATATTGTCCAATCGCCCACACATCACATCTCCTCTCTTCTCCCCTCCTCAGACTCATCAAGACCTTGTATATATTGTCCAATCGCCCACACATCACATCTCCTCTCTTCTCCCCTCCTCAGACTCATCAAGACCTTGTATATATTGTCCAATCGCCCACACATCACATCTCCTCTCTTCTCCCCTCCTCAGACTCATCAAGACCTTGTATATATCGTCCAATCGCCCACACGTCACATCTATTCTCTTCTCCTCTCCTGAGACTCATCAAGACCTTGTATATATCGTCAAATCGCCCACACATCACATCTCATCTCTTCTCCCCTCCTCAGACTCATCAAGACCTTCTATATATCGTCCAATCGCCCACACATCACATCTTCTCTCTTCTCTCCTCCTCAGACTCATCAAGGTCTTGTATATATCGTCCAATCGCCCACACATCACATCTTCTCTCTTCTCCCCTCCTCAGACTCATCAAGACCTTGTATATATTGTCCAATCGCCCACACATCACATTTCCTCTCTTCTCCTCTCCTCAGACTCATCAAGGTCTTGTATATACCGTCAAATCGCCCACACATCGCATCTCCTCTCTTCTCTCCTCCTCAGACTCATCAAGACCTTGTATATATTGTCCAATCGCCCACACATCACATCTCCTCTCTTCTCCCCTCCTCAGACTCATCAAGACCTTGTATATACCGTCAAATCGCCCACACATCACATCTCCTCTCTTCTCCCCTCCTCAGACTCATCAAGACCTTGTATATATTGTCCAATCGCCAACACATCACATCTCCTCTCTTCTCCCCTCCTCAGACTCATCAAGACCTTGTATATATCGTCCAATCGCCCACACATTACATCTATTCTCTTCTCCTCTCCTGAGACTCATCAAGACCTTGTATATATCGTCAAATCGCCCACACATCACATCTCCTCGCTTCTCCCCTCCTCAGACTCATCAAGACCTTGTATATATTGTCCAATCGCCAACACATCACATCTCCTCTCTTTTCCCCTCCTCAGACTCATCAAGACCTTGTATATATTGTCCAATCGCCCACACATCACATCTCCTCTCTTCTCCCCTCCTCAGACTCATCAAGACCGTGTATATATCGTCCAATCGCCCACACATCACATCTCCTCTCTTCTCCCCTCCTCAGACTCATCAAGACCTTGTATATACCGTCAAATCGCCCACACATCACATCTCCTCTCTTCTCCTCTCCTCAGACTCATCAAGACCTTGTATATATCGTCCAATCGCCCACACATCACATCTCCTCTCTTCTCCCCTCCTCAGACTCATCAAGACCTTGTATATATTGTCCAATCGCCCACACATCACATCTCCTCTCTTCTCCCCTCCTCAGACTCATCAAGGTCTTGTATATACCGTCAAATCGCCCACACATCACATCTCCTCTCTTCTCCTCTCCTCAGACTCACCAAAACCTTGTATATATTGTCCAATCGCCCACACATCACATCTCCTCTCTTCTCCCCTCCTCAGACTCATCAAGACCTTGTATATATTGTCCAATCGCCCACACATCACATCTCCTCTCTTCTCCCCTCCTCAGACTCATCAAGACCTTGTATATACCGTCAAATCGCCCACACATCACATCTCCTCTCTTCTCCTCTCATCAGACTCATCAAGACCTTGTATATATCGTCCAATCGCCCACACATCACATCTCCTCTCTTCTCCCCTCCTCAGACTCATCAAGACCTTGTATATATTGTCCAATCGCCCACACATCACATCTCCTCTCTTCTCCCCTCCTCAGACTCATCAAGACCTTGTATATACCGTCAAATCGCCCACACATCACATCTCCTCTCTTCTCCTCTCCTCAGACTCACCAAAGCCTTGTATATATTGTCCAATCGCCCACACGTCACATCTCCTCTCTTCTCCCCTCCTCAGACTCATCAAGACCTTGTATATATTGTCCAATCGCCCACACATCACATCTCCTCTCTTCTCCCCTCCTCAGACTCATCAAGACCTTGTATATATTGTCCAATCGCCCACACATCACATCTCCTCTCTTCTCCCCTCCTCAGACTCATCAAGACCTTGTATATATCGTCCAATCGCCCACACGTCACATCTATTCTCTTCTCCTCTCCTGAGACTCATCAAGACCTTGTATATATCGTCAAATCGCCCACACATCACATCTCATCTCTTCTCCCCTCCTCAGACTCATCAAGACCTTCTATATATCGTCCAATCGCCCACACATCACATCTTCTCTCTTCTCTCCTCCTCAGACTCATCAAGGTCTTGTATATATCGTCCAATCGCCCACACATCACATCTTCTCTCTTCTCCCCTCCTCAGACTCATCAAGACCTTGTATATATTGTCCAATCGCCCACACATCACATTTCCTCTCTTCTCCTCTCCTCAGACTCATCAAGGTCTTGTATATACCGTCAAATCGCCCACACATCGCATCTCCTCTCTTCTCTCCTCCTCAGACTCATCAAGACCTTGTATATATTGTCCAATCGCCCACACATCACATCTCCTCTCTTCTCCCCTCCTCAGACTCATCAAGACCTTGTATATACCGTCAAATCGCCCACACATCACATCTCCTCTCTTCTTCCCTCCTCAGACTCATCAAGACCTTGTATATATTGTCCAATCGCCAACACATCACATCTCCTCTCTTCTCCCCTCCTCAGACTCATCAAGACCTTGTATATATCGTCCAATCGCCCACACATTACATCTATTCTCTTCTCCTCTCCTGAGACTCATCAAGACCTTGTATATATCGTCAAATCGCCCACACATCACATCTCGCTTCTCCCCTCCTCAGACTCATCAAGACCTTGTATATATTGTCCAATCGCCAACACATCACATCTCCTCTCTTTTCCCCTCCTCAGACTCATCAAGACCTTGTATATATTGTCCAATCGCCCACACATCACATCTCCTCTCTTCTCCCCTCCTCAGACTCATCAAGACCTTGTATATATCGTCCAATCGCCCACACATCACATCTTCTCTCTTCTCCCCTCCTCAGACTCATCAAGACCTTGTATATATCGTCCAATCGCCCACACATTACATCTATTCTCTTCTCCTCTCCTGAGACTCATCAAGACCTTGTATATATCGTCAAATCGCCCACACATCACATCTCCTCTCTTCTCCCCTCCTCAGACTCATCAAGACCTTGTATATATCGTCCAATCGCCCACACATCACATCTCCTCTCTTCTCCCCTCCTCAGACTCATCAAGACCTTGTATATATCGTCCAATCGCCCACACGTCACATCTCCTCTCTTCTCCTCTCCTGAGACTCATAAAACCTTGTATATATCGTCCAATCGCCCACACATCACATCTCCTCTCTTCTCCTCTCCTGAGACTCATCAAGACCTTGTATATATCGTCAAATCGCCCACACATCACATCTCCTCTCTTCTCCTCTCCTGAGACTCATCAAGACCTTGTATATATCGTCAAATCGCCCACACATCACATCTCCTCTCTTCTCTCCTCCTCAGACTCATCAAAACCTTGTATATATCGTCCAATCGCCCACACATCACATCTCCTCTCTTCTCCCCTCCTCAGACTCATCAAGACCTTGTATATATTGTCCAATCGCCCACACATCACATCTCCTCTCTTCTCCTCTCCTCAGACTCATCAAGACCTTCTATATATCGTCCAATCGCCCACACATCACATCTCCTCTCTTCTCCCCTCCTCAGACTCATCAAGACCTTGTATATATTGTCCAATCGCCCACACATCACATCTCCTCTCTTCTCCCCTCCTCAGACTCATCAAGACCTTGTATATACCGTCAAATCGCCCACACATCACATCTCCTCTCTTCTCCTCTCCTCAGACTCACCAAAGCCTTGTATATATTGTCCAATCGCCCACACATCACATCTCCTCTCTTCTCCCCTCCTCAGACTCATCAAGACCTTGTATATATTGTCCAATCGCCCACACATCACATCTCCTCTCTTCTCCCCTCCTCAGACTCATCAAGACCTTGTATATATTGTCCAATCGCCCACACATCACATCTCCTCTCTTCTCCCCTCCTCAGACTCATCAAGACCTTGTATATATCGTCCAATCGCCCACACGTCACATCTATTCTCTTCTCCTCTCCTGAGACTCATCAAGACCTTGTATATATCGTCAAATCGCCCACACATCACATCTCATCTCTTCTCCCCTCCTCAGACTCATCAAGACCTTCTATATATCGTCCAATCGCCCACACATCACATCTTCCCTCTTCTCTCCTCCTCAGACTCATCAAGGTCTTGTATATATCGTCCAATCGCCCACACATCACATCTTCTCTCTTCTCCCCTCCTCAGACTCATCAAGACCTTGTATATATTGTCCAATCGCCCACACATCACATTTCCTCTCTTCTCCTCTCCTCAGACTCATCAAGGTCTTGTATATACCGTCAAATCGCCCACACATCGCATCTCCTCTCTTCTCCCCTCCTCAGACTCATCAAGACCTTGTATATATTGTCCAATCGCCCACACATCACATCTCCTCTCTTCTCCTCTCCTCAGACTCATCAAGACCTTCTATATATCGTCCAATCGCCCACACATCACATCTCCTCTCTTCTCCCCTCCTCAGACTCATCAAGACCTTGTATATATTGTCCAATCGCCCACACATCACATCTCCTCTCTTCTCCCCTCCTCAGACTCATCAAGACCTTGTATATACCGTCAAATCGCCCACACATCACATCTCCTCTCTTCTCCTCTCCTCAGACTCACCAAAGCCTTGTATATATTGTCCAATCGCCCACACATCACATCTCCTCTCTTCTCCCCTCCTCAGACTCATCAAGACCTTGTATATATTGTCCAATCGCCCACACATCACATCTCCTCTCTTCTCCCCTCCTCAGACTCATCAAGACCTTGTATATATTGTCCAATCGCCCACACATCACATCTCCTCTCTTCTCCCCTCCTCAGACTCATCAAGACCTTGTATATATCGTCCAATCGCCCACACGTCACATCTATTCTCTTCTCCTCTCCTGAGACTCATCAAGACCTTGTATATATCGTCAAATCGCCCACACATCACATCTCATCTCTTCTCCCCTCCTCAGACTCATCAAGACCTTCTATATATCGTCCAATCGCCCACACATCACATCTTCTCTCTTCTCTCCTCCTCAGACTCATCAAGGTCTTGTATATATCGTCCAATCGCCCACACATCACATCTTCTCTCTTCTCCCCTCCTCAGACTCATCAAGACCTTGTATATATTGTCCAATCGCCCACACATCACATTTCCTCTCTTCTCCTCTCCTCAGACTCATCAAGGTCTTGTATATACCGTCAAATCGCCCACACATCGCATCTCCTCTCTTCTCTCCTCCTCAGACTCATCAAGACCTTGTATATATTGTCCAATCGCCCACACATCACATCTCCTCTCTTCTCCCCTCCTCAGACTCATCAAGACCTTGTATATACCGTCAAATCGCCCACACATCACATCTCCTCTCTTCTCCCCTCCTCAGACTCATCAAGACCTTGTATATATTGTCCAATCGCCAACACATCACATCTCCTCTCTTCTCCCCTCCTCAGACTCATCAAGACCTTGTATATATCGTCCAATCGCCCACACATTACATCTATTCTCTTCTCCTCTCCTGAGACTCATCAAGACCTTGTATATATCGTCAAATCGCCCACACATCACATCTCCTCGCTTCTCCCCTCCTCAGACTCATCAAGACCTTGTATATATTGTCCAATCGCCAACACATCACATCTCCTCTCTTTTCCCCTCCTCAGACTCATCAAGACCTTGTATATATTGTCCAATCGCCCACACATCACATCTCCTCTCTTCTCCCCTCCTCAGACTCATCAAGACCTTGTATATATCGTCCAATCGCCCACACATCACATCTCCTCGCTTCTCCCCTCCTCAGACTCATCAAGACCTTGTATATATTGTCCAATCGCCAACACATCACATCTCCTCTCTTTTCCCCTCCTCAGACTCATCAAGACCTTGTATATATCGTCCAATCGCCCACACATCACATCTTCTCTCTTCTCCTCTCCTCAGACTCATCAAGACCTTGTATATATCGTCAAATCGCCCACACATCACATCTCCTCTCTTCTCCCCTCCTCAGACTCATCAAGACCTTGTATATATCGTCCAATCGCCCACACATCACATCTCCTCTCTTCTCCCCTCCTCAGACTCATCAAGACCTTGTATATATCGTCCAATCGCCCACACGTCACATCTCCTCTCTTCTCCTCTCCTGAGACTCATAAAACCTTGTATATATCGTCCAATCGCCCACACATCACATCTCCTCTCTTCTCCTCTCCTGAGACTCATCAAGACCTTGTATATATCGTCAAATCGCCCACACATCACATCTCCTCTCTTCTCCCCTCCTCAGACTCATCAAGACCTTGTATATATCGTCCAATCGCCCACACATCACAACTCCTCTCTTCTTCTCTCCTGAGACTCATAAAACCTTGTATATATCGTCCAATCGCCCACACATCACATCTCCTCTCTTTTTCCCTCCTCAGACTCATCAAGACCTTGTATATATCGTTAAATCGCCCACACATCACATCTCCTCTCTTCTCCCCTCCTCAGACTCATCAAGACCCTTTATATACCGTCAAATCGCCCACACATCACATTTCCTCTCTTCTCCTCTCCTCAGACTCATCAAGGTCTTGTATATATCGTCCGATCGCCCACACATCACATCTCCTCTCTTCTCCTCTCCTCAGACTCATCAAGACCTTGTATAAATCGTCCAATTGCCCACACATCACATCTGCTCTCTTCTCCTCTCCTCAGACTCATCAAGACCTTGTATATATCGTCCAATCGCCCACACATCACATCTATTCTCTTCTCCTCTCCTGAGACTCATAAAACCTTGTATATATCGTCCAATCGCCCACACATCACATCTCCTCTCTTCTCCCCTCCTCAGACTCATCAAGACCTTGTATATATCGTCCAATCGCCCACACATCACATCTCCTCTCTTCTCTCCTCCTCAGACTCATCAAGACCTTGCGCTGCTTCATCCGCCTCTGTTTCCTCGGCATGCTGGCCATGGCGGAAATACTCTTCATCGCAGGACTGCGCTTCCGAAGTGCTCCGGTAGGTGGCGTCACTCTCTGTCCTCCCATCACGTAAACGTTCACTTTGCCAGCAGAGGGGGCTCGCTCCTCAAGGGACTATAGCTTAAGCGGAACGATATGCAACTTTAATAAGTATTAAAAGTCAAGAGGATGATAATGATGTATCCATGCGAAACAGGGTAACTTGGTCTATGGTTGGTTCTTAAATGCATCTTAAAACGGTCTTTATTTTCAGGCTATCTGCACCATGGTTGCCGTTGGTATCCAGTTCTTCAGCCTCTCGTCATTCGCCTGGTTGCTAAGCTACACGCTGTTCCTTGGCAACGAGATTAGCGGCGAGTCCAGTATGTCGCTGCACTTAACCCATTACAGCTTCCTCGGTTGGGCGGTGCCGCTGTGTGTTGTCATGGTATCATTTATCTGGCGCCACGGAACTTATACCAATGAATATTAGTGAGTAGCTGACGCCTTGTACTTAATAAAAAATCAAATGTTAATTAAAATTAAAACAATTTACATAACAATAAAAATATTAAAGGTTACATATAATTTTAGATTCAATAAATAATAACAATTTAAATTCAATAAAATAAAACAGTTTGATTAAATAATTAACACATTTGTATATCCGATGATAAATCATATTTGGGGTCAAATAATAAATACATTTGAAATAAACGAGTATGAACTGTGACAATCTAATTGGTGTGGTTACAAAAGGGCAAGCTTTGTTGGCAACCTTCACTTAAATAAGTTCGTCACCAGTAGCTGTAGCAAGCTATGGGCATGCAATACTGCAATTCAAAAATTACGGTGAAGAATTATATTCGTTATATATATTCTAAATTATGAGCTGTTGTTTCTTCTAGTTGTTGGATCTCGGACGAGGATCATCTTTCATATGCCTGGCTCATCCCTATTGCAATTCTCGTTGTGGTAAGTCAGGGCTGAGCAACGAACTACCCCTTTTATCGCTTATATTGCGCAATAGTGATATATATGAATGACAATAAGGCGCGATTTAAGTTACATAATAATAAGACTGAGATTAATTTCGATTTTGGAACATGTGAACTCATTACGGAAGAAAAAATGTGTACCATGACACTATTTAAACGTTTAATCATGATTCGTTGTTTGTTCTTTGAAGATAACACTCTCAGTGTTACTCTACGTGGTCGACTCTTATATCCGGGTGACTGACCCCAAGCACAAGCTCCGCCTCCTGGTGGCAGGGTAAGACATTATCTTCAATCATGCATGATGCTATCGTCAACAGGGGCGGATCCAGAAAGTCTGGATAGGGGGGTGGCCGGTTTCAGGATCCGATCCAGATATGCTGGATAGGGAGGGCCGGTTTTGGTTTTGATATGTTAAAAGGTATAAATTATAAAAAATTCGGCCCTAAAATGGGGGGCTGGGGCCGGGTCGCCCCCCCCCTGGATCCGCCCCTGGCCAACATCTCGGGAGCTTCGCCATCGACGAGCGCCAAACGACCTCGGATATTGCACTGGCGGATACCATATGATATATACAGCCTCCACTGCGTATATATACAGTCTGACATAAATTAAGTTTATTAATTTTATTGATGATAGCAAGATAAGCAGACATTATTTTGATTTGCAAGATCTTCCCCGCCCCACCAACAGAAACAAAAAGTGTATATACTACTAATATTGACGTATGATTACATGTTACAAGTACAGTACAAATTCGTGGTTTGTACTTATGGTCATTTAACCCCTAAAGTGGTTGATAAGAGACAAAAGGGTGTAAAGATAAAATAAGGCATTTTGTGCAACATGAATATAGGAAACTAATAAATTATGAAATACGCCCACTATGTATGACCTAATGGTATCCCTGTCAATGTAAAAAGGACAGCGGCGTTAACAATCTCCAATTACAGATTAACTCATTTGTTCGCAAATAGGTCAGATTCTTAATTCCAGTCGCGTACCATCATGCCTAACTTTCTCTTGCCACGACATGGCCGGAAGCATCTGAGACGGACTCGTTATTTCTTAGATGGGGGGTGGGGGGCAAGGGGTATTTGCGATCCTCGGGATTGGGCTTTTCGTTTCACCGTGAACTGGGAATGATGAAAATAATTCTTCGTGAACTGGGAATGGGGTACAGTATTAGCCGACCGCCGTGATCAAGGATTTTCATTAATCGTGAACTAGAAATGTTAATATTAAATAACCGTGAATCGGGAAATCGTCAATTTAGTATCGTGCATCCGCCCTTCCATTGCATGCGGAGAGTTCTGCTTTCAATTCGTCGTGACCTGGGAACTTAGAAATTTATTCTTCGTGATCTGGGAACACGACCCCCCTTGAGCCCCTCCCTTAGATATATACTCACATGTTGGCCAACGATCACGAAGTCCCTGGTTCAAAACGCGGTCTGGGCGATCTAAAATCTGGGCGATCTAATTTCACCCAAAGCGCTGTTTGTCCCTGAGGTTCCTTGGCCAAATTTAGCCAAACAACGTGCAGACAACGGACCTAAAATGACAATTGTATAGTTTTTAGGCTAAAGATATACACCAGTATACATTTCCTTGTAAAAGGTTGTTTTATATCAGCAGCTGAAGACACAGTTATGTTGACAATTATCGTATTTGTTTATGCATATTTATCACTGGACAATGTCACCTCTGATATGTTATGATGCATTTATCAGTAATTAGTACTGTATGGTCATGTGACCCTCGGCTTTGGGGTCATGTGACAACCACTGCGTCCTGATTCTTTGATCCAGGAGCGGTATTCGTTCCTGTTGCTTCTTACTTCCGGGACTCAGCGCCACGTGGATCATAGCCCACTTCACCGTCATGTTGCGCTTCATGTGGCTCCAGATACTCCTGATGGTGGTCAGCAGCATCCTGGTAGGCACCTGTCTGGATTGGGTTAGGGATGGAGTAGGAGGGGGCGGATATGGGGGTCGGAGATCAAGGTCAGGGTGGCAACAATAGACCGATCCAGACTATCTATCAGCCACTGACGTCACTGTTGCTTTTATCCAATCATGTGGTGCAAAAAGCTCTTCCACGTGCGTTAGGTCGGACAAACAAGTTGGACAAACAAAGCAGCATGCCACTTTGTTGTCAGTTTCAGAGATGAGTACTGCTCACTTGTACCTATCATTAGCTACGATTGTCAGTTTCATACTCACGATTAAGGGAAAATGGACTCAAGCGTGGGTGGGGCTTAGCGTCGGAGTGTGGATCGGTCTATTTCATACTCACGGCTAGAGAAAGGACTCAAGCGTGGGCGGGGCTTAGATACAGAGTGTGGACCGGTTTATTGTTTGGGGTGTACCGCATTGGATGGATTGTGTTACGGGGGGTTGGGGGTGGGAGGGGGGGGGGGTCGTGTTTCCAGCTATTCCTTCGTGGGGTAAATGTTACAAGTTGCAGTTCATACATATTAATATTTTTGGAGGATAAATATCCAAGTAAGCTTAGAACCCTGAAAATGGAATATCCTTGCTCTTTTCGCATACAAGTTGCATGACATGTTATGATGAGCTCGTTATGATCAATTTGCCGCATCAAATCTTGATTTCTTTCCTCCTTTCAGGGCATCATGGTCTTCCTCTTCATGTTTTACCTGAATGAAGAGGTAATATTAAATCTTCTTCATGGTTTCCTTTTCAATCGTTTTATAATGAGGAATACATACCATAAGTTCGTTTTTGCGTCAAATTACAATTGCGTTACAATTTTACTTCAATCTCATCAGTTGCAGCGCTTTCTGCCAAATATATAAATAATAATACCAATATCTTGCCATGATAATATCATGGTTTTATTATGAGCGTCACAGCCTAATCATTGGTTCTATTTGCAAACTATGGTCGCGTTTTTGCTTAATGTAGCCTTCATAGACACAAAAGGCTGCTTGAAATACCAATATCTACTGTCATTCACACATTATCGCCCACTCTACGACAGGTTCGCATGGCGCGGGGTCACGACAAAGGTCGCAGGGAGATCAAGAAGGTGAAACACGTGGCCGAGTCCGCCGCGACCGCCGCCAACAAGTCCCGGATGTCTGGCTTCGGCGACCGCGCCATCGAGATGAAGATGTGGCCCCGGATGAAGGAAGGCAGCGTGTCCACCCTCGGCGGGGAGACCCCCAAGCTGCACCCCCGGGCCGAGCACTCACATGACGACCTAGCTCAGACTCCGCCCCTGACTCCGCCCCTGACTCCATCCCTGTCTCCGCCCCTGGCTCGAGCTGAGTCGTCGGATTTTGTCAGTAGCTCGGGACCCACTCCGCACGACAGTCCAGAGGTGAGATATTCACACGTGAGATGTCCAGAGGTGAGATGTTCATAGAGAGTTTCTAATGGAGGGGTCATTAATATAGACGTAATTTATGCACTTATAAACCCTCTTCGTGAAACAATAGACACACTTCATGAAACATTAGGCAAAAAAGCCAGATAATTCCAGTGCAAAGCGTATCGTCATGGCTTTGGTAAATAATAAACTAGAGTGTGTGAATCAACCAGAACAATAGGCTTATCTAGCGCGGTCTATTAAAGTATTGTTTTTCGGCAATGTATCTCTGGTGTATCTGTTGGAAATTGTCCCTATTCCCGTGTTCGTTTCTCCCAAGTTTCAGCGCATTGTAAATTTGGGTAATGAACCTACCATATCACCAGCAATACAACGAATTAGGAGAAAAGCAAAGCACGGTCACGAGAGAGCGTAACACGTAGCCGCTTACTGGCTTACGTAGCCGCTTACTGGCTTACGTCTGTGGCGGCGCCAAATACTGGGCTCACAAGCCATCCGCCACACAACGAAGGTCCTACGAATGGGGAGGTGCTTGAAAATCGTGTAAAGTTGGTCGGTGGAAGTCAGAAGAAAGCTTTTTAGCCTAATGTTTCATTAAGTGTGTATTGTTTCACGAAGAGGGTTTATTAGTGCATATATTAGACCCAGAAAATAATATGGATACATAGTGCTAGCGGTGTATGAGACTTTGAAGGGCAGCTCCTAGGTCCAAAAGGATTTTCAAGATATTAGTTCCATTATCTTGCGCCATAAAAATAGATTGTTTTTTTTAGATAAATTGGTTAATCTAATATATACTTTACCATTGCACTGTACCATTACTGAAAGTACGAGAAGCTTCCAGTATTTAATCTTACATCGAGCACTTGTGACGAATATGTTTCTTTATGAATGTAAGTTGAAACCCAATGATAGATGTGATTTTTGCGGAAGCGAACTAGAAACTATAGAGCATTTGTTGTTTAATTGCCGGCATATAAAGCCTTTGTGGTCTCTTTTGGTACTATGGTTAAATGAGTCATGCAATATATCCTTACCAGTTGATTTTCAGTCATGTATATTGGGTGAACGTAAGACCTTATACAGCCAACTCATTAATCATGTATTTTTATTAACTAAGAAGTATATATATAACATTAAAAAAACATATTAAAAACACTATTATATATCATTATAAATTAGAAAAGTACACGTCCAAAATGTCCAACTTTGCAAAGCAATGGGACCCTCTCTCAAACTCTTTAAAGTGTAACTAAATTGTAATATGAATCGACGAACTTGTTGTAGATCTATATCTGCAATTTTGTAATTAAAATTTAAAAAAATTATAAAAAAAATTGGTTAATCTTCAAATAAAACACTTCATACGACAACAGACTATTGATCGAAATTATGGCATAAAACACTGCCGTAGATGTCGCAAACTGGTGATGCCAAAAAGTGGCCCATAGTTGGGGACCGGAAGTCAACACTGACAGCAGAAACGGAGAGCCGAGAGGGTACAGAGACATGGAAGTGATATGGTGATATCACTTTGGAATACATGTATACCTGTGTTAGTCTATAGAGCTCGTGCTAACGCACTCGCTAATACGAATTAAATTACCAGTAAGTTGGCTTTTAACATGGGTTTAAAACATATCCACGGTGTTGCATTATTGCTTTATTAGTGGACGCACAGATTCACTGAGGCGACAAGCATGTTGTTTTCTACCAGTATATTTTTATTCGACTGTCACTAATCTGGAGCTCACTTAAGACAAACTACCGTACGAATATGGTGAACACACGGTGCTCTGTTCGCATAAATTAACTTTTAAGTGTTGTACAAAATAAAGACTTGAATGTGAAATATAAGTTTCATAATTAAGCTGGTTTTACTTATTGTTTTATGTCTATTAAGTTTGATGTCAAAATAATAGGCGTGGACGATGCCATCTGAGCGCTTATGCCATAGTCCGAACGAGCTCTCTCTGCTAAGCGCCTGAAAGGCGTCTAGTGACGATTTTTCAAAATTTCGTGTCACCTTTTGGCTAAGTTTAGTGCCGTTTTTTTTCAAAAATGTGTGTCGATTTCGCTTTTTCATATAGTCAGTGTCGGAATTGGGGTGTCAATGTCGAATGTCGATTTTTCAAATATGCCTATGTAGAATTTAAGACCCCTTCTGCTGGCGGAGTGTGATCGCAATGTCGCTCCATGGCGATACATGCGCGATGTATACGTTCACACGTTCATTACCAACTTACCAACCTTTGTTATCTGCGACTCTTTGCAGGTGCATCAGGTAGCCACCCCTGGCGATGACAAAGACACGTCTCCCATGCTGCTGAGACACGCGGAAACCGATGACAGCAAAGTATAAACAGCCTTCATAAACAATCAGCATACGCACCATTATATATCCCACCAAACACAGCCAAAGCCGATGCCAAACCTAACGTGGCGAGCGATCGCACTCTGCCAGCAGAGGGAGCTCGTTCCTGGCGTCACCTCTGCCCCACGTAACCGCCAACCTCAGCGTCGACCTCAACGATGTTGGGGTCACCAATGGTTTTAGAGGGTTGTTTTGAATAAATATTGCATTTTTGATGCAGAATTTGAAAAATATGAACATTTCGTTGTCGAATGATCACAATGGAAGAGCTAAGCGAAAACAGATTTCAAAATAACACAGGATCACAGTTCAAGACGCCTCACACCTTTGATCTCAATCGAACTCAAAAATCTAGTTCGAAAGTAATATGGCTTCTAATTAATCAAACTCGAATGAATTTGTTTCTTACGAGTCCAGCAGCACAGTGCATGCTAAACAGTGGTGTATTTGATGGCAAACTGTGAATCTATGTTGAAATAGGTTCATTTTAATGTTCGCGTATGAAGGATAATATATGATGGTTAAATGTGACGTGGGGCAGAGGGACTATGGCGCAAGCGCAACGCCCTCTTCCGGGAGATCGGAACGTTCGCTGTAAGCGGAGAAGTTGGCTGCTCCAATCTCCAAACGACAGAGGGCGTTTACGACCTCCTTGGCTTTTCATAACGTGAATGGTGAGGTCCCTATGATTGGGAGTGTGCAACGAATCAAAGAAAGTATGTGCTTTGGCGCATAACGTACGTTGTCAGATCTAGTCACCTCATTCGTACATTGAAGTGACACTGTGGTGTTTATGGGGGATACAATTAAGAAATACATTGAAATCTCTCTTATTTACGTGTTCAAACGGCTTTGCTAATTTATCTGGTGTAGTCACACTTGGTCACAAATCATCGGATGGCGTCACTCTTTGATTTCCGTGGAGAGGGTGTAAGGGGGGGTGTTCGATATTTTCGTATCGCACGGTCTTCCAATCCGAGATATCTGTCGGATTTCCTATCCCACCTTGTAATTTCAATGCAACTGCCCTGTTCCCAAACCCGGTACAAATAGATGCTGTCTGCCTCTACCACGTTTGGAAGGTTTCCCGGAGTTTAACGAGGGTCGCCCCGATAGCTCAGTAGGTTAGAGCGCTCGCATTGAGCGCGTGGATCGGTGGTTCGAGCCCCGCTGTGGCCATGTCTGTGTGGTCGCAGGATAAAGATCCCATGTCCTTTTTTGCAAAAGGGTAGGGGGTTACCCCCGGGGCCATGGCTCCGTTCATCCCTTCTCTCTCTCATTGACGCGATATGACTAGAATTGGTTAACGCGTCCTGAATATAAAACCAACCTACGACCAACCCGGATCGTAACCAGTGCAGTGAATGATACTGTTATGCGTGGCATAGCGGCCCCGGCTTGCCGGTAGATGTATGTGATCGTTCTGGGGAATATGCCTTCGCAGCCCACGTGCTAGCGTGTCTGCCAGGTGATCAGGGGATCGCGGGTTCGCGACCTGATCAGGGCAGACGCAACCAGTCTCAGAATTTACTCTAGCAGCCTGGGACGGATATCACATATGCATTGTCCATAGCGATAACCAGTATTTTCTTGTTAGTCACCGTCCCGCTATGTTGAAACTAGTTATAGGTCTTCAGGTTTTGATGACAATTATTGACCACTTAAGTCTTCACATTTTGATGATAATGAACTGCTTGTGTGGGTTCTAGCGATTCACGTGTGTGGCCTTCATGGTATGACACAGGGCTAAGCTTTACAACGTCACCCTCAGTATGCTTGAGTATTCCCGGTAAACCATATGATCATATATATGATCATATTTACTGGACTGGATGATTTATCTTAATTTGTAGATGTTAACTACGTACAAAATGTATGCATTATCATTGTATCTATGTACATGCAAACAGGCAGACAAATAACGTCAACAAACCCTCTTTTGCTTTAACGCAATAAGAGATGCATTATCCCCTGTAAGAAATGGAAATCTTTCTGTCAGGAAAAATTGCTGTATGACCAGCTTTAGTGCTGCTCACACTGAGCTTCCGAGGTAAGAAAGCAGCATGGGGTGGGTTGATCCCGGGGGTTTGATGAGTGATGTGTTTCTTCCAGTCAATGTCTCCCTGTTCCCTTAGTGTTTATTGTCTCTGAATCCACCTGTTATAGATTATTCCCTGTTTAAACTCTCTTTAAAGCTGCACTTTTAAATATCTCTAGATATGTATGATGTTTCCTATACAATCGCGACATCTCAAACTCCTTCTCAACGTTATATAGTTATATAGCGATGTATTGAACGTCGTGACAGTTTCTGTGATAAGTAGTTGCTGGTTTGATACAGCGTGTAATTTTATGTCAACGCATCAAAACAGCAGTGCAATGCAAAGCTTAGATCTTTCTATATATATGTTGTTCATGTTGGGAGCAATGTGTGGGACTTACAATAATTCAACGATATGTAGTGTTGTGTTTTCAATCAATGCAGGTTTTCAGTGCTTTTTCTGTAGAAAGTCGAACGAAATTAAAGGAATAAACACTGATTTTATCACATTTGTACTTATTTTCTTCATCCCTTGCGTCTAAGGGAAAGACGACAGATTTATGTGACTCCATACTGGTGGTCTACTGCATCTTACCAACTGAGCTTGGGGCCGCCTCGATAGCTCAGTGGGTTGGAACGCTCGCCTTGAGTGTCGTGGCCACTTGAGAGCTTAATGCCACGTGGATCGCTGGTTAGCACCCAGCTTTGGCCATATCTGTGGGGTCGCAGGATAAAGATCCCATGTCCTTCTTCGCAAAGAGTAGAGGGTTACCCCCGGGGACATTGCTCCACTCTCCCTTCCTTCTCACATTGATGCGATACGACCAAAAGTGGTTAAAGCGTCCGGAATACACAACCGACCAACTGATCATAGTTTGCATCCGTCCGTCTACATAAGACGATGGATTTGCAGTGTAATTTATAATTTATAAAATGCCTCATTCGGCGGCCGTTGCGCTTGCGACTGCATACGTCTATCTGAGAATAACTAGAATGAGACACCCCGATGCGGAGGAGGAAACCGTATTGGACTCCTGAACGTTATGATCGTAGAGCACGAATCCCACAGGTGCCACAAGTGCACGTGTTCGTTATGATCCACAAAATTCGTGAAGGCGAGCGGACCGGATCCACTCACTGTCAGCCAATTGTCCCCCGCGTGATCCAAGTTTAGTGGGTCATATCGTACAGCAAGAAATCCTTTCTCACCAGGGATTACTTACCTTCCATATCGACACAATGTGCTAGAAGCCGCAAAACCTGCACACTGCATGGGTCGGACCATAATATGTACATGTCTCACATTTCAAATATGCAAACCGGGGCTGGTGCAATAAGTAATCATTAAGCCACCTTCGATCACCTGGACAATATCTGAGCGCACTGCCTCCGATATATTGGAAGAATTGATGCATTAGCCATATAGAGCTTGGGGGGAAGTACATTCACGTAGCCGAATCACCTCCTGCTTCATAAAGTGTGCGGGTTGGAGGTGTGTGGGTGTATGGTGGATGGGGGGGGGGGGGGGGTCCTCCCTGAATGGATGGTACATTTTGTAAGTAAGCACTATCGCTGGTATTTATTTTCTACAATAAATAAGGCATGGAACACCCGCCTCCTGTCGGTTTTTACTCACAAATCGAACCCTCCGCTCGTGTCTCTCTGGGCATTCCAACGGGGCCACGATCTCAAGCGACCTCTGTCGGCTGTGTCCAATCTCCATCTACTCCAACCGCGGGGGCCATGCATTGCCGATTCCAGCGCCCCCTCGTGTCCCCCCGACCCTGCCCCTCCCCGCTCCCACCCCCCACTCGCGCTCAGTATCGTTGCCCGCGAGGGGTCAGGGTTCCGGACAGGCGGAAACCCCGTCGCCATGACAACTATTGCCACTCGATCCACGCTGAAGTGGCAACGCAAACAACTATTGACACGTCAACATGGCGGCGGCGGGGCCAGTGAGAGTCGGGCTTGGGGACATCTGCAGGGCACCTGGGGAGGGGGGTGAGTCCTGGTCTGCGGTTAAGGTGGCCCGGTGGACCTCTACTCCCCCCGCGCCCCCCCCCCCCCCACCGCCCACCTCCCGCTCTCCACTCTCTACCTTCACCCACCTCCGACCAGCATGGAGCCCGGACCACTCAGGCGAACCAAAGACTACTTCTAAACAAATATGTACATAAATGCGCTGCGAAGTGTCCGGTTTCTCTCCTCCTATCTATTCTCGTTTACATATTTTCGTTCCTCAAAACTCTCTCTCGCTGTCTATCATTCCCCATGTCTTGCTGCCCCCTGTCTCTCTCGGTCTCTCTCCCCTTTTCGCCATCTCGTTCTCTCTCTCTCTCTTTCTGTCTTCCCCTTTCTTTCTCTCTCTCTCTTCCTCTTTCACTCTCTTTCCATCTATCTTTCTTGTGCACTCTCTCTTTTCATATCACCCTCTTTCGCGGCTACCTGGACAAGTATTGCGGCTGCAGTGGTAAATAAACACCGGAACATAAAAGGGGTCACCAAGGTGAAACAGGTGCCGTCGGATTGTGGTATAAAGATATAGAGAGAGCGACAGAACCTTTACACCTCAGTGATCAAACGTTTGCATTGAATTGATGATGTGTGCCACATATATCACTGAGAAAAAACAAACTATCAGGGAAGTTAGCCTCGAAACTGGTTCCCAGTCTTTTCATAGGTCACTAAGTATACGTTTTGGAGCGGATCAGCGGAACCAGCTTAACCACGCCATCATTTTTAGTTTCAAATCCAAACAATCAAATTACCTACATTTTCATGTACATATATGGTCAATGGGCGATATTAGCAAATAACTGAACTAGATATACCAGGGGTAGGACGGGGGTGGTGGCGGAGTGCCTGTGACATCTGTCTTTCGAATCTGAAGATTCACAGTACCTCCTTTTTCATAGACATATATATATTGTTAATTAATTAGCGATATTAACAAATTGCTATATAATAAGATATACCAGGGGCAGGACAGGGGTGGTGGCGGGGTGCCACATCTGTGACAAGATATTACCCCCCCCCCCCCTTTACACCCATACCCCTCTCCGCCTTGGATTATGAAATTTACGCAACATGAGACCGATTTCATTGTACAGTCTCTCTTTCGAATAGAGTGACACAGTTAAATTAAACAATCATCGCGTGTCGCCATTCACCCCAATCGTCCGCTTTGATGATTCGTATCATGCATAAAGAAGGTAAATATGCGCAAGGGCGGATCCAGTGGGGGAGGGGGGGAGGGTCCAGGGCGTCTGGGCCACCCAACCCCCTTTTTGAGGAAGAATGCTATCTGAGGCGCACCCCCCCCCCCCCACCCACCCCGCCGCCCGGTCGTCAAAATCTCGGTGGATTCCCCGGTGGGAATTTGGTTATGAACCCACCCCACTCCCCCCTGGTTGCAAGTTTGGATTCCCCCCCCGCCTTCTTTTTCTGGACCACCCCTGAAATTGTGTATGGATGTGTAATGTCGCGGCTTTCGGCCTGTGGCGCCCCTATAACGTCATCACTGAATACTTACCACCAAAATGCGATCCTTATGGTCGTGGAGGCGTGGGAGCAGCCGGGGGTTGACTTAGGGTTAGTTAGGTCTGGGGTATGAGTTAGGGCTGTGGCCTGGTTTATAGCGGATATGCAACATGTAGAGGTGCTGATCAAGGTTAGGGTAGAGGAGTGGGAAGGGTGGGGGTGTAGGCTGGTATAGGGACGGCATTGAGAGATCGACCAGGCGGTGAGCAGGCGGGGGGGGGGGGGTATGTGTGGAGTAGGCGTTCATTCTCACAAACGGTTTCCTCTTTTTATGAACGGCTCCGCAGTGAATCAGTTTTGAAATAATAATACAAAAAAACGCCTTTGAAATAAAGTTTACGCTAAACTGGCTCGAGACGAAGCGACTGTTAAGGACCGGTTAGAGGTAGGGGGGGTCGCCCCCCGCTGACCTGGCGACACCTTCGCCGCGATGGATGGCCGGCCAGGCACCCCGGGGTCCGGACCGGGGTCCTCCACAACCTTCGTGGGGGCAAGAACATGACCCTGCCCCACCCCACAACGCCCCCCCCCCCCTTCCCCGCCCCGACTCCACCCCACATCACCTCACCTCTCCCACCCCGACCCCATTCCATCACCATCCACCTGGGATATATAACATACATGACATTCCGACCTCACTGCATCACCCCCCTCCCCCCAACCCCACCCCTCTCCACTTCACCTCCTCTTGTATGTACCGACCACCCCCACCGGTTCCCACCAAGACCACACTCTCGTTACCAATCATGGATGTGCCTCTCCCCACTCCCCACCCCCCACCCCCACATGGCCTGTACGCTGAGAGGCTATAGGGGTGGGTGGGAAGGATGAATCATTGTTGGGCAATAGACGTAGTTACTTGACACAGCACATTCATTCACTCATTGAATTAGTTTTCCTCGGGTAAAACTGTTTACTAGTTAGTAATATGTCGAGAAATAATTGCAATAAGAAGGTTTCATTACAATTGCAAAAGTTGCTTTTGACGCGTGTAATTTCCTCACGGAACTTTGCATATTTGAAGTTCGCATACACGAGTTTGCCGTGTGAAGTTTTGCTCGAACGTGTTTGAAATCTTTGAATTTCGCTTGAAAATGTTTGCTATTTCGAATTTTGCCTGAATGTGTTTGGTATTTAGCATTTCGCTTGAAGGGGTTGGCTTTCTGGGTGTAGGTGTTACCCTTTCAACGTTACACCTGTGATCATAGCCAAGAGTTGTTGTTTTTGTGATCATATCCAGCGAGTCACTAGTGGTCTTAGAAACCCAGTATTGTCTATTTGGTTCATAATATGAAACATCACCATTCTGGTTTGTATGATGTTTATTCAATAACATTATCGTTCATACATACACATCTGGGTCACTAGGTCCTTCCACGAACGCACGATACAACCACTTCGAGAACTTACATTCACACGCACGAACCCAGTGAATACGGGTTTTTGTTTAAACGGTGCACACCAACAAACAATCTCACTGGGTGGTGGTGGTTGGTGTCCGTGCCGACTCGAGCATTCTGCAGTACACCAACAATACAGAGACAAATACATACATCCATCCATATGTCCCACCACACTCCTTAACAGGGCACAAGTACGCGCTCCTGCACCCATCGTCAGCTGACACACCAACAAGACAAAAAACTTAAAAATTATTTTTAAAAAACTAAAAAAAAAAACTTCAGTGATACGATGCCCTTGCCATATTTATTACAACTAAATGGTAAATGCAGCTGTGACCCGTTCCCCCGACTTCCAGATCACGGAGAGGTACTTCAACATGGCGACATGGGCGAAGGCTTCGGTGGAGGTAAATGAGAAGTGCGATGGGGGGTGGGGGGGAAGTGGCGGGTGAGGGGGGAGGGGGGAGTGGGGGGGGGAGGCGTCAGTCGGGTGATAAAGTGCAGGTGATGCCAGGCGATTACCGAGCCTGTACCACTTGGCGGGTGGGTAGGGGTGTGGGAGGGGGTACGATCTAACCCTATCAGCCATCGTCCGGCAAGCGCGTATATATCCCATGTACAAGTATATTTTATCACCAGATAAGAGACTGATAAATCGTGCTACAGGTGGTGAGAGCGGATTTAGTAGGGAGGGGGGGGGGGGTGACAATATGATACGTGTGGGGTACCCCCCCACCCCCCCACCACGACACATATATATAGCATCATCCCTCCATTTCGTCGAGTGACAAGAACCATGCTATTGCGTGGCAACGCGGGGCACAACCTGCCACAAAACGAGTACCTAGGTATGTAGCCACTGAATTATGAGGCGTCAAGACCGGGCTTGGGAAAGTCAACGGAACTGGCGAACGAAAGACTGAGTCACAACTGAGGCGGACACAGAGATTCAAAGAGAGAGAGACAGAGACAGAGAGAAGGGAGGGGACAGAGAGAGAGAGAGTGAAAGAGGGAGAGAGAGAGAGAAGACGAGATAGATATAGGAGCTGGCCCTCTCTCGGTTGATGACATGTGTATACACCAAAATAGCCCATTTCGACGCCCCGGGGTGATAACAGCGGACGTGTGCACAGTAAACAATACCCGTGATCTACTTTACCCTCCTAGAGACAGTCTGTACTCCTCACCTCAACCCCATCCCACTCCAACGCAATGACTAGGCCTGCAGTCTCTTATCCATAACAACTGTTATCAATTTATGTGCTGTAAGGTTCAACCTTCAAGTCGACCTCGATAGCTCGTCTTGGGCACAAATAGTATTATCGTGTATATATATATATACATATATATATATATATATCTTAGGTTTTATTTATTAAAAGAATTGTAGCCTGTGAACCTCAACACAAATAGAGGTATTTGCAGGTTTCTTTCTGTAACACGGACACACCGACCATAACACATAGTTTATATTAAAGGTGCTTGAATAAGTATCCGCCATATAACAGCTTCTTCTTCTTATTAAAGCTGCTTGTACACATACCCATCTTTCGACTGGTTCTGCATTAAAGCTGCTTACAAATGTACCAATCTTTTGACTGGTTCTGTATTAAATATACTTGCACATGTACCATTCTTTCGACTGGTTCCGTATTAAAGCTGCTTGGACATGTACCAATCATGCGACTGGTTCTGTGTATTAAAGCTGCTTGGAAACGTTTCAGACAATCGTCTCCGGTAACCCATATAAGACCAAAATCCAGCATCCCCGATACTCGCTAGATGGCAGCACCATGCATAAAAAACAACAACAACAGACTGTATCGACTGCGCTGTGAATAGACACGAGGCGCCAGTGGAGGCTGCTCCAATATCGTTAATACTCGCTGGATGGCGGGCTGGTGGCTCGCAGCAAAATTTGATGACAAAAAATCCTTAATCGTCGCCAGGTCTCAACGGCCGAGGGCTAGTTAGACACAGCTGTGGGGATAGGGATCTCCCAGCCATCTGTATCGAAACCGTCGATGAATGAATGCGCCGGGGGAGTAAACCAGTGGCTACAGCGGGGAGGAGGTGTGTGGTGGTTACCCGCGCACCCAGGGAGGGAGGCAGCAATGCAGCGTAGCGATAAAGCACAGCCGCGGCCTGTATTATCGCTCACTACTCTTCTATTCTCGTCTCATCCAAATGTCGTCCGTCCATAGATCTCGTCGCTGCTGTCCCACGAGCGTGCAGGAAGCGTAGATTTATAAACGTGTATCTCATGTATGATGTATCTATCTAAATATATATATATGAGGAACAGGAGAAGATCATAATAGACAGTATAGTTGCTGGCATTCATCTGCAGCCCAGATGATATTCCAAAGTAGTTTTCTCATGGCGTAGTAGGCAGTTTGGTGCAAGGGTTCGAATCATGACCCATGCAATGCGTTCAGCCGACGAGTGAACCTGATAAACAGATACACAACCGCTATTTGTAACATTATCGTTTGACTACCACCTGTATTATTGTCGCTTTTTAAGGGACACAATAATATTTTCCTATAAAATTGCCACACGATTAAGTATACTCATGCCCTCAAAAGCTGTTTGATTGGTTGGTTATTCAGGACGCTTTAACCACATTTGGTCATATCGCGTCAATGGGAAAAGGAAGGGAGAGTGGAGCCATGTCCCCGGGGGTAACCCCCTATTCTTTACGAAGAAAGACATGGGATCTTTATCCTGCGACCACACAGACCTGGCCACAGCAGGGCTCGAACCACCGACCCACTTGCTGTTAGGCTCTCAGGTGACCAGAGCACTCAATGCGAGCGCTCTAGCCCACTGAGCTGTCGCGCCGGCCCCGAAACGCTGTAGAAGATGTATGTTGTATAATAATTATGTTGACTGATGTGTAGGCTCGTCTGGTTGCATATTACTAAAGATGATAACGCAACGCGCATCCACAGTTTACATATCAACCTGCGTCAAACGCTCTAAAAAAACAAGTAGCATTATCCGATGGTTTGTTGTACAACGTCGACCCTAAAGAACTTCAAGCTACTGTGACGACGAAGGATTTCGACGCAAATTTCGTTCTTTTCTGATTCATGAACCCACCCAGTTGTGTTTTGAACAGATTATTAAATAAGTAGATACTTGGAGCGTTGCTGAAAGCTGTAACCTTGGAACAACCAATACCATTTATAAGCACAATGTTGATGTAACCTCTCCGATACTGAATGACGTTGTGTTACTTGTTGGAACAAGTCTGCAGGGCTGGCACTGTTTGTCTGGCACTGTTTGTCTGGTACGATTTGTCTGGCACTGTTTGTCTGGTACTGTTTGTCTGGCACTGTTTGTCTGGGACTGTCTGGTACGGGGTGGATCAAGGGGTGGATCAGGAGGCGTATCAGGCTGCGGATCAATGGGCGGATCAAAGCAAGGATCGCGCCTCCGTTGGCAAGAGTGCTTCGCAAAAACACACACACACACATATATATATTATATATATTTATATATCACGTATTCTGGACCTGTTCATCACACAGGACACGCAGACGGACAAACACACAGCGCGCGGCATGCTGCTACAGGGAACGTGCCAGGCGAGGTCCCCTCAGTCCAAGGTCGAGGTCACTCACTGACTGACCTCCATCACATACACAACAAACACACCCAACTGCCCTCTCCCACACAGTGGGCACAATACCCCCAATGCCCTCTCCACTCCAGTCACCCACTCACTCCCCACAGTGCGACGAACAGTCAACCCCCCCCCCCCCACACCCTTCCCCTTCCGGAGTACATCCCGCCCTAGCGGTACCCGTCAGTCAGGGCGAGCCATAAAGTCGAGCCCGCTCGGGGCCGGTACGTGAGGTAAAAGAGAGCGGAAATCCAAAGGGCGATAATGGCCACAGTTTGCGTCCTCGGCAATGCCGCGGAGGCAGCGGCGGAGGCGGAGGCGGAGGCGGAGGCGGAGGCGGCGGAGGCGGCGAGGTATCCCAGGGATATTAACACAAACATGGTCCTGTGAATGTAGTGCAGATTGGTGGCCATCCGGAGCGAGCTGGCCGCCCCGCTGCTGGCCTGGATCGGCTCGTAGGCGTAGATATCCAGAGAGGTCCGGTTGGGCCGCCGCCGAACCGAGTCCGGGTCGAGCCGGAGCAGGTCCTCCTGGGCGTGGTGGGCGGCCAGGGTGAGGTTCGCGTCGCCCGTGCTCAGCAGGTCGAAGACGCAGCTGTCCAGGTAGAAGTCGACTAGGTCCTGGGCCCGGCAACGCGCGGCCGCCGTCTCCCGGGTCACCGTTTGTGGCAGCGGCCCGCGCGCCGAGGCGGGGGCGGAGGAGGAGGAGGAGGGGGAGGAGGACTGCGGTTGGCCGTGCAGCGACGAGGACGGGAACCAGCCATTAGGGTCAGACTCCATGGGGCCCGTCTGCAGCGCCGTCTGGCGACCGCGGCCGCGCGACGGGCGAGGCGGGTAAAGCGTCACCTGGCGCAGGGAGAGCACGGACGTGACGTTGATCTTCTCCGCCAGGGGGCAGCCCCGTAGGCAGAGCTGCAGCCGGTCGGGGTCGGCGCCGCCGGCGCTCAGGCTGCGCGCCACCAGGTCGGCCGGCATCGACACGGCCAGCGAGAGGTAGCGTCCCGCCAGGTGGCGCACGATGAGAGTGGTATTGAGGTAGCGCATGTAGATCTCCACGTGGCGGTTGGGATCAATCTCCCGCAGCATGACGCTGCGCTGGGAGCCGAAGTGCTGGCGCCCGTCGTCGAAGACCCCCGGGAGCGCCCCGGGCAGGGGTCCGGCCTGAGCCTGGTAGGTCACGTAATGGCCGTCAGCGCATTTGTCATGTTGCTTTATCAGCACTGTCAGCTGTGGGGGCGATAGGAAAGACCGTCAGTACCATAAACATACAAAAAATTATTATAATATTAGAGTTTTTTTGGCACAACACCCATAGTAAATATATGTAGACACCTTACATTATTATATAGGCACCTGACATGAATAGTTCCACCATTGACACGTCGCCGAAAATTCGCATATTTGCAAGATATAACATTTAGGAATATTAATTGCAAATGTAAACTGTAACCTCTAAGATGAGACTGACAAGGATATATGCTGGTATTTACTGTCCCTAGAGGAATTATTAACATGATGACCAGCACATACAAAAATGAAATGTTTGGTGTTTTAGGCCAATCTTTGTGATTGATTTGATTCTTTCATGTTAGAGCAGATCATTGTTTCAGCATAGCTCACGTATTGCCCACACGTAGAAGTTAAAACCATTTCATGGGCTCCAGCATGGAAGATCGACCCCACGAAGGATAGATTGCGCCAAGAAACCCGTCCCGGGACATTGCAGACGAAGACGAGCATTTGTTACACATTTCATTCAAGTATTCGCACAACTAAAGGCCAATAGTGAATGACTTGCGACCGGACTGAATGGTTGGATAACGTTGCAGTTGTGTCACCGAAAGTACTGGGCGATACAAGGGCGATTGTGATTTGGGGGTGTGGGGTGTGAGGTGTGGGGGTAGATATAACCATGGAATGGGGAAGAGGCGGGGAGGGGGTCTCGGTGAGTGAGTGCAGAAGGGAGGTGCGCAGCCCTCTCGGGAGGGTCCAGGCGCGAATACAAAGGGGAAGATCTGTTTTGACTGCGTCCGAAATACCGTTCTCTCCAACAAACCTCAGCCTCCCCAAACAACCACTTGAAGGAAAGCACAGAGGGGGGAGGGGGAGGGGGAGGCCCCCGGGGTTGATGTTTGTGTGGATGGGGTTTGGGGGGGGGGGTCCCGGGGTAGGTGGTATATAGGGTGTGTGTGTGTGGGGGGGGGGGGGGCAGGGCGGAAGAGTGAGTGGCAGCGTCTTGGAGACGGGTCAGAATATGGTGGAGAGGAGCGCGTTCTCCCGTCCTGCCGGCACGGTCATCTCACTGATCGAGGCGGGCACTGAGGGTGGGGCCGGGAGGAATGTGGAAGGAAGGAGGAGAAGGGAGAGGAAAGGACACGCCAATAGGGGTAGCGTTGGCGAAGATATAGAGGGAGATGGGGACAGACAGAAGGAGAGAGACAACAGAACGAAGTTACATCGGGAGACAACGCGAGAGATGTAGACCGATGTACAGAACATACAACGAGTGAGTAGATGAACAGACAATACATGGAAGACACGGAAACGAATCAGATGAGACCCAGATATAGACAAAGGATGGAACAGAGACAGAGAATAAGACAGACATGAAAACAGAGCCAGAGACAGAATGAGAAACATGAAAACAGAGCCAGAGACATCGATAGAGAGAGCGCCAGAAGTCGCGGAAAGGAGGGACGGAGGGTGGTAGAGTGGGTCCTGTAGCCATGGCTCCCGGATCCCCTGTTCCCAAGAGCCCGGCGCTACTTGACTTGACTCTGCTAGGGGAGGAGTCTCGGGCGAGGCGAGGCGAGGCGATATCTGAGAGGAGAATTAACCGCGGCAGGCGAGTGGCATCGCCGAGAGGTTCACAATTCGCGGCGATTCGCAGCGATCGGCCTGACAACGGGTAAATACTAGGTGCTAACAGCGCGGAATGCGGCTGTCTTTCTCACTCAACGGCCGGCCGAGGTCAGACTGCAGCTACCCCTCACCTACCGACCAACACAGAGCATCCCCCGAGACCAGCCAGCAAAGCGGCTTTGTCTGGCTGCCTGCCTGCCTGTCGGGAGAGGGAGGGAGGGAGAGAGGGAGGGAAACGGAAGGGAGGAAGAGAGGGGAGGGGAGGGCGAGGAGGGGCGCGCGGTATAGACAGACAGACAGATTGTCAGTCAGTCAGAGGATGGGGGCCAAGTTTTGGCCTCGCCAGCCGACCGAGGTGTGAAGTGAATCGAGAAGTTCTCTCACTTCCAGCCGCTTTACGGCCTGGCGGGCGTGTGTGGCTGGCGGGGGTGGTAGGCTGGTATATAGCTGGCTGGCTGGCTGCTGCTCATCGCATGCCGGGCGTAGGTGGGAGGGGAATGTGTGTGTGTGGGGGGGGGGGGGGTCACGTCAAAGGGGAAACGACGGGGAGAGGGGGACGCCTAGTGGGAGAGGAAGAAAGAACGGGAAGGGGAGAAGCAAGCAAGGAAGGAAGGCAAACGGGTAAAGAAGTAGTAAAAGAAAAAAAACACGACCCACAACACACCATCTCCTCACCCCCCTACCCCGCCTCTATAACTCGTAGCCCAGACGGGCAGTCCGGGGAGGTAATTGGCACAATTAGGCCTGGAAGTTGGCAGTCACCATACATTTAGGTGCACGCGTTTTGCAGGTCAGTAATTCAGTGAGGGAGGAGGGAAGGAAGCCCGCTCTCCGGGTGTTAACACACATAACGCCACAATGTTCCACGGGACCGACCATTTCCACACCGGCACTGTCAGCCCAGCACAACAACCCACCCACGGTTCCCCATCGCCAATCTCCAAGACGCATCATCAACAACAAGAGGACAAATTGCACGAGTAATAAGCGGCCTTAAAACTATCCATATCCAAAACAGCTTAACACTCCGCCTCCCCCCCCAATCCCACATACTCCGCCTCCTGTTCAGCCGGAATCGTGTCTGCATCCAATTGTGTGCCATTGAAAGGTCTGATTCTTACACCAATAAACCGAAGCAGTTCTGTTGGAATGAAAGCGGAGGTGGAGAGTTCTATTCCCATGTGGGATGGTGGGGGTGGCTGGCGTAACACAATGGTGGATCATTCTGGTGGGGGTGGGGGTGGGGGAGGGGGGGGGGCATATAGTGTGTCCGGCGGACCGGGCGATAATACAGAGCATAGAGAAGTAGGGGGAGGGTACATTATGTAGTATTTTGTCGACAGGAATTCGACAAGAACAAGCACTGATTGATAGGTGCCGTGTGATGATATATATATACATGCCGTGATTCCGTATTATAGCATCCACCGTGGGCCACTCCCGCACGATTTGATAAGCGTCAAGGATCACCAGAGAGCCTTTGAATCGTAAATTACCACACGAATAGCACCCACATCCTCTCTCTCCCACCTGCCCTCCCTCCCTCCCTCATCTTCCTGGGGTGGTATTTATTCGTTAGCATTACAGAATAGGAGAGTAGGGGGAAGGTGGTGGTGGCGGTGGCGGCGGGGTAAGGGGGCCTTTTTGGCATAAAGCAAGAGAGCAGAGGTTGGTTGGGGAGAGGAGAAGGGGAGTGAGCACGACCCCCCCCCCCACTCCCCCCGCAACCCGCAGGTGAGGCGCGTGACTTTCGCCGGATGCCGACAGGAAAAGCGTCGCCTGGCAGTGAAGATTTACTTTTCGGGGACGTGTCAAGAGTCCTGCATCCCCACACCCCCTCCCTCCTTCCCATCTCTCCCCTCACACCACACATATACAGTGCTGGTAAAACCAAAGTAGCGTGGTGGGTGGGGAGGAGGGGGGGGGGCGGGGTGGTAAGGGAGGGGAATTGGTAAAGGCGGTGGGGGCTAGTTACCAAGCCAGCTCGCGAGGGTGACGTTGAGGGTAGAAAAAGGAGGAAGAGAGGGAGGGTGAAGCGAGGGGTCAGCTCGCGTGTGCTCTCCCCCCACTCCCAACACCACCCCCCCCCCCCCCCCCCCCCACAAAAAAAATGTACCCCTATTCAGGACCGGGCAAGCGGTTCTGCCCGAGGATTGATTATGGGATTGGTGGGAGTGTTCACATGGGCACACAGGGTGGCTGGTGTTGGTGTGGGTGAGGGTGAGGGTGGGTGAGGGTGTGGGTGCGGGTGTGGGTGAGGGTGTGGGTGAAGGTTTGGGTGTGGGTGTGGGTGTGGGTGAGGTTGCGAGTGGGAATGTGGGTGCAGGTTAGTTTGTGTGGGCGGGTATGGGTGTGGATGCAAAAGGGCGCAGACTACCCCTGACACCCTCCCTCTCACCACCCTACCGCCCCCTCCCCACCCCGCCACTATCCCAGGCCAGCCCAGCTGCCCGTGCGACCACGTGAGACTGAGACGCGGAATAATGGCCTCACTTTGAAGTGTTTTGGCGGAGTCGGCGGAGGTGAGAAAGTTAGTGTTACGACGGCAATACGGTGTCGCCTGGAGACACGGAACAGGGGGGTGAAAAAAGGAAAGAAAAAAAGACATTCGACTACCAGAACAGCTCAATATATATATATATATATATATATATATATATATATGTAACGCCCAAGGTGAAGAGACCGCGGAGGAGGGAGACCAGTTTGGACGCCCAGGGTGTCGGTCGTCAAGGGTACGAGAGGGGCAGGTAGGAGCAGTGAGGGGGGGGGGGGTCGGAGAGGAGAGCGTAATGGGGCAGGTAGGTAGGTAGGGGTGCACAGGAAACCCTTCCGTTGCGGTAAGTAACGCCGCGGCAGACCCACTCACCTCAGCTCAGCCCTCAAACGTTGTTCCCCAGTCACGGTGAGGGGCAACGACCCCCCCCCCCCTCCCCCCGACCCACCCCTCTCGGGGTCTCTCCGCCTGCCCCCCCGGTCGTGGCCGCGACAACCTCTGCACCGCCTGGCGGTGTGAATACCTGCCACTGCCCCGATAGTTTTTTTTTTCCTTCTCACCCGCGCTTGGCGTTTTATGGGCGTGCGTGATTAATACGTGGTCTTTCAGGGGGTCCACTTTACGAGGCTGAAGTGGCCCCGGCCATACAACAGACGCATCAGGTACGTACGTAGCGGGCGACGACAGAGAAAGGAAAGGTGTGAGCCCGGCCAAGACTGGAATAATAAAGTAGTTTGGAATTTGACTTGTGTTTAGCGGGGGGGGGAGGGGACTGGCTCACTCTGACTGACTTGACTGACTGACTACACACTACAACTCGAAGCCCAGGGTCTTCCGACAACGCCTCCCCCCCACCCCACCCCAACACCCCCTCCTGCCATCCTGCCCCAGCCACTCCACCCTCCTATCCCCATCGTCCCCGCCCCATGTACGCGTGTACGTCGGTACGCCAGCGTGAAAGTCCCCGGGGCTGGCTGGCTGGCTGGTTCATTCGTTCGTTCGTTACCAGCGGGTTGGTTACAGGCGCCCAGGTTTGGTACAACCGACGGGAGGCCCCACCACATCGCCTGGGTTGCATGGACGTATAGCAGTCAGTCCACACTGTATGGGGCCGCCCCGCACACAAACACACCGCAGACAGCGGAGTGCTACTACTATCTGTGAGACGACCCTGATTTAGTTTCACCCCAGGGCCTACAGGCAGATAGTATCGGAGTGGGGTTGGTTAAGGGGGGGTTTGCATGGCGGGGCGGGGCGGGGAGGGGAGGGGAGGGGAGGGGAGGGAGAAAAAGAAAAAGTCCGAGCGGGTAGATTCAGTGACGCCTGGGGTGGGTAGCAGGGCATTCAAGGAGGGTCTGTCTAACAAACACGGGTTTTTAAGTATGAGAAAGTTACGGAGAGTCTGTTTCACACCGGTGAAGTATGACAGATTAGAAAGGAGAGAGTTTCAAAGAGGGTCTGTCGAACACAGTTCAAAGATTGTCTCACATTAGGAATTCAAAGAGGGTCTGTCGAACAGTTCAAAGAAGGTTTCACATTAGGAATTCAGAGAGGGTCTGTCGAACACAGTTCAAAGA
>OZ025255.1:13153167-13415062 GCA_964019135.1 Arenicola marina
ACCCCAGCGTCTACCACCCCGCTGTGCGGAACCGGAAATGAAAGTCGCTCGGCATGTTACTCATGTGCGACGTTGCCGCTAAAGGGTTCGGCGTTGTGTTTTAACTAATTCGACCTCTGTGACCCTCATAGCTGTGTATCACCGCCATGTTGAGCAATAATGCCGGCTGTCATAGTGTGCTGTGATAAAATTGAGTTAAAATCAAGTTGTCAAAGTAAACGTTTGTATTAATCTATACTAAATACGGCTTTACAAGTTGATGGTATTCGTTTTCCTGTGAAGTTGTTTACCTAGCCCTCCCTCTGGCAATATTTCTCTCTTTTTTCTTTCTCTTTTCTTGTCTCATTCTCGTCGTCACCCAATTATTCTCTGGCATCATCTGTCCATATCTAGCGCTTGTAAACGTTCACTCATTATCTCACTCATTTTGCTTATTCGCTATCACACAATGTTTCGCCCCTGACCCTCCACCACACACCCCACCGTTTCTGTTTCTATCCTTCTCTCGCTCCGTGCCTGTTCGTCGCTTTGTCTCCGTCTCTGTACGTGTCCCATCCGTCTCTCCCACATCACCTCAAGCTCTATTTAGCCACCCCCCCCCCGTACCCCCCCCCCTCTCTCTATCTCTTTCATTGTCTCGCGGTCGCAAATATGTTGGACCATGACCTTGAAAGGTCATACCATGACCTTGAAAGGTCATGGCGTCCTTCAGGAAATGTGATTATAACTGCGATTACAAGTCGTTGCACAAAAGTGCACATTCAAGAGAATGACGTCACATGGTAGAGACATAGCGCAGCTACCTTGCCAATAGCGACAAAACAAAACACAAAAGACACATAAGGAGATGCATGGCAAAGGTATGCGAACACAACTCCACGGTCCCTTGCACACCCGAAGATCCTCACTGCTGCCCTTTAGGTGTCGGGGCTCACGTAGACCTCGTAGGAAACCCTTCAGGGATATGCACTCGCCAGCCCCACCCCCGCCCACGCCTCCGTCTGCGCCCACGTCCCCGCCCCTGCCTGCTCCCCAGCCCGGCACCCTCCCACACCCAAACCAATCACGTCCAACCTGTCGCCCTATTCATACACCACTCACCACCCCAAGCTCCAGTCCCTAGCTCCCACGTTACCCCTACTATCCCTCCCCACCCCCAACCCAAGCCCCCCCCCCTCCCCCATCCCTCCTCATCATGTCTTACCAGGGCCAGGAAGAGGTACACCCATACCATGCTCTAACCCATACGCAGTCACAACGTGTCATTATCTCAGAGTCTTGCAGAAAGAAAAAGTGTGTGCAATTATTTTCACGGTAGACTGCTCGCGTAAATATGAAACAGGTTTCTTTTTCCTAACAACTAATAATGTTTTTCAATGTCTATCATGAACACACATAATAAATTGGAACATACGATACAAAAAAGTGTTTATTTTTATTTTTAGTTTTTGAACCTATTCAGAACTGCGCCCGGCCAACCACGGAATCAAGCTTGCTTAGAAACACATTTGTAACAGGCAGACTGGGTAAGACCATGGCCTACCCACCAGCTCGCCATGGTCGTTCACTGGTCTATGGCCTACCCACCAGCTCGATATGGTCATTCACTGGTGTATGGTCTACCCACCAGCTCGATATGGTCATTCACTGGTGTATGGCCTACCCACCAACTCGCCATAGGCATTCACTGGTGTATGGCCTACCCACCAGCTCAATATGGTCATTCACTGGTGTATGGCCTAAAAATCGTGCATTTAAATGTGGTATAATTTATCATAATTATAATACAATCATAATATACATGAGCACATGATATTAATGAGTAAACAAATGATATACATGAGTTAGCATATGATATTAATGAGTAAACAAATGATATAAATCCGCTAACATATGATATAAATCAGTTAAAATAGGACATAGATCTACATGAGTTAAAAAGTTATATTATGAAGGCAAGTATAACACTATTCATAAAAGGAAAACACGACAGGTGTCTTGCTCGATCGCAGACCAATGGATTTCGGGTCAATCCCCACTTGGTTATGTGTTGTCTGGCCATGTCACTATTCCAGGGGTTCCTGGTTAGCTGTGTCTATTTCATACTTACAATGCCCGAAAGCGACCTCGACTGCTACCCTAATCTAATCTAACCATCATTACGCTGTGTATGGTGGAGACCGTTTTGGGTGTTCAACTTCATTCAATCTGTACCTAGACTGAAGGTTAATGACGATACGCCCCAGTTGTGGCGTCACGGCCACCCCACAGTGTGCTTTACCCCCCTCACCCGCGTACACCCCCTCCCGGCCCCCCCGTCCCCACCCCCAAGTGCCAGCCAGCATTCCATAAACCAACTTTAACGACACTGCGGCCAGTTGCACATAGGACTCTGCCCCCAGCTCAAGGACGGATGACAGTTTATGGCACGATGAAAAAAAACCTTCACGTATCACGTGACGCCCCGCTAGGATGACCTTGAAGGTTGACCCCATGGGAGTCATACGCGTGTGTAGATACGTAAGATGGCGCCACTGTCACCATAACAAGGTGTCAGAAACAGAAACGAGTGGCTCTATCTCCTCGGACCTCTACACCCAGGCCGATATATAAATAGTCCATCGCGGTATATTTGTTTGTATAATCTTAGGTCTCCTTCTTTTCCGGGACCGCTACGATGGGAATAAAACACTTCTAAGATGGGACTAGTTTGATGACTTATCCCCGGGGCGTACCCCATAAGAAAGTGAACATCCCCGTCCTCCGACGGCCCTCGCCCCCTATCCCAGCCTCCCCCACCCTCACCCTCACACCAAGCGTCCCGTGGGGGTCCTAAGAAGCCCCCCAAACCTCCCCGCTCTTCTCGACTGGGCCCCGCCACTACACCGGGCTGTGAGACGCCCACGGTAGGGCCGCCCGGTCGCCGCCGCTCCCACCGCCCTGGCCGAAGCCCCCTCCACCCTCCCCCATCCGACCGGTCACCCCAACGCCCCGACCCTTCCATCGCTCCCCCCCCCCACCCCCTGTCACCACTCCGCAGCCCCGCACCCCCCCCCCTACCCCTCAACGCCCCCCGTGCTGGGTCGGCCGCGGCGTGCCCACACGTCAAACGCCAACTCCGCCACCCGCTATAACAACTGGGATCGCCGAGCGCGCTTTGAAAGACCGACTGCGGCGCTCGCTCGGTGGAGACGAGTGGAGGGCGTCCTGACTTCTCACACAGCTGGCGGTCGGATAGATGGATGGAGGCGGAGCCGATTTACTACTACTGCCACCGCCACCACACATCACTACTGCCGTAGTATTAAGCCCCGGTCCCATTCTAATCACGCATGGTCTTCTGCCATGTAAATATAAACCCGCTGGCCGAACAGTGCGCCTTGGCTTTAATAGGCGGTGACTATTTGCATCCGTGTCATCGAAAACAGTCTGTCTGTGCGTCCCGGCACCTTCGAGACGGCCAGAAGTTGTCACCGCCAGCAAGACACGCGAGCCAGCTGTTTTTGACAGAATTCACTGTCAGACACGTCAAGCGGTTGATAGGATTCATTGGCTGTCAGGCATGTCAGGCGTTTTGACAGAATTCACTGACTGTCAGGCACGTCAAGCGGTTGACAGAATTCACGGACTGCCAGGCACGTCAAAAGGTTGACAGGATTCACTGACTCCCAGGCACAAGGGGTGGCAGGATTCACTGACTGCCAGGCACGTCATGCTATTGACAGGATTCACTGACAGCCAGGCATGTCAAGCGGTTGACAGGATTCACTGTCAAGCATTCACTACCAAGATGCACAAACAATTTAACATGTGAGTCATCTAACAACATCCCCCACCAGTTTAAAACTGGTATACCTTTGCCAACCGACAACGTTTCGCACTGGCAACCCCATATATCGGACGTGCCACAGCAAAATCTGTAACGTCAAGCCAAGGGAAGCGAGAGAGAGAAAAAAAACGCGGAGGAGTGAATGCGATAGTCAAAAGGGAACACCGTTGGTGTCAACGAGGAAAAAAATGTGAGAGAGAGCAAAAAAACCAATATGGGTTTTCAACCCACGTGGGGTCCGCGGATTGGTCCAAACAAGTAGGTATCCCAGCGGCCATTGCGCCCACGGGCCGGCGAGGCACGCTTGGATGACTGGACTGTTGAAGTGAATCGCGCAGCCCATCCCAACCCCACCCCGCACCCGCCCCCAGCACCACCGCCATCACCGTCCATCACCACCCTACGCACGTGTGATGATTAGTTCTATTTATAGGAATTCTTTTGTATGCGAGGAGCAAGTTTTGTGCTTGGATGCCCCCAGTCTATTTGCAAACGAGGAAGAGAGAGAGAGAGAGAGTGAGATATAGAGACGGAGAGACACATACGCAGTCGTTTTGGGCAGTGAGTCCGCGCGGAGGCTGTTGGGACAGTCACCGTGCCAACCAGGAGGTGACCCGGATGGTGGTGATGTCAAGCGGCGATGACTGATGGAATGTCGCAAAATAGGATCTAGAATCGAACCAGCGACCGCTTGACGGCATCGCGCAGAAGCCACGACCAAACAGGAAGTTTATGAGACGATAAAGGATTTGTGTCGCTGGATCGCTATCGTACTGACTGCTGTTTTTTATTGCTGCGGAAGAGGGAAAATACACTGTGTGTATTACTGTGGACTATATACTCTAAGATATGTAGCAAACGGAAGAAAGCACGTCGGTTCCACCAAGGTATGTTACACATGTTGTCGTATGGTTATCGTTGTCGTAGGCCCATGACACATGTGGGAAAGGAGGGTCTCCTGATATATATGCGCCGTATATTGTAATTGTAATATATTGTAACACTATTGTAAGTGTTGGATACTATAACATGACCGGCATTCGCCTCCACCCCCACCCATTCATCCACCTTAAAGGAAAAATGGGAAACTTCATGTGTGCTCGTGAGGTTAAAGGCTTGGATGGGTGACTAATGGAGGGAGGGGGCGTAAAGCTTTCCATTTAGGAGTTGTTGTATCCTGCCTGATACCTGGTTCTACCTGATTTGAAACCCAAACCCTTGATTCAATATAAAAAAAGTCTTCTACTCTTGAGTCGAGTCCCGAGTCGGGTCTCTGCCGTATATGCTCCAGCAAGGGTGTACTACACAGTCACACCGCATTAATCTATATGCACATAACATGTAATACCCTGCAATACAAATCGGCGAGAACGAAATCTGGGTAACCCTGGACGAAGTCAAAAACAATTAACAGGCATCCGGGTGGGAGGCAGCGGTATATATATACGCCATGAATGTGTCATGTGTGAGAGTACAGCTAGGAGACCGGTGAGGGAGCGTGACTTTCAGACCCAGTTTTTTTCTGAACTTTCCACCTTGGACTCTTGAGCCGTTGATCAACTATGTACTGGTGAGCGTGCCTGCCTCTAATAACTCTCTAGTCTGGCCTATGCGCCCTTTCCTCCACTGTTTGGATGCGGTAACTGCTGCTTGAACCTCGACCTATCTGCCCAAAATTTCGAACCTACTCTAACTTAAATCGTGAGGGGATGATCATAGTAGATCATTGACTTATTCAACCCTAGATAATAATAAAGATATGTAATATACTCACCTCTGAAATACTGTTACCGTTATGTAGCTCTTGATTTCACAGAGAACAGCTGCAGACTGAACGGTAAATATGTGATGGGTTCGAGTCCTGTTGTCTGGAGCATGTTTCATCGAACTCTGACTATTCTAATGTATCGGAAGGCGTCTTGACCCAAGTCAACCTTCGTGTGCACAAAACAGTGGCGTAAAACAAAAGCCATTTATTTCCCTCGAGTCCCCCAAAAATGTTTAACCCGTCCTCATAATGCGCCCCACCACCCTTTCCGCTTTCTCGTTTGTATATATGATATATTGGCATGGCGGAAGTGGGGTTGACGACATTAATTTCAATGGGTTCGGTGGTTTGATTCTTTGGGACTCTGTGGGACGTGGGTAGTTTGTTCAAAATTTCACTGCGTTCTTTGATTGACCTCGGTCAGGGATTTGGCACTCCGCTTGGTTCTTTGAGAGTCCTGGGTCAGGGCTTTGGTATTTCACTTGGTACTTTGAGAGACCTGGGTCATTGATTTGACGTTACAATTGGTTCTTTGAGAGACCTGCGTCAGGGATTTGACATTTTACTTGGTTCACTGAGAGATCTGTGTCAGGGGTTTAACTTTTCGCTTGGTTCTTTGAAAGACGCCTCAGGGGGGTGACATTCCACTTGGTTCTTTGAGAGACCTGGGTCAGGGATTTCGCGCTCCACTTGGTTCTTTGAGAGACCTGGGTCAGAGGTTTGACATTTCATTTGGTTCATTGAGAGACCTGGGTCAGGGATTTGGCATTCCACTTGGTTCTTTGAGAGTCATAGGTCAGGAATTTGGCATTCCACCTTATTCTTTGAGAAACCTGGGTCGGGGGTTTGACATTTCATTTGGCTCATTGAGAGACCTGAGTCGGGGATTGGCGTTCCACTTGGTTCTTTGAGAGACCTGGGTCAAGGGTTTGACATTTCATTTGGTTCATTGAGAGACCTGGGTCAGGAATTTGGCATTTCACTTGATTCTTTGAGAGACCTGGGTCAGGGATTTGGCATCCCTCTTGCTTCTTTACGGGACGTGAGTCAGGGGGTTCGTATTTGACTTGGTTCCTCGAGAGACCTGGGTCAGGGATTTGACATTTCACTTGGACGTCGAGACTGAAAAGGCGCAGAAGGGTGCAATTAAACAGGCAGACGATAAATATTGTGGGTGAGAATTTGGTGGCGAAACAGGGCAAATGAGCAATAGGGATGAGAGATGGTAAGAGAAGGTAACCATGGAGTGAATATTGATATAGCGTTACCAGGTTTATATGAGAGTAATATAAATATAACCATAGCGGTGAGTGGTTAGTGAAGTATACGGGGAAGTCGATTGTAAAACGCTTAAAGTGTTCCTGCCACGATTTTGTCTTGCTCAGAGTTAACTTGGTTGAGGGAAGATAAACAAATAACAATTTGTTTTAATGGGAGTTTACAGTTTTTATTCCACGATATCACTATAAACGGGTTCGTTAAAATAGCAAAACTGAGGTGCGGCGGGTTTATTTCTGGGAGCATTGTATCTGAGCGTTACTTGAAAATTCCCCAATGATGTCACAAGATTGACAGGTGAGCTTTGATGCAGTGCGTAGACATCTGTGGTCGAGGGCGTGTATTGTTTTTATGGTTGAGTGCGTTTCGTTGAGTTCAAGCCAATGAGCAGACAGAATCTGAGTCTCAATATAAAACACGTGCGTTTGTATTCCCCTTTGACGTCACATTCCTCGCTCGTAGAAGTTAAATTGGTAAGTGCGAAAACAAGTGGAAAAAGTACACCTTCTACTATTTGGGGCGTTACAGCTCGTTAATGCATACTTCTATTGTTTCCTCGGAGTCGTGTTTTGCCGGTAAGGACCTGCGGACCGTGAGCAAGAGGTCATTATTGTACCAAAGCGGGTCATTATAGTTCCGTCACAATAATGACCCCTCGCTCACATACTCCATGCCATCGCCGCCTCCTCGGAGGAAACAATAGAAGTAGGCATTAAGCCGGATAAGGAATGAGTTATAGGTCATTCCTTATCTAATACATAATATAAGCGTGGAAACACAGAAGAATAATATGAGCTAAAGTTGTTTTGGCGCGGCGCGAACACTTTAATAGAGCATGTGGTAGAACATCGATGTAATGCGTCACACGCGGTATAATACGAGTAGTAAGTGGATGCGATTTGAAGATATATAATATGTTAGGTAATACACAGTGTAGATGACATCAGACTGTTATACCGACTCGTACATAAGCCCGAATATGATAACCCTGGCTCCACAGGCAGACAGGACAGTTGCCTTTATATTACAAGTTCCAAGGGAGGTTAATTTTTTGGGATATTGAGACATTTTTTTTATATTGGTATTGGAAGCTTCTTGATAAAATTGTTATTCCTGTATTAACATATGGTAATGAGAAAAGGTTCAAACCAGACTTTGCAAGCGCATCCTGTAACTACCTAGTCAAAGTGCCAATGTGGCTGCCATAGGGGAATGTGGATGAAAGCCCATCAAGGAGTCCCGAAAGCTTGGATGTTAGTCAACGTAGATAAGGCTGGAAGAATCACATCTAATAGGCTACCGGTGTTAAAAAGGCGCTTCATAGACTAGGTTTTGGTATGAATTGGAGAACACAGTAGGTGGGAACTGTTCTAATGTTTGTTAGTGACATTACGCAGAGATTAAATGATGTGGCTCAACAAGAGTGGCTGAGTGAATTAACTAATGCAGTAAACTGTATACGTTAGCCCAGTTAAATTCTTCCTAGAAGCAGAACTGTATTTAAAGGATGTCAGTCACATAACAGGCTTTAGCATGGTTGATATGCTTTAATCACGATTTAGACATAGAAAGAGGAAGACACAAGAAGTTAGACAGTGAAGAGAGGTGCACACATTTTGCTAGAATAGGTGGAATTGCTGCTGAGGACGAATGTCATTTTGTTATAATTTGCCCCTTATATTGTCTTATATAGTGTCAAGTCTAAGAAGAAATCTCCCTCGCCAAAATGTCGTGACATAGCCCACGAGTATTAACATGGATCAAATTATAATTAAATGCTTAGCCGAATGTGTCTATGAAGCAAGCGCACACAGCTTGGAAAACGTGTGACCCATGTAATATATGCACATAAATTTGTATATTTGTGCCAAAGTACTTCAATAAACTATTATTATTTAGAATACGAACATGGTAATAGCACCGGAAGCCGACGCAATGCATATGTACAAGAACCGTCATTACGGAGAATCATTCACATACGTTGAAACGCATGCAATAGTACAACAACCAACACCGCCCCAAGGCAATTGCACATTATCCGCAAAGCATATGTGGGGGCGTCAGCAAGTATTAGCCTGTACAAGATAAACCGACAAAAATATTGATATACAATGCTTGTCCTGTTTCAATAATAAATACCGCAGTACCGGCAGACAAGTTTTTTCATCACTAGCGTTTCAATTGTTTCCATATTATTATGTCACTTATACATACCGGCTATATTTTATAAGCCATATAAGCTTCAGCACCTGACGTTTCTAGCTACTAACTTAGCGGTTTCTTGCCGTATGATGTTGTCATGGTTGATATGCTTATGCGCTCGCTAAGGGGGCAAAAACGCTGGCCTATATTTAGTCGGGGACATAAATATGCATGTTTTTTACCTCTGTGACCGCCTCTGACAGATGATGAATGCCAACTTGGGCGGGAGACTTCCGTTTGTCGCAGCGATATTTCTCTCGGGATTTTCGTGAGGACACGAAGGGAGCAAAACGCTTTCACGCTACGCATGGGAAGATTGTCGAGGAGGGGATGGGGGTGGGGTGGAGGTGGAGGATGGAGGGCGTGGTGGTTAAGGTGGGGGAGGGGGGGCGTGAGGTGGAGGTGGAGGTGGAGGTGGGGGATAGACGGGGGTGGGTAGGTGGGGGAGAGGAAGAGGGGTAAATGATGCAACAAGCGCCGCATCGCCGCTTCGCTGATTGTCTGTATGCGTTATTGCTTAGTCTGTCGGGCTCTTTAGCAAGTGCATGTGACAGAAATACGTTACTGGTGTGGCACTAGACAAATCAAGCAGCGCTAAAATGCGCATCTCGCTTTTTATCATCGATTAATGTGTCGGCTATACACCTTTTGTCCAGAAAGGATATACATGTAATATGATATAATCTACATGTGACTAGCAACCGACTGGCATGATTGTTTAGTCCTAAGGGGGGCGCTTAGTTACGTATGCATACCGGTGTTTATTGGTTCTTTAAAGACATTTCCACCTGATGTAATCATTCAAAAAATATTGTCATAATTCTGCATCGCATGTATTGTCGTAGCTGCATAATAAGCGGGAAATGAATATAGAGGCAGCATTATCTGATGTTATGGATGTATGGGACAAAAGACCCGTATATACCCACAACTATTCAGCCCACTCTGGTTGCAACGATTTTAACCTCATGCCTTGTGACTGAGTTTCCACATAATATAATACAATAAAGGTCGATACGGTGCCGGAATGCATACTGTTTGAGCAGCCTCATTCAGTTAGCATGACCATGCCTATATATAGGGCCCCAGAGGGGCTTTTTCGACACGGCGACAGGGCGACAACGCGACATTGGGGTTGTCTTAGAATCGACATGCGACATAAGACTTAGCGACACGCGACATGGAACTTTTCTTAAAATCGACACGCGACATGGACCTTTTGTGAAAATCGACACGCGACATGGCTACCCCCCCCCCCCTCCCCTCAGGGGCCCTATATATAGGTACCACGTGCGACACTCGCCGTGCGGGTCTCGTCTGTAACGTAGTTAATTAGGCCGGACGAGGATTGGCATTGGGTTAAGACTGAAGCTGGAACATGCATTGTGTCGATGATGAAGATTACGTGTTCGGAAAGTGCAAGGGGTCTGTTCTAAGCTTCAAGATGTAAGACGGGGGAGACGGACAGTTCTTCCCACCATTGGCCAATCAGCACCCTCTGCGCGTGATTTCGCGTGATATCGTGATTCCGCCTTGGCCGTCTAGTGGAGACAATGGCGCCGACGATTCCCATGGGTTAGGAAGTAATGGCGGTTATCTACCGGCATTATAAAGGCGTAGGCGCCAGGGACGCGTCACAAAGCTTTGCTGGTGTTTCCTCTGATGCATTCTATTAGTGACTCTCTATTGTCTCTCCCTCTCTCTATCTCTCCCTCCCCCTCTCTCACTCTCTGTTTGTCTGTCTCTCCCTCTCTCTCTCCCTCTCTTTGCCAAAGAAAAGTCTCGCCGCCATTCAATTCGCGTACAGCGGGGTGGTATTAAAGCATCGGGGATCCATCGAATGCGAACTCTTAGTGCCTTAGTGAACTGCATAACGGGAAGGTGACTTCCTGGTCACACCATCCTCTCATCCTCAGCAAACCATTCCGACCCGGCCCCACCCTACTCCCCATCACCACCGTCCTCCACCACCCGCCACCATACAGTAACTCATTCCGGCCCCCGACCCCACGCCCCACCCCCTTCCGTCCTCCACCACCCGCCACCCTAAAGTAACCCATTGCGGCCCCCGACCCCACGCCCCACCCTAACCGTCCTCCACCACCCGCCACCATACAGCAACCCATTCGGACTCCCGACCCCACTCCCCATCCGGCGACATTGGGGTTGTCTTAGAATCGACATGCGACATAATACTTAGCGACACGCGACATGGAACTTTTCTTAAAATCGACACGCGACATGCACCTTTTGTTAAAATCGACACGCGACATGGCTACCCCCCCCCCCCCCCTCCCCTCAGGGGCCCTATATATAGGTACCACGTGCGACACTCGCCGTGCGGGTCTCGTCTGTAACGTAGTTAATTAGGCCGGACGAGGATTGGCATTGGGTTAAGACTGAAGCTGGAACATGCATTGTGTCGATGATGAAGATTACGTGTTCGGAAAGTGCAAGGGGTCTGTTCTAAGCTTCAAGATGTAAGACGGGGGAGACAGACAGTTCTTCCCACCATTGGCCAATCAGCACCCTCTGCGCGTGATTTCGCGTGATATCGTGATTCCGCCTTGGCCGTCTAGTGGAGACAATGGCGCCGACGATTCCCATGGGCTTAGGAAGTAATGGCGGTTATCTACCGGCATTATAAAGGCGTAGGCGCCAGGGACGCGTCACAAAGCTTTGCTGGTGTTTCCTCTGATGCATTCTATTAGTGACTCTCTATTGTCTCTCCCTCTCTCTATCTCTCCCTCCCCCTCTCTCACTCTCTGTTTGTCTGTCTCTCCCTCTCTCTCTCCCTCTCTTTGCCAAAGAAAAGTCTCGCCGCCATTCAATTCGCGTACAGCGGGGTGGTCTTAAAGCATCGGGGATCCATCGAATGCGAACTCTTAGTGCCTTAGTGAACTGCATAACGGGAAGGTGACTTCCTGGTCACACCATCCTCTCATCCTCAGCAAACCATTCCGACCCGGCCCCACCCAACTCCCCATCACCACCGTCCTCCACCACCCGCCACCCTACAGTAACTCATTCCGGCCCCCGACCCCACGCCCCACCCCCTTCCGTCCTCCACCACCCGCCACCCTAAAGTAACCCATTGCGGCCCCCGACCCCACGCCCCACCCTAACCGTCCTCCACCACCCGCCACCATACAGCAACCCATTCGGACTCCCGACCCCACTCCCCATCCCCTACCCCCCACCCCCAAACACTCCATTCCCATCCTTGCAGACGGGGACGCCAGACACAATACATGCGTCTCCACCGAGTCATAGAAAGTCACGCACTGGTATGACCCAGTTATTTCTCCCTCCTTCTCTGTCTCCTCTTCATCTTCGTCTGCGCGGTCAGCTAAGGTGACCTCCTCTTGTCTGCCACTTGCACATGTAGTTCATGGAGTCTCGGAACCTCTCGGGGCCGCCCCTTTAAGGGTCACAGGGTGAACGACCATACTCTGCACGTAGTCTATATGGAAATGTATATGTATGTGTTGGTCATGGGCTGAAGGATCCCATCGTATTCCGCCGTCAGGTGGCACCAGGCGCCTGTCTCGTGCAAACAACATTCACCCGTCGTCGTTACAACGCCTGGACGCACAATCATTGCCTGGTTTGGTAAATATTTGATTGTTCAGTTCGGCGGGTCACGTCGGCAGAGCGAGCTGAGGGGGTGGCGGACGTGTGTATAGGGTGGCAAGTTGGTCGAGGGGGTAGGGTCTGATGTGCTGTGATGTGCTGTGGCGAGGGGGGGGGGCGTGGGAAGGGGCGAGGATGGAGTAGGGGCTGGTGCTATGTGCGGGGCCGTAGAGATCAGGTGAGGTGGTGGGGTGTCGCCGGTAAGGTGTGATGAAGGGGGTGGGAGAGTTGCGGTGATAGGGGTTGGGCGGTAGGGGTCAGGGAGTTATGGTGAAGGGGGCTCGGCGGTTGGGGTGGTGGTATATGGATTGGGTGGGGTGGTGTAGTGGTGGTGGGGAAGGGTGGCGTAGTGGTGGTGCAGAGGGGGGGGGGCTGCGAATGTGGTGGTGTGCTGTGCTGGTAGGGACGGTGTGGACGTAAGGCGGCATAGGCGATAGAACGGGGGGGGGGTGTACGATGGTTGGGACGGTGGTGTGGTGGCGTTCATTTTCCTAATATAAATATGTTTAATGTAGTTGTCTTTCTCTTTTACTACACTTACATTACGTTCATACCCTGCTAAAATAATACACAATCTATATAGTTAGCTACCAATTTAGTCGTACAAATATCACATTTCTGAAACACTTTATTCACACAATTCAACAAGATAATCCACACAAAGTTATGAACATTTTCGTAATATAAATATTTTCATGTAGCATTCTTTCTCTCGTACTATTCTTACATTACATTTATACCATATTAAAATAACACATAATCTGTATAGTGGGCTATTACATTTATACCATATTAAAATAACACATAATCTGTATAGTGGGCTAACAATTTAGTAGTACAAATATCACATTTCTGAAACACTTTATTCACACAATTCAACAAGATAATCCATACAAAGTTATGACCATTTTCGTAATATAAATATTTTCATGTAGCATTCTTTCTATCGTACTATTCTTACATTACATTTATACCATATTAAAATAACACATAATCTGTATAGTGGGCTAACAATTTAGTAGTACAAATATCACATTTCTGAAACACTTTATTCACGCAATTCCACAAGATAATCCATACAAAGTTATGATGTAAAGAGGCTTCATCGCCTTCCTACAACCAAGGGCAATTAGTACAACAGGGCGTCACTGTATTGATAACTGTACATATACTTCCTATAACCCATCAGCCATAATGAACGGCATCAAATTTTGTTAATAATTTAACGGATGATTCAGATGATGAACAGCTTGTATCGTTGAGTTACGATAACTGCAATCTGAACTTACTTTTCTACATAACTATGTCACCCCCATTCTTTGTGGAAGTAGTATACTGTGCCAGAGACATGTGATACAGTGAGTATGCGGCGACTATCCGGAGCGACACCCCGAACACCAAAAATAATTTTTTTTTTTTGAAAGAAGATACAGCAAGCAAATAACTATAAGCAATGCAAGAAACCGCCTTCGGTGTACCAGATGTGGACATACGCTGGTGATATAGAGAAAAACACACATTCCTACAATTCGAATCAATCGTCAGCCGCTTAGGTAACGGCGGCTTACGACCCCCGCCCCGCCCACCCCCCCCCCCCCCCGCCCTATCAGCCTCGATCCCCTGGAGTATGAAATACCGACCACTCTTGAAAACAATACACTGGCTGCCCATCTAGATAGACACAGACAGTCGCTGATGGATTTCGAATATTCAACAGTCGTTTTTTGTTATGGTTTCGTGAAGAGCGTTTGGCCAATACTAATCGATCGCAGACTATTCGCGATATAAGTCAGGGAAACAGTGACCCGGTACTGACTAGGCCTTCATAGATCAAATCGATCACTGTCAGATATTACATTACCTCCTAGCTATCGGTGAAACTTATTTTACCTGCATGTGCCAGTATTTTACTTATATGTGCCAGTATTTTATATGTACCAATAAACCTGTATATCCCTGAAACTGAACCTGAAACTAGGTCTGAAAGTAGGCCTGAAAATAAGCCTGAAAGTAAGCTTAATAGTAGCCCTGAAAGTAGGCCTAACAGTAGCCCTGAAAGTAGGCCAAACAGTAGCCCTGAAAGTAGGCCTAACAGTAGCCCTGAAAGTAGGCCTAACAGTAGCCCTGAAAGTAGGCCTAACAGTAGCCCTGAAAGTAGGCCTAACAGTAGCCCTGAAAGTAGGCCTGAAAGTAAACTTAATAGTAGCCCTGAAAGTAGGCCTAACAGTAGCCCTGAAAGTAGGCCTGAAAGTAAGCTTAATAGTAGCCCTGAAAGTAGGCCTAACAGTAGCCCTGAAAGTAGGCCTGAAAGTAAGCTTAATAGTAGCCCTGAAAGTAGGCCTAACAGTAGCCCTGAAAGTAGGCCTAACAGTAGCCCTGAAAGTAGGCCTAACAGTAGCCCTGAAAGTAGGCCTAACAGTAGCCCTGAAAGTAGGCCTAACAGTAGCCCTGAAAGTAGGCCTAACAGTAGCCCTGAAAGTAGGCCTGAAAGTAAGCTTAATAGTAGCCCTGAAAGTAGGCCTAACAGTAGCCCTGAAAGTAGGACTGAAAGTAAGCTTAATAGTAGCCCTGGAAGTAGGCCTAACAGTAGCCCTGAAAGTAGGCCTGAAAGTAAGCTTAATAGTAGCCCTGAAAGTAGGCCTAACAGTAGCCCTGAAAGTAGGCCTAACAGTAGCCCTGAAAGTAGGCCTAACAGTAGCCCTGAAAGTAGGCCTAACAGTAGCCCTGAAAGTAGGCCTAACAGTAGCCCTGAAAGTAGGCCTAACAGTAGCCCTACATAGAGGCCTGAAAGTAAGTCTAATAACAGCCCTGAAAGTAGATATGAAAGTAGGCATGAAAGTAGATGTGAAAGTAGGCATGAAATTAGCCCAGAGGGCGGTCCGGAAAGTAGCCTACAGCTGGTGAACGTGACTCGTGTGCCGCCGCAAAGTTCCCGCGCTATCAACTAGTAGGCCATATAGCAGGAAACTACGGATTTGGAGGCCAAAATGCAACGAGCACATGCTGAACAAATATGTCCAGCTAACACGCGGGCAAGAGGCATTATAGTGGAAAATGCGGAGGGGGGGTGGTGATTTTGGTTGCGAGGGTGAGGCGGTGGGGTGAGGGATTTGTGAGGGCAAGTGAGAGGGTGGGGGTGTAGGGGCAAATGTATTGTGAGCGGAAGGGAATGGTTTGTCACATTGATCTGCCTGTATGTGGCCGGTGTAACCCTCCGCGTGCTATGTATGGATACATGCCGGCGTCGCTTGGCAGGTGCACGTGATCAGTTCAAGGCCGCCATTCCTGAAACAGTGAGGCATGTATAATAATATATTCATGCACGCCATTCTCACGCCCTGTTTATTGCCTTGTTTTTCCTGAGCAGATATGGAATTTGTGATATAATATTACTAGTAATAATAACGACAGCGGGATCATTTCAGTGGCGAAAGTGAACCTCGGCCTGAGAGAGCGACGCGGCTGGGGTCGTGTGGGTGGGGTGGGTGGTGGAGGGTGGGGTGGGGGTACGGGTGGGGGGTATGGTAGTATTGGGCGTGGGGGAGGGGAGAGGGAGGGGGGGCTCTAGTGTTTTGGCTCAGTAGAGAAGAGACGGGAATACGACGTTGAACATCGAGACTTATTATGCGACAGGATCTGGTATAGTTCAGGGGAAGGTGATGAATAGTGGGTGAGTGGTGGGGAGAGTGTATAAGCGTGGCAGGTGGGGGGTAATCTTAGTCCATGATAACGCCCCAGGTTCTGTATAATTCAACATCTGATTACCTCTGACCGGCCAGGTCCAACCTTTTCAACGGGCAAACAAACGTTTCAATGAAATAAAACCGGACACAAAACCGTATCCACTATCCTATATATATAACATGATTAGGCTGAGTGTTGTTTTTTTGCCACCAGACTTGTTTCCGAGCGATCAGCACTTGTAAAATTGGACGTCGCTTGCCGCGCTCTCCCCACAGGCCGTAAACATAGTGAGCGTGACCCGCTTGGGGCAGACCCGCAGCGGTAGGAGGGTCGTAAAATCACCCTTGACGGTCGACATAGGGGGATGGCGGCCACTGGGCCGGCTATATGTAGTTACATCGGTCCAGGGCTCAGGCTCCACTTGTGTAATTGTATTTTGATTACATGCTTGTTCACCCGCATAGTTCGGGGCGAGATCTGAGCTTAAGGGGACCATGCAGGGGACCCGACATTGAATGCTATTCCCCGCCCGATACAGAAGTTGTGACGCCAACCGGGGCTGCTCCAGGAGTGCGGGGAGGGGGAGGAGGGGGGACTGGGGGGGGGGGGGTTTAACGCACCACTCTTCAGCCTCGGCCCCTCCACCATCTGTTGAAGTCGCAATAGTCGTCCCACCCCTTTGTTGAATTCCCCCCTCTATCCGACCACCCCCCAACCCCCGGTCGCCAGCTTTTGGAGTGCCCCCTTTCCCCTCCAACCTACTCCTCGTCATCACACGCAGGGTCCAGTATCGGCTTCATGCGCGATGGACAGTGTGATGGGTAGAGGGGGCAATATAGAGAAGGTAGGGGTGGGTGAGTTGGGGTTGTGGTTGTGGGAGGAGGTGGTGTGGGGGGGGGGGGCTGCTGGGTGGGTGAGGGCCGTAACAGAATTACGTGTCGCCACGTGTGTATTCAAGTTTGACTTTACCCCAGAGTTTATTTAGCCGCTGCGAAGGCCACATCGCATTACGAGACGTTTGTGACGAACTAAATGTGACCTGCCATGATGATGATGAATGCATCCACTCACAGCTCAGAGACATCAGATATTCACGAAAATTCATGAATTGAAGTATATTCTTACGAAACCACCCCCCCCCCGCCCCCCGCGTCCACCACACCCTTCCCCTCACTTGACAAACAAGCGGCCGCCCCCCCCCCCTTTCCATCCTAGGTCAGAGGGGAGTCACACCGGGGCCTAGTGGGTAACTAGTGGGTTCAGCCAGTGTCGAGCGTACTCAAACTAGGTCAGCCCAAGCCGGTGCGTGGTTCGAAACCAACCGGTGCAAATCTGTTTCTCTAGGAGGCGCCGCAGACGTGGCTCCTCCCGACCCTTGACCGTTCTTATTGTCATGATATGATAGTAAACAGAGCTGAAACCAATCAACCAGTGTGTTTTTCGCCACCAAGTTGTTATCCAATCAGAAAAAGACTACTTGCTGTTACAGAAGCAAGGCAATATCTATCCACTTGGGGTCATGAGGGAACTGGCACGAACAACTACTCGGACCACGTGGCCTAGTTTGCACATTGCGCCCCCCCCCCCTCCCTCCACTACACCCCCCCCCCAAACCAGCATCCCCCCTTACTCCACCCCGACCCCCCCTCCCAACCAGCACCGCCCCCCCCCCTCCCCTGACTCCACTCCGACCTGCCCTCCCCCCCCCTCCATCACCACCACCCACTCATTCACCATCACCACAGACACACCAGCTTGGGTTCTGAGGTGCTTGATTAGCAAGGAGAGAAAAGAAGACCGGGTCACTATCTCCAGACCAGCTGCACCCCCCCCCCTCCACCCCCCCCCCCCCTGGCCCCCCTACTGTTGGACCCACGTTCTCGTGACATGACACGCCAAGCGCTGACCCCAACGGGGGTCACTCGACAAATGTCAGGCGTGCTGAAGTGACCATAATAACACCGCCTCGACGTCACACTCTCCCGCTGGGTGGCGCTCTTCCTCGGGGTCACCGGCTGATCGCATATGACATGAGGACTGCATCGTCCAGTGATGCGACTCCTAGCGGCGGGGGGTCAAACAAGTATGGACATATTTGCCACATACTAACGTTTCAATGCGCGATACATTGCCATAGGAAATATAAACCTTCGATACGGGTTTACATTTCCAATGTTTCAAACCGAAATATGCTGGTCGTGCCATTTTCATTTGGTTAATATTTATTTCCATAATTATTATTAGAAAAATATCCAAAATTTACAATAATTAATAACCCGACAATGAATTATTGATACAGAAACCACACCCATAACTAATTGTACGCTTCGCACACAAATTTATGAATGTAAACTATCCCGTGGGATAATGACCCACCCCCACCCTCTTCCGCCAATAGCATGCTTCGAAACCCTGGCTCCCCGATTTGACCGTTCCTTGGTAGGGTTAACGACCGTCCATGTACTAGTTTTACTATTTCACCGCCTATGTTCATGCACTAGTTTTAATATCTCACAGTTCATGGCATCCACCATCTCACATACTAGGGTAACCTGACACCAGCTCGCCATGTAGCCTATAGCGGTCTAAGCCAATCTATATCCCGCTCGAGCACGGCTTGTATTGACCATCTACCTGGACCACCGGGCAATGTTTGAAGACGCTAGCGCCTCCAGGCGGTGGAGGCTAAACCGACATGCTTGAGAGAGATTCTGCGGCCCTCTCCTTTCTCTAGCGACCCGTAACATGAGAGCGGTCGATGGTTCATCATCAATAAGGATTTGTATCTTAATGATTTCCGTCGTTCCCCCCGGGGGAAAACACGATATTTATTTTTGTGGTAACACGAGGCGGTGGCGGCGCATTGAACCAGAAGGGACCCGTGGCCAGACACGATTGCATCGCTCTCATGCTAACTAGACCCATCAATTTAACGCCTGATGACGCCCAGGGAAAATCGTGCCCCACACGTTCGGGCCTTCTCTCTATCGTTCTACGCCGTATCAGCGCATATACTCTCCGTATCATCATAACCATCGTCCAAAGCATTATAATCGCTGTCATAATCATGTCAATATTATCGTCACAATAACTATGACTGTTGGTAACATTATCACTGGGACGATGGGTGCTATCGTAATTAAATTCGTTATCACCAATGACATCAATGTAATTGTAACCGTTATTACCAATGGCATCAATGTAATTGTAACCGTTATCACCATTACGATAATTGTGATGATCATAATTGAACGCATCTTTTCCGTTATCATAAATAAAGTCACTTTCTCCGTTGTCAAAGTTAAAGTAATTATTGACGTTATCATAATTAAAGTTACATGTGGAGCTGACCGTTGCAACGGCTGTACCAGAATAAACATAAACAGGAAATGTTACCTTTGACCACAAGCAGTGTCAACGGCCACCGCCAAAGAAAAAGTGGCGCTCAGGACGCTTCTATTGTCTCATATAATTTAGCGCTTGTGCCCCCTGTCGGTGGCACCGGTAAACGACTTGTGTACACACGTTTATGACGTTTCAAATCAGCACAAGTTTTCATTTTTGTGGCGGACAATTCATGAATTTGAAATGTTTTGCTCATTGGCAGAGAATTGCTGAGCGATATGGTAGGTGTTTATTGTCTGTTATGGACCTTAAGGCCTTAGGTTTGTGTTCTTATACGCAAATTTGGCATTCAAAAACAGCGAGACAACTCCACATGCAACTTTAAGGTGACTATTGACGTTACCTTAAGCAGGACAATTATCGCCATCATCATAATTATAAGCATTATAATAACCATCATCGTAACTATAAACATTATCGCCATCGTCATAATTATAGGCACTATAACCATAATGGTAATTCTAGGCATTATCACCATCTTCATAATTATAGGCACTATAACCATCTTCATAATTATAGGCATTATCACCATCTTCATAAGTATAGGCATTATAACCATCTTCATAATTATAGGCATTATCACCATCTTCATAATTATAGGCATTATCACCATCTTCATAATTATAGGCATTATCACCATCTTCATAATTATAGGCATTATCACCATCTTCATAATTATAGGCATTATAACCATCTTCATAATTATAGGCATTATCACCATCTTCATAATTATAGGCATTATAACCATCTTCATAATTATAGGCATTATCACCATCTTCATAATTATAGGCATTATCACCATCATCATAATTATAAGCATTATCGCCATCATCATAATTATAGGCATATAATTCCGCTCTAGTCTCAAATGTGATTATAATTAGCATCGTCTTGGGCTTTGTTGCAATTTTCATCATTATCAGCAGCAGAAACCGTATCGACGTCATCATCACAATCCGACATTACCAGTAGCATGAGTAGACTGGTATGGTCAGGATGACTCCCAAAGAATCACCTTCCAAGTATCGTTCACGTCTGTTTTTTTGGGGGGAACACCGATCTTATCTGAAATAATAACCTATTCAGTCAAGAATATCCAGCCATCCGATAACAGGGGATACAACTTAAGTACAACCCCCCCCCCCCCGTCACCGCCACCCTCTCACCCCCTCACGTCACCCCCCCGGCCTGCCCAGGCCCCACACACACCCAACTTCCTATTGTGTCACCCCATCGCTGCGTTGCATGGTAGATATGCAACATGTAAAGACTCTACGGCCACTACGGTCCGCATGCACGACACAGACCGTGGGTGATTGGAGAATGGTACGTATTGGGCGTTGCGAAAACACTTGCCTTTAAATAACGCATAGGCAGTGATTCTACTGCGTGAGGAAGTTCGGTGAAAGGGACCGGCACCCGCAGTTGTTATGCCGCATTAAAAGTGCATGCGCTGCATGGTGACGGCACGCACTGTCTGCCGTGGTAATGTATTGCCAGACATCATGGCTGATTTGCCAGCAACATCACACACACGGACAGTTTTCACACCTGCCGCGGTTCTATACAGCTCTACACTAACCTATACTATGGCAACTACACGAGAAGACATCTGGTTACTCATCTGGTCACTGGCGTATTGCCAGGATCCACAATATTGTTTCTATGAATAATTTGTCTAAAATGACAAACACACGCGTATTATTTCGCGTCCTCTGGAGAAAACAGGCGAGTATCTACACAGCCGAAAACACGTGAAATCGATGATACGTAGATAAGAAACAGAAATGCTGTGGATTATTGATGAGGTAGTCTGTCAGCGCTTTGAATCCAACACTGTATAGAAGAGAAGCTGTACCGGTCACCAGCATAGTGTTAAACGCCCAACAAACAATTTGCATCCTCATCCCTTACCATACGAACAATTTGCATCCTCATCCCTTACCATACGATTTTTTGAAAAATAATATAACCGGATATAATTACATATGTGTACCGAAGCTACATCAAACATTGTACTGGTGTTAGTCTCTAGCGGGGAAATTTATTGAGATTATTATTAATCAGCATCCGGTATATTTAGTAAGATAATTATTAGTGATCAATTTCCGATATTATAGTTTAATGTATCATAACTACAGCACAGACTGGACGATGATAACAGATCAACTTGTCTAGACTACATTGAATAGACTTGGTAGGTATCAATGAACTACTCTAGGCACTACTGCTAGATTACGTTCCTTATATAGAACACGTTGAAGGATAACATTCTAAAGGTTCTGCCACGGTCAATAAATAGGACTGATATGGCCTTCTCAGTTGTCTCGTACGCGAGGCCAAACTGGAGAGGTTGGTGCTGGGGGCGAAGGGATTACAACCACAAGGGATTCAGAATTGCTTCGTAAAGGGCGGATTTTAAACAGTATTATCGCCTCGATGCTCTTATTACCATAGACTATTAGGCAACCGTGGAACTGCACAATTTGTTTCTTTCACAGGATCGTGGTCCCGCTAAAGCCAAGGAGGACATACGCCACCAGTAAATGGGTTCTCCTACTCCTCCTATGTAAGGACTGAAAGCATGAATACGGGAGATCGAAGTGTGATCTAATGTTATGTAGATGAAGGTTTAGTGGTCTTGGTTGATGGCTTGCTCTCGTCTGAACCCTGGCCAGCTCTAGAATGACTCCAGCTGTGTCCATGACGGGTATATCACTCGGGAATTGGGCACTAAACCCGCTTTCTAATGGACCTGACTCCTGCGAGGATAGCCGCCTAGGAAGGAATTGTTGCATTTCAGGCCTACTTTTTTGCTGTCTGCTTTTGCAGGTTCAGGACTCGCTTTCCAAGGGTTATTGCTTACCGTGGGAGATGAAATATGGGTTTAAGCCCTGTCGTCAAAGGCGACGTCTACGTCCGGTTCATTTCTTGAAGGAAAGTGACAAAAACATTGGCTTCTCTCTCGAGGAAGCCGGAAACGCTCTTTTGGTGCCTCGTTGAATGGTTGAAAAGAGAGAAGTGACTTCCGGCGTTCTTTATCACATCGCGTCCTTATCAATGCGGCGATGGCGTATTTTATAGATGCGATGGGCTCCGCGGTGCGTTCCGTTTTACATCCGTCGGACAAGTGACGAGCTCGCTGGGGATAGGTGGGTTGGGGGCGGGAGTAACAATGGCCGCTATGGATACGACCTCTCAAACGTTTCCGGTGAAGAGTTATCACGATTTATATTGGTGATTTCCCTCTGTGACGACCTTTGTCGATAGGTTGCATTCGTCAGTCGTTTCCTGATATCTTCATAAGCCTTATTGTTTGGGGGGTTTGGTTCAGTGTGTTTCCGGAAAGATATTCTTTTGGCGAAATGACCCCGTGTGGCCGATGTGTGGAAAACGGTGGCGTAAACCTCGAATCTATCTCGGGTCCTCTGGCTGGGAATTCTTTTTAATCAATACTTTATTTTACATTCCGGCAGAGGCAAGGTTTCACAACAGAACGTTTCCGACCGATTGACTACGTGTCGTGATAGATAATGAAGACCGGAAATTAAATGAACTGTTTTTTAGGCCGCTTTTGAGCACAAAAAGGCCATAGGAACTTTCCGGGACGATGTAGGGAAGAAACAGATCCCAGATTTGGTGTCCGAACCCCGAGTTAAAACTAATATCTCTTGATGTGCGGTACAGTGCACTAACCACAACACCAGGGAAGACCCTAATGACACAGGAAGCCGTCGACAGCGCGGACCATTCTGTTAAGCTGTGTTAGCAACACTTTGGTTAGAGTATTATATTTTTGTCTGACCACATTTTTATCAGGGGTTTGATCTTCAATGATAACCGACTAGCAAAGCTGTTTGTCGGACCACATTTTCAGCGATCCCATATTTACAAGGCGTGGGTGTACCTCTTTCAAAGAAAATGATAAAGACTTTGGTCGGACCACTTTTAGTGATATTCTCCTATTATGGACATGAGTTTACGACTCTTTCAGCGATCCTCTATTAGCAATGTGTTAAGGTTGATAGGTAACACGGAAACGTGTCCACGTAGACCGTGCGTGCCGCGGAGGGAGCCTCCGTGGCTTAGTCGGTTGTGCAGTCTGAGCGGCAGACCAACAGGTCGTGGGTTCGCGCCCTGACACGTGCAATCTAGAGGCGTGTTTCAACCTAGCCCATGGCATTGTCCCGGAAGGGGTCTTGGCCCAATTGAACATTGATGCCGACTAAAGTGACCTATCCACGTTCACGTTATTGCACGTATGGTTGATCGGTGCTCGCTCACAAACCGGAGGTGAGGGGTGGGTGAGGGGGGTGAGAGGGGGTGAGAGGGTGGGTGGTAAGGGGGGGCGGGAGAGGTGGCCAGGCACGTACAATGAAATCCTCCACGCGTTGATATATAGGGTACCTACGTCAATGCTTTCATTCCGCTGATATCTTGACCCCACCTGTTGACACCGTGGCATGTTCCCTTCGACATCAGATCCCCTGAGCGGCTCAAATGCGGGCGTTAGGATCGGCTCTTATTGCGTACAACCCTACCATCACCCCTCTCTACCGCTGATACCAATACCAACATCAACACACGACCACCCTTACCACCGACACCTGCATCACCACGCCACCCCTACGACCAACACCAACACACCACCGACCCCCGACCCCCCCCCCTACCACCGACATCGGTACCTATACCACCACCCCGCCACCCCTACCACCGACACAACTACCACCCACCCATCCTTCCCCCCTCTCTCCCTCTCTCCCCCTCTCTCTCTCTTCAGCCCCGATAGACAGGGATTACTTCAGCGTACGATACAGCGCTGTCCGAAACGTCATCTGTCGGAAATTACCTTTAAAAAGAACCTGAGTCCCCCTACTTTATACGTCGGGGGTCATTTCAGGGAAAGAGCGAAAACCGCGGGAGGTGGTCGGGCAATCCTTCGCCCGGTCGACCGTCAGAATAGCAGGGATTTAACTTCGGCCTTGGTCTGCACGACCTTGGTCAAGACGACCTTGGTCTGGATGACCTTGGTCTTTGTCGTGAGTGACGCGACCGTCCCATCAATCCCTCCGCGGCTTGCCGGCCACCGGAAGCGGAAACAAAGCCCTGCAGAGATGTGTTGCCCGTTCGACGCTGGTTGTTTGGGCTCCGCGAGGGTGCTGTGTGAGCATTGCGTACATCACTTGCAGTTAGAGGGCACAATGTGAGGCATTTTGTACATCGCTCGAGGCTTGAGAGCATTCTGTTTTATGTGAGCATTGTGTACATCGCTCGAGGTTCGAGAGCATGTTGTGCTATGTGAGAATTGTGTACATCGCTTGTGGTCAGTTAGTGCTAAGGGGGTCATCCCAAAGGTAATAAATTATTTTAAATGTCTGTTCCCTATGTCGGACATCGTGTGTATCTCTCGTGGCCCATGGGTGCTATGTGTGACATGTTCTGTGTCATGTAGAACATCTTGCACATCGCTTGTGGTCCATGGAGGCCACGCTGGGACGCCTTGCCCATTGCCCTTGTCTACAATGTGAGCATTTTGCACAACGATTGTTACGTGAGGCTTACGTGGCATATTTTGCATATCACGTCTTGCCCATGGCTTTTATTCGGACATCTAGACAAGGTTAGGTTCCTATTCCCTTTAGTTCCACCAGCAGCGTGACACCTGCACCGTGTGACCCCTAAAGCTAGCGGTGAGCTGTCATGGTCTGACCAACAATGGATATCACACCATCTGGCCCGCATCTAATCCCTCGCTATTCCACAATGGAGTGACATATCCTTCTTTTATCTATCATTTAATTTTGCCATCCCAAGACAAATACTTTGTGGCTACACCATGGGACTGGAGAGAAATGAACCTCCCCTGCTGCTGCCTCGGTGAACTGACTCCCTAAGGGGACATCCTCATTTCAGGCCTTTTTGTCTTTTGATCGTTGATGAACCTTTATAGAATGTTGATGTAATGGCAATATCTCCCTAGTTTTATATGTGATGGCTTCAAGGGCTGACTTAAAATCGTTTGGTGTGCTAGCAAGAAGTAGACATGTGTGTTTATTAACGGCGGTTCCCTCCGGCAGTCGGTATGGATCGAATAGACCATTGTAGACATTCCGATAACAATTTCATCTTAGAGACGCCTCATAAGACACGACAATCTGCAGTTTCAAAGCTATATAATAATATCTTTCCACGTAGAAATGTCTTAATTATAAAGTTGTCAGAAAATCCATATAATGGGCGGCGGGGTGGCGTCTCTGGCACAGGTTTAAATGGACAGGGGAGTACTGTAGATAAGTAAAGTAGATAAGCAATAAAGATAGCGATGCCAAATTCTGGTAACTTTCTCAATGCTGAAGACTCTTTCAATACTAATAACTTTCTCAATACTGATAACTCTGTCCATGCTAAAACGTGTATCAATATACTGATAACTTTATTAATACTGATAACTTTATCAATACTGATCCTTTATCAAAACTGATAAATTTATCAATGCTAAACAGTTTATCAATATATCTGTAACCTTATCGATACTCTATCTTTTGACATAACCGATTATTACCACTGAACTCTTCAACAAGTTTATCATGCTAAACCTACAACTAAGAATAATTATATCCAATAAAATAACTATCAATAAACATATTTTATCCTTCAAGTCAGATTTATCAATAAATATAACTTCTCGTTCTTTAAATATAATTTCTCGTTCATTAAATATAACTTCTTGATCAAGTAATCCTCAATCCGGACTTGCAGATGGAATATGAAAGTCTCGTCCATAAACTGTGTAAGTCTCGTCGATAGACTGTGTAAGTCTAATCGATAGACTTAAGTCTCGTCTGTAGACTGTGTAAGTCTCATTGATAGGTACGGCAAATCTCGTCGATGAGTTGTTTAAGTCTCGTCCATCGGCTTGTCAGTCTCGTGCGGTGACTCCACTCCTCGGTCATAAACCGGCATCATGCTCGATACAAACATACACTGGGGCACAAGACGGATATAAATATGACGAGTGCAGGGATCGCCTGACACACACAGGTTGCCACACCCATTACTTCCACCATTGTGCACGCATTAAGGAACCTCGTGGGAATGTAGGATCTCATGTCATGTCAGGATCCCAAAACTTGGCCAATCTCAGGCGTCATACTCGCTGTGTATGAGTTAATTGACAGAGTACGTTTTTGCGCAGTAGCAACACATGTGATGGCAAAAAAAATCTTCATAAAAAGCTACAAATTACGAAAGATGACAGGACGTTTAGAAATAGATCCATCTTGTCGACAAGGCTTGTTCCGTGCGAATCTCTACAGTTACTCCCCTCTATGAGGGGATAGTTAGCTAGACCTATCGTGAGACATTGTGTGATGCTAGACACGGCTCTATGCCGGTTTTTATTTGCTACAACAAAATAGCATTTCTTGATACAAGAAATGTAAAAACATGTATATATATACATGTAATAGAAAAAAATAACTTTTTAATATATATATATTTTAATATCACTTACTCACTTAATATCAAATATTAAGTACAGTTCGTGACTACGTGACCTGTTTTTCACCCGCATGTCGTAACTGAACTAATCTCGGCCGCGCCGACGATTTCTTTCCCTACCTTAACCTACCCCGCCCATGGGCCGGCGCGACGACTCAGTGGGCTAGAGCGCTCGCATTGAGTGCTCTGGTCGCAGGATAAAGATCCCATGTCTTTCTTCGTAAAGAGCAGGGGGTTACCCCCGGGGACATGACTCCACTCTCCCTTCCCCCATTGACGCGATATGAGCAAAAGTGGTTAAAGCGTCCTGAATAACCAACCAACCCCGCCCATGTTTGTGCTTCTGTGATATGATCCAGCCCTCGCCCCCCCCCCCTCCCCCCCACCCCCAAACCACCCCTCCAGTGCCCCCTCCCCTCTGTTCCTCTCCTCTTTTTCTTTTGCGATATAACCCTCCCCTCTCCCTTTTTTTGCTTCTGTAATATGATGTAACCCTCTTCCCCTCGTGCCCACTCCCCTCTGCTCCTCTCATCTGCCCCAACCCCTAATCCATTTCCACCAATCCTGCGACATAACCTGGACTCCCTCCACCTTCCTCCCTCCTGCCCCCCCCCCCCCCGCTCCCACCACCACCCCATTCCTCCACCTCCCCCCTCCCCGCCCATATTACCCCCCCCCCCAACACCGCCACCCACCCTCCCGAGTCCCACGTCTTCCCAACCATCCCATTGAGGCGCACCGTACTACTTAACTTGCGGCAGGACAGGAACCTCGCGCGGATTGTGTAGGGGGGCCAGGTAGAGTGGATGGGGGTTAGGCAGGCAAGGATCCCCCCCCCACCCACCCCCCGCCCCTCCCCTGGCAGAACTCAGCAGCGGACAATTCCATTGTGGAACCTGTCAGTATCCATTACACTTAAGTCTCCATCCGCACACAGACTTATCTCACAACAGCACCCATCACTGCAACATTTCCTTTTCGTTTTTTGTGTGTTTTTTTTAGTTTGTTTTCGTTGCTTTTTTCTAACTACAACTGAAAGCAATCGGCGTGAAAAGCAATTCTCTCCCACACTTTCGGAAGCCCCGATCTGATCTGCTCGTATTTGAGTTTCGCCATTTAACGGCGACATCTTTATGTGCCGAGAACACTGTCCGGGTGTTGAGGATGGTCCCCTTGCGATTGTCTGATGTTCTGTGCCATCCCTGGTCCGATAAACCAGAGGTTTTATTCTCTTGTCTTATCACACGTTTCCGCCTCACCCCTGACCGCACGTGGCGTGACCCCATCCCACGGTATACTTACTTCCCCTTAATTCACCCAGGTGATACGCTACTGTTTACCGGGGTGAAAAACTGTTTCTTTTTTCGCGTATCGCGTGCTGTCTTGAGGCTGGAAGCTGAAGCTTGATTTGCCGCACATCTAAACGGCGCGTGTTTTGTGGAGTGATTGTGTCACCTCTGTCCTCATTCATCACCATCACCGTAATCATCAACCGTCACCATATTAAACAGTGTACTGTATCGCCGCTCCGTCCTCAGTCAACGATCTGTCATCATGAAACCTTTCTGAGACTCCCCATGTCGCCATTCAACCTCCCCATCACGTTCCCAATCATCGTCTCAATTAACCCCACCCCCCCATCACCTTCCCAATTACCTTCACCATCACCTTCCCCATAACCTTCCCAATTAACCTCCCATCACCTTCCCCATCGCCTCCTCAATTAACTTCCCCATCACCTTCCCAATTAACTTCCGCATCACCTTCACCATCCCAATCCCTCTTCTTATTCCCTTCCTCATCAACATCTCCATTCATCGTGACCTTCACCGTCACTATCACCATTCCGCATCATCTAAATCATCACCTTCACTATCACCTTCCCTATCACCTTCTCCATCACCTTCACTATCACCTTCACCATCACCTTCACCACCAGCTGCCTCATCACCTTCAACACCAGCTGCCTCATCACCTTCACCATCACTTTCACCATCACCTTCCCCATCACCTTCAACAGCATCTTCTCAATAACCTATCCCATCACCTTCCCCATCTCCTTCAAAATCGCCTTCCCCATCACCTTCCCATCTCCTTCCCCATCACCTTCACCATCACCATTCCCCATCACTTTCATCATCACCTTCCCCATCACCTTCACCATCACCTACACCATCACCTTCACCATCACCTTCACCATCACCTGCCCTATCACCTTCACCATCATCTTCCCCATCGCCTTCCCCATCATCTTTACCATCACCCTCACCATCACCTGCCCTATGACCTTTACCATAACCATTCCCCATCACCTGCACCATCACCTTTCCCATCACCTTTAGCATCACCTTCCAAATAATTTTCACCATAACCTTCACCATCAACCTTCCCCATCACCGTCACCATCACCTTCACCATCACCTTCACCATCATCTACCCCATGACCTTCACCATCACCTTCACCATCACCTTCACCATTATCTTTCCAATAACTTTCACCATCACCTTCACCATCACCTTCACCATCACCTTCACCATTATCTTTCCAATAACTTTCACCATCACCTTCACCATCGCCTTCCCCATCATCTTCACCATCACCTTTACCATCACCTGCCCTATGACCTTTACCATAACTATTCCCCATCACCTGCACCATCACCTTTCCCATCACCTTCACCATCACCTTCACCATCACCTTCACCATCACCTTCACCATCACCTTCACCATCACCTTCACCATCACCTGCCCTATCACCTTCACCATCACCATTCCCCATCACCTTTACCACCACCTTCACCATCACCTTCCCAATCACCTTCACCATCATCTTCCCCATCGCCTTCCCCATCATCTTCACCATCACCTTCACCATCACCTTCCCTATGACCTTTACCATAACCATTCCCCATCACCTGCACCATCACCTTTAGCATCACCTTCCAAATAATTTTCACCATAACCTTCACCATCAACCTTCCCCATCACCGTCACCATCACTTTCCCCATCACTTTCCCCATCACCTTCACCATCACCTTCACCATCACCTTCACCATCACCTTCATCATCACCTTCACCATCATCTGCCCCATCACCTTCACCACCACCTTCACCATCACCTTCCCAATCACCTTCACCATCATCTTCCCCATCGCCTTCCCCATCATCTTCACCATCACCTTCACCATCACCTGCCCTATGACCTTTACCATAACCATTCCCCATCACCTGCACCATCACCTTTAGCATCACCTTCCAAATAATTTTCACCATAACCTTCACCATCAACCTTCCCCATCACCGTCACCATCACTTTCCCCATCACTTTCCCCATCACCTTCACCATCACCTTCACCATCACCTTCATCATCACCTTCACCATCATCTGCCCCATCACCTTCACCTTCACCATCACCTTCACCATTATCTTTCCAATAACTTTCACCATCACCTTCACCATCACCTTCACCATTATCTTTCCAATAACTTTCACCATCACCTTCACCATCGCCTTCCCCATGATCTTCACCATCACCTTTACCATCACCTGCCCTATGACCTTTACCATAACCATTCCCCATCACCTGCACCATCACCTTTCCCATCACCTTTAGCATCACCTTCCAAATAATTTTCACCATAACCTTCACCATCAACCTTCCCCATCACCGTCACCATCACTTTCCCCATCACTTTCCCCATCACCTTCACCATCATCTTCACCATCACCTTCACCATCATCTGCCCCATCACCTTCACCATCACCTTCACCATCACCTTCACCATTATCTTTCCAATAACTTTCACCATCACCTTCACCATCACCTTCACCATCACCTTCACCATCACCTTCACCATTAACTTTCCAATAACATTCGCCATCAGCTTCACCATCACCTTCACCATCAACTTCACCATCACCTTCACCATCACCTTCACCATCACTTTCACCATCACCTTCCGCATCACCTTCTCCATCACCTTCCCCATCACCTTCACCATCACCATTCGCTATCACCTTCCCAATAACCTTCACCATCACCATTCCCAATGGCCTACCCCGCTACCGGTATCGCCAGTTCCTTCCCCGTCAGCCTTCTCGTCACCCTTCACGTCACCTTCCCCGTCAGCCTTCTCGTCATCCTTCACGTCACCTTCCCCGTCACCCTTCGCCAGTTCTTCAACCACTCGTCCCATGATATATATCGGGGTACACTCCTCAATTATCGACAGAGGCTTCGATTTATTCGCAAATAAAATTAGCTTGTTGGACTTTTTGCCACCATATGTTCCACATTAGGTGGCACGCCATATTGATATTATAACACATACAGTATAACACATACAGTCAGTGGAGAGTTGCCGCTACTGGTTGTAAGTCGGAGCTGCTCAATTAGGTGATTTCAGTGAAATGTAACGTTGGTATTTTCCTTCGCATTGCAGGTACGGACATCCTTGCAAGTCCAACGTTGCCAAATTACATCTAACTGGATAGTTAATTCTGCCATCAACCATGTTCTTTGAGAAGGCGATTACCCGATAAGATCAAGAAAGCATTGGATTAATTCCCAATTCATTGCAAGGGGGTAAGTATTTTATTACTTCTATTCGAAACATACATGAATATTTTTTGGTGATGTAAATATTAATAGACCGATCTCCACTCCGACACTAGGCCCCGCCCACGCTTGAGTCCCTTTTCCTTAATGATCGTAAGTATGAAATTGACACTCATAGCGGATGGTAGGTTCAAGTGAGAAGTACTCATCTCTGAAACTGACAACAAAGTGACAAGCCGATTTGTTTATCCGACTTGTTTGTCCGACATACGACACGTGGAAGATTTTTTTTAACCACATGATTGGATAAACGCGACAGTGACGTCAATGAATACAGCCTGGATCGGTCTATTCATGGGACGGGACGGCATGCAGAGTCGTCCTTCTAGCACAAACCGTTGTTACAGAATAGCTCACGTTTTACTCACGCTTGGCCATTGCTACGATAGTCGATTTCTCGTGGGCTACTTACACTTGCAGTCGACTCACATATTGGCACTAGCAACTCGTTTTATCGGGTTGCCGAAAATCATGCAGAGCAGGAGCCGTGTTTTACCCCATTGCCTCCGCTGGACACTGGGCACATTTTATTGGGCCAAGTTCGGTATCCCGCCCCGGGCCCGCAACACGTGACAGGGAACTTCCGAGTGTGCCGATAGGGATATGCCTATTCCAATGAAATGCACGCACCTTTCACATCCGGTGCACATTAAGGCACTGGAACCAACCTACTCTCATCACCTTGCAATCAGCCGCCATCTTCTCCCGAATGCCCCGTGCTGTTTAGAACGGGGCACATCGGCATACCGAATGCATGCGCGCGCACCCATACCCGGGTGAAAGAAGTGTCGGACGGTGAACCGATGCGTAATGTGCGTATTCGGTCCACCGTAGGGATACACCCGGGTTACCAAAGAAATGCGCCCACTGTATCAAACAGAACTGTTGATATATCAGTTGCCACGGCACCGCTCCAGGCGATCGGAGGATGGGTGTGTGGCAGGGGCATGTAACTGTTCGTCAGCGTCTTCAGTTGAAGTTTTCACAATTTATTATTCACTTTACTTATTGATATTGTAACATCATCTCAGCGCCTTATATTCTACCCACTCTCGAGGGGTGGGGTGGTGGTGAGGGTGGTGGGGGGTGGTGAGGGGTGGCGGGTGGGGGGGGGGGGGGGGGTGGCGTAGCTCCTACGCCACCACTCGGGTGATGCACACCCAATTCACAGGCTTCCCCGTAGGGTATCCCCCCTTCTGAATCGCGAATCCCCAAGGATTAGGGAGAGCAAAATCGAATCTCCAAGATGAGGACTGTTCCCGACCGGGCTCGACAAAAACACCTTTAAGTGATATCGCACATATCGTTGAATTCACCCAACGCTATAACGGGTCGCGGTAAATAGGGAAAGGGTCTTCGGGTTGAACCAGGAATTGTACGGATAACGATCCCCAAAAAATTACAGCGGTATGAGTGAAAGAAAACTACACTCAGACGCGTACCTGGATTACCGCTGGTATGATTACCGAAAGCTACGGAGGTAACCGATAAATACAACCCCCATAAATGCTGACTCCGAAACCCAAAACCTGAACAGCCGTCGAGATCGTTCATTGATCTCGCAGTCATTGGCGGAACCTGAATCCATCGAGAGATGTTTTTGGCTGCCACGACCACATCTGGTTTCTCAGTGTTTACAGGTTTTTTGCATTTTTCTGGCTTAGTATATATGCCCGGGTAAATGGCGGCTATAGAATACACCGGTAGCGGTAGTAGTAATAACGCTTCCCGGTATTATCTTGGCAATCTGCTAATGGTAATGATATTAATGGCGGCGTGGGTAGATTTGTTATCTACAGATAGCCCCTTCACTCCAGATGTTCGCTCCAGCCAGCGATTTTTACTGATCCGTGGGACGCAAAGTGGCGTTTCCGGAAGCCAGAGCAGGCGAGAACTTCCGGGAGGAGAAGAATTTCAAACATTTGATCAATGACTGCCCGAACTTTACCTGGCGCCGCCGGACTTTGACCAAATCCCTGTCTGATATCGTGGATAGAAAACCTACCTTCGGCGCGCCTATCCACCCACCCATCCATCCACCTAGTCTCTTCTTCTATCCCCCTGACTGCGCTACAGACTACATACCCCCCAAATGTTATGGGGGTTAATGAGATCCCACGGTGAAGGCACATCAACGCCAAGGATACACCGCCTCGGGACATGCCGTTGACCGGGTCAATTTGTCTGGCGGGTGACTCCAGACGGGATCTCCGTGACCCCGTCCCTCGCGGACGGGCAGGTGTGGAATATATCACCCCGGGTTCAACATCCGGGCTCTTATCCGCCGTTCTCCCGTGACGGACACGTCTGATTGGCTGGTTTTTGTCCCTGGCGTCATGCTGTCGGGGCGATCGGCGCAAGTCATGCTGGGATATGACCACTGCACGTCACATCCGCTAAAAATAAACCCTTTTTAACAATAAAAAAAAGGGAAGAGCACCATTATACACATTGTCAATTAAAATCATGGTGTTACTAGCAAGGGACGTGTGCAAAAATGGACATCGCACGAGCAAAAATATTGTTAACCGTGGAGCTCTGGGCGCGAGCGCAAAGCGCTGTTGTCTGGACGATACACCGAGAGCGCCCTCTGGCGGTTTGATCCAGAAACGCCGGATTTACCAAGACCAGATATTGAACTCTGTGTTTTGTTCTAAACGCTCTCTCGTCCCAAGACAGCATCGCTGTTTGCCAACTATTATGATAAGAATGGGATGCTGGTTCAAGCCACGACCAGTAAGGCTGAGCTCTGCCATCAATAGCTGTCCAGAATGAATGACGGATGCTGTCGTCTGGGAATTAGACTGAGGGCTCTGGTCGACTATAGTTACCAGATAAGCATGCATGATAAAGCACCCCTGTATAAACCAAGTTTAGTTGCAGCCAGAAACCTTTTACTTCTTGTATCTGGAAAAAGCTGATGTATTAATCAGAAAAATTAACAACTGTAGCTTGTTAGTCATTGCCAATCTTTCATTGTTGGGCCCAAAATAGTTCGCTAGCGATGAGTCATTCATGCTTCGCGTGTTCTCTTTCCCTGTTAACCTTTAATCGCAAATTGTTGTGTTATGCACTTGTTATCATTCGGGCCGTTGAGTCCCATGCGGTTAACCGGCCGAATAGTGCGTGTTTTAGTGGTTTCCTATGCAACTTCCGGGTGTCTGCTTTTAGAGTTTTAGAGTTTACTATTTATTTTTTTGATAATTGGATAGATTATATGTCTACTTCGGTATGGGACAAATAATCTGAGTGAAAACGTCTTTAAGCTACCCATAATGTTACATCTGAATCTATGCATTGAACAGACGTTTCTGGAAGGTATTCGTGGTCAGATCCGTTATTTATTTAGCCGGATTATTTTCAAAGATTAATCACTTCCGTATGCAAAGGCACGTCCAAGACCTTAAAATGAAGTGGGGTGGGTCACTTTGGGCACAGTGGGCATTCAAAATTAAACGCCAGAGGAATAGGAGAACTCCACAAATGTAACGAAAGGGGCAGGGCCCAAATGCCAAAAAATCGAGAGGGGGGATGGGGTTCAACAAGGATTGAGGTCTGCGTCGGCTAGAATGGCGCACATTTTGCATTGACAAAATGCATTCTATGTTCAAAGAGCACTAACCCTTCTGGATCCGCAGATTGATATGTTAATAATCATAGACGGGTTGTTACTGCAATGTGTCATTAAGCAGCGCTCATTGGTATATGGTATTTACTACTGCAGTTGGCTTGCGTGAATGGTAAATTCCCAACTGTGCCTGATGCCATTTTGTCTCCTTTTATCTCATTGCCTCACGGGTTTCTTCGCCCGAACTGGCCCACACCGTCCATCCATTCATTTATCCATCCCTCCATCCATAAAATATTTACCTAATGCCGACAATTGTATAACGCAGCAGTATAATGTAAGCGAAGTAGGAATGGTATCCGCCATCTACGCGACATATATTTCATTTAGTGCCCTATAATGTCACATATAACCAGTTACATGGAGCCATTGACACAGAAACGCACCGCGAAATAACGAAAAAATACCTTGCACTGAACTGAAGGACCTGACGTCAAACCAATCCATTGAATGATATAATAAATGGTTCATTAATCCAACCGAGTACGTGCCCACGTGGCCTGGTGTTGACCGAGTAACCGCTGGGATAAGGCATTTCATATAAACGACGGACATATTGAGCGACCGCTTCCATCATACATGGCAATCATCCCGTCCCTTTTGGGGACCCCAATATATCTTTGGCGTAATCAAAAACCATTAGCTCGTTATTCCTTGTATGTTATATTTTTTGTGCAGATGGCTTCTCTCCACGTGTCTGTGTTTAGCGTCAGACCTGAGGAGGCGGCGTCAGCCATAACGGGAGTAGCCAGTAAGTAGCGCTTCGGTGCTGTCTGGGTTGGTGGCGCCCCTTGTTACCTGTTTCATATCGACTTCTGATAAGGGGCAGCGATGATGACGCCTGTACCGGATAAACTGACCACAGGTGCACCCGTACCACCCGTACCACCCCCCCCCCACCCTACCCCTCCACCCCATCCCACACCGCCCCACCAGCATTCTGTCTCCGTCATGAGTTGATTATTTCCCCTTATCTTCCTGACGCCAGCGAACGCTTCAAATCACCATTGCGGCCGCTCGCGCTCCCACCAACCCATCGTCACACATGTCACCCCCATTCCCTCCTCACCCCCCTATCCTCCCCTCCCACCCCCTATCCTCCCCTCCCACCCCCTATCCAACCCCTATCACCCACCCAGTGACCCCAGGAAGGGGTGGCCCCATTCTATTCTCTCTCTGTCTCTCTCCAACACCCACCTCAAACAGCGGGCGATAATGGGTCATGGTGATGGGCTGAAAGGGACAGACACGAATCCCGTTATCCATTTCTAGATGATACCCATAAATCAACCGGCAAAGTATCTCGCCATTATTTTGCCATCAATAGGTTATAAAACATTATATATTCACGTCCTTTGCAATTATTTGGCGCCTGCCCAGCCCCAGCTGTAGTCCGTTAGCCGTTCTGACCCGCGTCGAAAACGGCTGTGCACATTCGTGGCAGGCAGAAATATCACCATAGATAGTTCTCCTGCCCTTGGTTAATACGAGTGGCTTCAACACAGTCATGCTAAACTCGTATGTATATATATAATATAATAATATTAATGATAGTAATTATAATAATATTAATGATGGTAATTATTATTGTGATAATAGTAGTGATAATAATAATATACTAATTATATATATATTATATTTTCATATTGTAACATAAATGTAGTCTCATATAGATGATAAAAGTTTAAACTCACCCCTCCATTGGTTCTGTCCTCTTCACCGACAGTTTCATACCGTTTCTGTGGAGCAAGATTAGCAACGCTGTAGCAACATGAGCACTAAAGTCATTTAGATAATAATAACCTCTAGCTGGAGTAGACCTATGTCATTGTAGTATTGATATTTTATATTAGGTGACTGATTTGGTCTATGATATGGTCTACGGGCCACATGTAATCATCTGATGTTGTCACACATTATCAAAAAAGGACATATAAAGCTGATTCGGATGATTGGCAGGTGAAAGTTTCTTGTAACGATTAATTTATTTCATATTTATGTCATTATGTGTCAGCGAAGGCTCCGGTTAACACTGACTAATCTAATGCTGATACCATGGCGTAATGTGAAACCATACGATCTGCAGCATCACCTGAGCAAAGCACGTGCTGGTATTGAGCTTCTTCCCAGCCGTTACAATGTTTTATCATCATCATTCAGCCATGAGGCGCTCCAAGCGGTGGAAAATGTCAAGCATTGTCCAGCATGAGTATCCCCTGCATAAATACCTGGCTATCATGTCAATATTACGTGATCAACGTGTTCTGAAAAAGTATTTTTTTCCAGCGGTGTAGCCAGTTTTGACGACACTACCATGCTTTTCGCCATTTTATCATTACCATATAAATCGGAAGATATTATGCAAGATATCTGCATCACAAAATTGGCCACGAACAATAGCAGCACATTTTCGTGGCTAATTACCAGGGAGAAAAAGCATCTAACAATTTGCAAGCTGCTTTAAAAGATCATTATTCATCGCACATCGCTATATGCTTGCATATGGAGTGAGTGGCGGGGTGAGTAGAACAGGGGGGGTGGGGCTAGCGACGGCAGCGGCTGCTTTGCTTTAAACATATCCAGTTTAAGTACTGATCTTGACAAATGACAATATTCAGTCTTGTCTTTTGGCGGCTTAAGAATGTGGAAAATGTATCGATGTGATAAGTCTTTTCATCATCTATCATGTCATCAGCCTGTTGGTCATGCCCGATATAGGCTTATATATGTTCGTGGATGGAGCTCGGAGTTTAGCAAAAGTCATTTAGGGATTGTCATGGGGAATTGGTTCAAATTATGCGACAGTAATCAGGATTTTTTCCTCCGTTCACTGATTGTTTTCCGACTTCGGGAAAGAAAAAACCCGATTTTAGCTGCCTCTTCCTGTCCCTGTAATTGATTTTTCGGCTCACGTCTCTTCGCCTGATTAGCGATCGTCTTGCTGGCAATTTATCTCTTGTCTATGCGGCACAATCTTCCGTGTTTACTGTAAGGTTCTTGCCAATTCCATGCAATGTCCTGAATATTGACCGTTCAGATGCAGCGGATAGATTTATAGGGGGGGAGACCAACTGTCTATGCTTTCTAACCCATTATCTTTATCAGTCTTTCATCAGCCCTGAGAGGGAGTAGATCCCTCCTATTAAGTGTCCCATCGGCTCTGTCTCGCACTCCTTGAAATCAGGTGCTGAGCGCGACTCCAGCGAATGCCAGGTAAATAGGTCTATTTGATCAAGGATTCTACAGCATGAGCCACTGGAATCTGCAAGAGTTGCAATTAACTATCGATCAAGCTTAGGCGGCTTAATAACCCCTTACTTCACATCACGTGACTGCGATGGTTGCCCGTCCAAATATTGAGACACAGATCCCAGCGAAGACTTTTGCATCGTATGTATGACGATATTTGGGTTACAGCTTCGAGTCGAGACACATCTGCCTCCGGTACAATATACTGAGCAAAGGATAGCTATGTCATGGGATACAGCGGTCGATTAAATCTATCTGGTGCTTCATTTCCTTTTGACAATTCTGATATGAACGTCTGTCGTTGAAAATGAGATGAGCAGGACTCATAAGCGTCCGCTTGTTAATTTTGTTGTTGTGATAAATTATAGTAAATGATGATCGCTTCATATATTGACTTTACAATTGCATCCATATTGGCAATCGATACCGCACAATGTCTGTCCTTTTCATCCTCTGGAGATGAATTGAAGCCTAGATGATACCAATGAATGCGGTTTACGGTCGGTAACGAGATGTACCGCAGACTTTATGCCACCAATTTTGTTCTAATAATATACATTTTGTTCGGAAATTTATGGCTAAATGAGCCCCACCTTACCTGTAATAAACACACATCAAAAACAGTTTTGATGAATTATATAAAGATACAAACTTACTTCTCTCATTATGTTGTGGTACCATGAGGCCCGTCTAATGAAATCATCTCAGCTGGGACTACTTTTTTTTGCGCCAACAAAGTCCCTCCGCGATTAACATATTTGACTCGAAACATTATTTTTGGCCGCTACGTTGTTCTCGTCAGAATTCCACAAAGAGTATGAGCGATTTGATTAGTATATCTGTATGGCACCTGGTGCCTCACGTTTTACTCTTTCATCTAGTTTACAACGGCACACCTCGATATATCTAGATATACTCAGCTGCGTATGCCTGCTTCCGTGACAACGACCATAAACGAAGTCTACCTAGCTGGATATAACACTGCGGTGAGATAGTTTTTTTAATGTCTAAGCGTCCCTAAGCTGACGTCAGATGCAGTTCTTTTTCCCGCCACAGATGCTGAATGTCGTCTGCCACAGCAGCACTCCCCGTGATCTACGGGCGACTCCCTTCTATCGCCTGCGGTGCTAAATCAACGGCGCCACCCGACTGGCTGCGAAGTCCGATTCATCTGGTCATCCCTCCTGCCTCCCCCCCCCCCCCCAAACTCCCTTCCCACTCTCACCTTCACACCAACGTAGCAATAAATAGCAGCAATAGACAATCGGTATTTGAACGAAAGCGACTTATTTTTCAGTCCCGGCAGTATCTTTTCCCGGCTGCACTAAAGGTCATTTATCGCCCGTGGGCACGTGTATAGCACGGTTCCCAGGCAATCGTCGCGTATGTTTTCGTGTGTTGTGGTTGTAGCCATGGCTAGGCGTTATATTAACCCCCTTGCCCTACCAATCTATCATGAAATGGTAATAACAATGCCAAAAAATACCAATACCAATAATTGGTATTCTTCCAGGGTCCTTCCCTCCAATTCCCGCTATAGTCCGCATAATCTGTATTAAGGCCTTTACATATCATATGGTTAGAAACGATCGCAGATATCGAGAGCTTGTTCAGAAATCTGAAACACACAATGAATCCTAATTTGAAGCAATTTCGTGAATAATTATCTAACCAAAATCACATAGACTTGTTCCAACAATGATGTCACATCCGTGTAATCTGCCACGTACCACGACAAGTTCACCACTCTTGAAAGATTATACGTGTTTATTTTGTTTATTTATCTCATGGAGTAATATAAAATAATCATCTGTACTTATCTTTACATCATCTTTCGATTTAACCATATTTTCCTCTCCTGTAAGCCGTCGTTTGACAATTAGAATTTTCTTCTCTCCGGCTAACCAGACAGGCTTCCAAATGTCCCCTGTTACCTATTGACCGCATTATAAATCTAGTTCCTCTCGAGCTTCAATCGATAACCTGGACGTTTTAACGACCAATAGATCACTAAATATGCGCTTGGGTGTCCTTATCTATTTTTGAGCAATGTCGATTTGTTCTTTCCGCACTCAGTAACGTATTTTTCAGAAGACCTTTTCTGCACTAACGCTCCAAATGAGGTAATTTCCGCCGTTTGTTTAGCAGATAAATTTGGTCATTTGTTTTGGGAGCCACTAACCTAGAGGGAATTGGAATCGATTGCAAGCGCCCTGTCCACCCTTGGCTTAATTGGTACAGGGGTGTGTTGGTCGGGTTTATTCCGTGTAGAGACTCCTCGCACCAAGGTACAATGATCACTGCCCGGTAGCCGTCAAGGCTAGACAATAGGCGCAGCAGATATGTGGCCGGCAAGGGAACTAGACGCCAGGGGAAGCTGACCGCCTGTCTTCATACTACAATACAGGGAGAATCACTCAAGCTGTTTTAAAGCTTTTAGTTTAACCAAGGGCGAATTTACGACTTAGAGCAGAGGGCACCGGAGGAAGTGGTCAAAACCTCGTTTGACTTCTCGCCCCTCGAGAACTGCGGGGAATTAAAACTCCCTCCCCGCCCCTACGCTATAAAAAAATAATCGAGCTTCGATTTGATGGGCGGCGCGGGGGTGGGGTGGGGTGGTGTGGAGGGGTGGTGGTGGTGGCGGTGGCTACTATAATCCGAACAACGAGGGCGGTTGTGGGTGAGGGGGTGTAGCTGTGTCGCTGTGTGATGTAAGTGGCGCTTCACTTGTTTTCTGACGAAATATTGGAAATGGGACATTTTTGGTGTGAAAATCCCCGTTTGTGAACATATTTTTTATACCGTTGTGCTGAGACCCACATCTTGAAACGCTTTGGAGGAAATATCCATCCTTGCTCGACTTTTACGATCCAAGGTCGGTATGCCGGCTTAGCAGGTTGCCAAACTCTCCGTTAACCATCACCAGATGGTTATCCCGAAAATATCCCTACCATCTGGACAAACAACGTTTTAGCTTTTGATGGAAAGAGGATGCATGTTTTCTTCCATGGCAGTAGGGAAATATAAGTGACTCAACTGCTGACAATGTTAGAGTTATCCTGCCACACACTTACATTGATTTAACCACTCTCCAGACGGCGAAGTCCCTCGTTTCTCATATCGCCCTACCATGCGCAGATCTCCAGTGGGGGGGGGGGGCATTGGGTGTGCCCCCGGGGGTTTTGCGGATTGTGTATGGGTCAAAATGATCCTTTGCCCCTGCCCCTCTCCAACTGTTATCGTTGCATCATAAATTCTGGATCCTTTCTGACCCCAGCAAACATCAACTTGGTGGTTAGACCATAAACGGCCGGATTGTGAAAGCTTTGCTTCTCATGCAGAACTAAGTCATCATCATCATCGTTCAGACATTGTGTTATGGTACGACCACAACTGGAACTACGGATCAAAGCATAATGCCTGTGATCTCCATGGATCGGAAATGTTGCTCGAAGAGAATATTGCCTCAAATGAATTAAAAACTTATTACAGTAGTATATTTATATCATAGATGTCAAGTTGCCGTACAGTTTCGACTGATATTGTTATTATCTGCGTGTGTATTTTGCATGAAAAAAAATAGATGTCAAGTTACGACAATTTATTCGATCAGAATCATCCTAAAACGTTGCAGATAAAGGATAATGGTGATGATTAGATGTGGCCTAGTCTACACGATGAAGACGAATATTAACTTGACCGAGAGATCAGCTTATGCCCCCCCCCCCCAGTGACCCTCATGAAGCAACTTCTACTTTGGAGATTTTCATTGTAAGATGCCATTGCGGATAACCCACCGTACGCGCCAAGCGGTAACCGGACGTTGCACCCCTAATGCCAGGCCTTCCATCGCCCTTTGGAATGTTTGACAGTTCATATCACGGCTCCACCCAATCGATGTGGCGCTCTCTTTCGGGAGACCGCACAGCTCAAGAATGCCACAGAGTCGTCGGCTTATATCAATAGCAGCGACCCCTGCCGGTCAAATCTGAAGCCCTTTGACATGGTAACGAGCTGAGCAATAACAAACCGCCTTCAAACTCGAATCACACATCTCGTTGGCGATGTGGCCTTCAACCTGCCAGCTCCTCGGGGATACCAGATCCGCTGCCTGAGCAAATGCTAAGTGAATTAGCTCCTCATGCCAGCCACTTCCCCGTCTGCTGTTGCCGGTGAATCTCATTGCTGCCAGTTAGTTCCATTTCGGCCTTTCGGCTTTGGGTTCTTGTTTCAAATTTCACTATTCTGTGCCATCTTGGCTGTGTGTAGCCATAACTCAGCTAGCTTCTAATTCAATGAACTATTCTCCCCATGTTTTTCTTCTCTTCTCATCCTTCCTGGCTTTCTTGCCTCGACGTCGTCACCCCGGTTAACGGCCGCCCTTTCCCATTCTCTGCCCTGCCCTGCCCTCCGTCCCTACTTCCCATTCTGTAGTTCACCGCGTTGCTCAGTGTGAAGTTACCGTGCTGACATGTCGTCCTGCCTGGTCTTCTGCTTATTGCCCGCTTCCTTTGCAATCTCATCTTTCCTCTTCCCATCATGTCAGGTTCTTCCCGCTGACCGAACCTCACTTCGGCATGCCGTCACCAACCTCTGCGAGCCACACCGTGCGAGCTGGTGGCCGCTGCCCCGCCGCCCTCCACCCCCCTCTCCTGCAGGACCAGTCAGCCCCGCCCACGTCCCTGTCCCGCGGCACCCCATCCGGCCCCGCCCCATCCCGCCCCGTCCCGCCCCCTACCCCGCCCTGTCCGTGCCCTATCTCCCGTGGGGCAGAGGCGGCCGGGTAGGCAGCGACAGGATGTGGCTCCAAAGCTTAAACTCAGACCCCCTTCACAGAGATATCTACGTATAGGTACCTACCTACCTACCACAGGGCAGGAGGAGCACCTCATCACCAGCGCCTCCCCCTCCCGCCCGCCCCCCCCACCTCAGCCCAGCCCGTCATCTCTCCTCCTCACCCAACCCAACCCAGGCCGCCCACCAACTGCAGTCGGCCATCGCCACCGGGGTGGCTGGGTTGGGCGAGGAGTGGGGCGGTGGGGGAGGAGGGGGGGGGGGTGTCGGGTAGATGGGCAGGCACGCTGTACCTACTCCCCGAGGCCAATGGGACTTGACAGCCTGAGAGATCCGCTGGAGCCATCCGAGCTCGCAACTCTCGGGTAAATCAGATACCAAGAGACGACCAAGTCGGTCGGGTCTGTCTTTCCCGGGTACAGACGAGCGAAACGAAGGAACGAACTCCGCACACGACACGCACAATACGGCCATTCAACGGGGAGAAAGAATTCCGCCGGCTTCTGGCGGTAGTAACAGGACACCCAGTAAGTCAGGCGCCCATCCCTGTAAAGTAGTTCGCCTGAGGAATTAAAAGCCACGGGAATCCACGGGGAGAAGTGGCAGGGGTCGAGGTCATTGAGGCGGTCCATTCCGGCGCGTAATGGTCGCAACCAAGGCAACGCCCCCTGGCCAGACGCGCCGGAAATCACGTGACTTCTTTGGCCGCCGAAAACTTAATTATTTAGGAGGATTTGCACAGTGCACTTTGCGCCGAATTCAACACACGGCCAAGCTTTGCCAAGGGTAGACGGCGTCTGCGGCGGCGGAGGAGGAGGTGGGTGGTCCCAACTCCAAGTTGCCCATTACTTCTTGCGCAAGAGTGCATTTTTGTTACAGCCGCCTGGTCGCCGTAATAAGTTTGATTAGGATCTGGTGACGTCACCATCGTCCTAATGAAAGCCCTTCATGCATTGTACCGGCTTTAAAGACTCGGGTAATTGTGTTACCGTCGGAGACCGTGGGAGAACGGAGGGAGGCAACCTGTTGGAAGGCACCCCGACAAACAGCAGTCAGCAGGGCGGGAGACGTTTGCGGGATTCGACCGCGGATGAGAAGCGGTCGTGATTAACAAAAAAAACATCTCCGCGACATCCCGTCCTCATCGGCTGTCTCGTGTGGTAAAAAGCGCGCCCATCGGGTTGGAATCACCCCCACACCGCAGAAGGCGGCAAACTCTCTCAACACGTCGCGGGTTTAGTAGCGGACTCGCCGCTTCCTTTGAGTATGTTTACGACGGCGCTAAGTATGTGACATTACGCCGGGAGGCGGTGAACACGCCCCGTAAACACGTGATCACACTAAAACACGGATTACACACATCGATGGCGGGAGCATTTGAGGTAACCAAACTGGAATTTTCACGAAGAAAAAATGTCCGCCGTCACCGTCTGACCTGGCCTTCCTCCCCCCCCCCCCCCCCCCCTCCCTGCTCTGCTCTGCCGGCCACCTTCCCACACTCACACCGCGCATACCCATCCCCCGTCGCTTTATAATGATCGTTGGGGCATGTGAAACTTCATCAAACACCGGCGCACGTGTTTGATCGGCCCAGGTGACTAAGCACCCTAAAGAACATTGATGTGTTTACGGGGAAACGTTGTTGAATTGCCGCGGATGTTTTGCGCGTAGTAACAGGAGTACTATTTGTAGTTGGAGTGTGTTGCTGTAAGTCGATACTTAGGCCCGACGGCTGGTTCTTGACCTATGGCATGTCCACGCTTTGAATGGTCCCATTGATTTAATGTCAGGATGATATAATCCATCTTGCCGCACACACACACAGACGAGGAACAAACAGCCAGAGGATGCTGGTCACCGGCATGTCTCATTATCATCTCTATTATGCTGTCTAACTGTCACGTGGTTAAGGTGGACTGCAGGGCGTATCTATAACCTTGAAAGGTATAAATAACCCGAAATTAAAGCAAAGCCGACTATACTTCTATTTATTGTACTATAATCGACCTCAGCCATAGGTTGCTTTCAATGCCCATGACGGTGGGCGCTATTAATCACTGTCGTATATGTTGTACTGTTGCACACGTGGGACCATGGTTTGTGCCTGGATTTCCATTGTCTAGACACCTGGTTAAAGTGTATTATTTGTATTTGAACTTGTCCCGGCATTACTAGAATAGGGATTATATCATAAGTTGAAATAATATTAATATTCTGTATTATTATGTTAGTATTTGAAGTTGTCCCGGCATTAATAGAATAGGGATTATATCATAAGTTGAAATAATGTTAATATTCTGTCACGACATGGTGCTTAATTTTAGGATTTCCAACGACAAGCCGTAACGGTTGGGTCACCACTATTCAATTAAAACGAAAAAAATTAGGCGCCGAAGTGAAACAATCATATACAACTATACGAATCAGGCTTCCACTCCTGGGGCCGTATTCATAATCCCCTCGTAAGTTACGCACGAAAAGTGCATTTTCGTCTTAGCCTCACCAGCCCGTTGTGGTGGTGCTTACGATTAAGCAATCCTCTTCAATATAATTTCAGCACTTTCTTAATTCAGACTCTTAATTCCACTTCTTGTGTGACTACTTATGTATATTGAACCCGATAATCGCTTGACAAATTTTCCACTTAGCGCTAAGTCTATTGGCGTAGCCTAAGTGGCGATTATGCATTTACGGCCCCTGGGGTAGACTCGCTAGGCTTTTGCTTACACTTGTAAACCCCGCTGGTTATTACAGTTTTTGTTATTGGTTATGGCCACAGACGTTGCATTCCGTCTGCCTGTGTCAGTGGCTGTCACTATAACGTACTTTCTCACCTTAGAATCAGAACAATAAACCCTACATCAATCAAAACTGACGAGCATTAGAATACGTAGCTGACGGATGAGTACAAGTCATTATCACTGTGTTATTCCTGTACTGAATTTTGTACAAATTATCCCTTTTTTTCTAATTTTTTGCCTCAACGTTACCAGACAACAGGCCCATTAAAAGTAGTAGGTTTCCAAACGGCAATAGCCTTTCAACAAACGCTATCAAAGCCATATGCTACACCCTTGGCGGGAGCAGATCAGCCCCTACTTCTTTTCACTATCCTCCCTTCTGTTGGCAAACGGAAAAAGAAAACCCTTTTATCCCCTTCACTCTCTGCGTTGTATTCATGCCGGCCTCAACAGCCCCACCACTGTCTTTGCAACCCGTCCGAGCCTCATACAAATCGAACCACTTGGGCTGCTGCTCGACATTTGCTGCGGTGGTGTCCATGTGATGACGTTATTAAATGCCAATGTGTGTGGAGAGGTTATTTATTGGACGATGCCCGTGCTCGGTAAATAGTCATTAGTTGGGGGTTGGCTTCTTCGAACTGTAGGGTGGAATATGAGGGTGAGGGCGTAAACGGGGGGTGTAGGGGGTAGAGGAGGGGGGGGGAAGTGGGGGTGAAAGCGGAGGTAAGATCGGCCCACTGCCCTCACCCTAAGGCAATTGATTTGTCTTAAACTTAAGATGCTCACTCAGAAGCGGTCTGCATGGCCACTCTTTCGAGTGTTAGCCTGGGGCCGTGGCTTTGGCCCGGTGCATGGGCGTGCGGTGAGAAGGGGGTGGCATGGGCAGGGGAGGGGTGGGGGGGGGGGCAGGTGCTGGCCAGACCTCGAGATGAGACCAAGAGGTGCCTACGTATCTCACATGCCGTTTTCATCTTCTGCCTGAAGAGTTGAGCGCCATGCAATAGGTCGAGGCCGCGTGGTTTCTCCGATATGTAGTGTATAATTTGAGGACCGGACCCAGTGTGGCCTAGCTGCCCCTTGCAAGTATACACGACGTCGTGCGTGGTGTAGCTCTTTCCGTCTAGACACGGTCGATAATGGAGGAAATGAAGTGTCAGTGACATACGAATGTTGACATAGAGATATAGACCTACACATTGATATGCAGACTGCATCAGTGTATCAATGCAGCCTATGGAGATGATCACATTACGACATCCCAGAAATAACGCATGTGGATTGTTCCTGAATCCTTTGAAGTAACATTACATACTCATTGATTGTCTGAGACATGTCAAATTAAATTATACTAATTTAAATATTGTTGTAATTTAAATGTTTAAGTAACGAATTATGAAAATTGGTTGATTTTAATCCCCTCTTTATTTTCCTTTACAGATGGCACGCCCGGTATCGGATTAATGCTCGTGTGACGTCATGGAAGCTGTGATGAACCTCACCTCGCTAGAGGCCTATGACATCATAAACGGCACGCAAACGCTGGACGCTGACATCATGGTGACGTCAACGTCGGTGTCATCCAATGGGACGAGCGTTTACGACCGCCACCCTTGGCCGGAGTTCTTGGAGGTGCACAGCCCGGCGGCCCTGGTCGTGGACAGGGCCATCACGCCCATGTGGTACGTCGTGGGCATCCTGGGCAACCTCATCTCCGCCAAGATCTGGATGGAGAAACGCATGCGGCGCAACAACTCCTCCGCCATCTATCTCTCGACGTTATCCATCACGGACTGCTTGTTCCTACTGCTCCACATCCCACAGGAGTTGAAGTACGCCTGGGGACTGAAGACGCTCGGCTACCCGGGCGTGTGCGAGGTGTACTTCCTGCTGTACCCGGTGGTCCAGTACCTGTCGCCCTTGCTAGTCCTGGGCTTCACCGTCGAACGCTACATCGCCGTGTGCCACCCGTTCCAGAAGGAGCGCTACTGCTCCTCGGGCCGAGCCGTCAAGGTGGTCGTCTGTCTAGTCATGCTGTGTTTCCTCATGAGCGGCATCCAGGCCTACTTCTGGACGTACGACCAAACCATCAACGATTGCACCGTCCGCGAGGAGGCCATGTCCGGTGGGGACGCCTCCCTCTGGTCCGTGTGGTCCTGGGTCACCGAGATGATCGTCTTCTTCATGGTGCCTTTGCTCATCATCGTCTTTAACATCCTCGTGATCCGCGAGATCAAAAAGGTCACCAGGGCGGAGAGCACCAACACCCCGGGCCAGAATTCGTCGTCTCAGAACTCGGTGGCCGCCACTACCGTCATGCTCCTGTCGGTCGCTTTCTACGTCATCATCACCACCTTGCCGGCCACGCTCGTCTACGTTCTTTTTTCCGAGTTCCCCCACGGCGACGTCTCTATGACGGACGCTCAGATCCAGGTGGACCCCACGTGGCGCCGTTACCTGATCTACATGACGAGCCGCAAGTTCGTCGAGGAGATCTGCATCTCGCACTACGCCTGCAACGTGTTCCTCTATCTCATCACGGGCGCCCAGTTCCGCCAGTGTTTCGTCGAGACTTTTCGGAGGAGTTCGGGGACGTGCGGAAAGGGAGGAAAGTACGCGGAGATCTCTAAGAATGGCAGAAGTACGTGGTCTGATACCTATACGACGCACGTGTAACGGCGCGGGTCGGTATAGAGTTTATATATATAATATATATATATATATATTATGATATTGTTACTATTATAAAGGAAACCGAGAGGTTATTATTTGATGACTTACATTGGGACCGCTTGGTGGGACGCTATGGGGGAAGGGGGAGGGTGGGGGGGGGGGGGCATTGTGTTACTCAAGTATTGCCGTCGTTAAGCAGTTGTTTTTTCAGTAATATAAATAATACTCAGCTCCAGTCATCACATACATAGCAAATGTCAGCCAGATTGATACGTCATACGCGCTGCCCAAGGTGTCCATTCACATTGGGGATCGACCTGAAGGGCGATCTGTGTCATGGCGTCGGTATGAGTGTGAAAATATGTTAGTGACAGACGACCCAAGCTGACTGTGATTCAATAGAATATAATAAGGAACAAAAGTCTTAATCTAATTATATATATGAACCGGTCCCCAAATATCCCGGTAGATGGCAGCACATCTCACTTAGAAACCAACAATAAGAAACAAATCTGGTGAACGGCGGCTCCCCTGCATGAGTGACGTAAGAGTCATTTGAATGAACGTGACGTGTGTGACTTGATTTGGGATGAGCAAGCCAGTGTATGAACTGTTTTCAAAATACGAAACCGCGAGGAATAACTTATTAGTAATAACATACCAGACCAATCACGCTAAACAGCAAAAATAGTTTCTTCGAGTCAGCCAAGAAGTCTAAGGCACTTCAAAATACGTAGGTTTTAGGGGTATGATGGATAATTGCCTTTAATCATTCTTCTCTCACTTTGTGCTTCTAATTCAATAATGATATTCAAACAACTGCTCCTGTACGAAACTAAATAAACTATTACAAATTCAGCATATGACTAGGGACCAGTATAAGAGTGCTATCGATACTTGTTGCTTCTTTTTTTCATCTTGTTGTGCTTACCTCTTATGACCAACGAGCTACACATTCAGATAAGTAGTGTAGATGACTAGACAGCACTTGTGATAATGATGGTATAAATGTTGTTTCACATATAAATTATGGATAATATATTATATGTTGTCTACAAAGTACGATATTTTGGGTCATCTTTCCTTTCAGTTTGTTAACACAATTGAGGATATTCAACGGAGGGATGAGTACTGAAATATAGACATTTAAGGAAAGTCAAGATTTAGCATTTGCTGCGAGAGTATGAAAGAGTCCTGCGACGCTGTCAGTAATACTGAACTGTGATCGCTGTTAGTGGATATAACAGGACTTTTAACTGAGGCGGATTAGCCGCTTCACACTGGAGCTGCACATCTTGGAGCCATTTTAAGAACTCTATCGCAGACCATCTTTACCAACGTTCCTACCAATGCATTGTATTAGTCAAGTAAATGTCTAGCTAAGGCATTAGCATTCGCCATTTCTTCTATCTTCTTTAACACCAACATTGCATGAAATAGTTACTAAGCCAATGCACGAGAAAGACATGTTCAGGATTTCGTCTTAAGCTGTTATAGCCTAACATATTAGCATTATAAGAAAAGCCCCAACTGGCATTTCCTTACTTCCTATTTTCTTTATAACGCCCAATCGCGAGTTTCGTTAATATACCCTTAAACTTCATAATCGGGAAGGTCAAAGTTTTCTCATTCACCGAATATCGTGATGAACGGAATGTTCAAAGATCGCATTTCCAGATTGACTCCCTGATGAGATATCATCATTATCGTTATCTAGAGATAATATAAATAGTTCCGTAACGTACAATATAGTTATCTCCGGCAACCTTTTGTGCGCCTACCTTTTATGGCATTACATTTGTTATTCAAAACCCCGTTTCACCTTTGAGTATGCGTGTGCACAGCGCAATATAATGCCACAGATGTTACTGATATTAGGTCAAAAACTTTCATTTGAAGTACCATTAATCACAAGCACTGAACCACCCACCCGATTCCTCAAGCCGTCTCGGTATATATTGGTACTGTATTTCAGCTGACATCACCATAGCCGTCTGATTCACTCTATACTACATGGTGACGCGCATGGCAAAATGTCAAGTGGAAAACCTATCGGTTTGGTTACGTGGTTTGGTTACAGAAACATAATTGAAATATATCGCCCGGGTCAAATGTATTCCCTTGATGAAATATTGATCACCCGGGTGGCTTTCTCCGAAATCAAACTCATATGATGTGTTACTTAATTAAGAAGCTTTCACAAAGAGATACCGAGGAAGTTACTGTAACTAATGCATGGTAAATGTCGTTTCAGTTTCATCTTTCCCGTATTGAAAATAACGGTAATTTGCATGCATTGATATAAGAGGAGTATTTGAATTTTCACCTCAAGCGTTTATAAGTGTATGACCTCACGTGTTAAAGGCGAAGCTCGTTCCAATAATGACTGTCTGCAGCAGGCGGTATCTTCTCGTCGCGATGTCCTAATAGTGTTACCAGTGACTCACTACATAGGCGCTAGCACATTTCACCAGTTAATTCCGACACGGCTCACCAGAGGGTGACACTAAATTGTGCATAGTTCTTCGTCCAACGGTGTCGCCCTCTGGTGAATGGCGTTGTGTTAAAAGCACAACGATCACGATTCGTCGCCGACGATTGCGGAAGCACCATGGCAAAGTAGCAAGTATTATAACCCGTAAGTGAAATGGTCCCATTCTTATGTTACCACACGCAACCCACGTTCTGCATTGATCGTAAGTCGCAGCATGAAAGTTAGCGGTTGACTGGAAGAAAAAGTGTTTGTGATTGCTTACGTCCTTATTTCATACATATTGTGCTTTGCTCCTGATATTTTGCGAGATCGACGCATTGATAATCTACAGGGTGTTGATCGATCATGTATATATTGTAAGGCCACTCGTTTCGTTACATGTCTGCCGCTTAGGAATGATTGGCTTCAGTTGTTGTCAACTTTGTTTTCTTCTTAAATGTACGTGGACGGAAAGCGTTGCCAAATGTAAATACTGCAGATTAATACAGAAAGCTATTTTTGCTCAAGTTGAAGAGTATTTTGTTTTCATTGTTTTCGTTGCGTTAAGTCTCTGTTAATAGCCACAACGTAGGCCTATTAGGGGCGCACCAATTCATATCAGAAGGGGGGGGGGGCTAGAAAATATGTGAAAAAAATAGTTTGTTATGACTATTTGGGGGAAATTTTTTTTGCTTTTCAGATGCTACGAACAAAAAAAACTTGTTTCATTATTAAAAAAAAATGTTTGACATTGTGTATAAATAAATTTTGAATGGAATAACCAGGCTATAAATAATTTGATGACAAAGATACAAAAAAAAATGTCAATAAATTTGTGAAAAATAAAAAAGTTGCATGGTAATTTATTTTCTAGCCCACCCCCCCCCCCCCCCCCCCCCGATATGAAATGGTGCGCCCATTAACGTTTTCACAATGTCACATTTGTGTCGTTATGTTAAACCTATCTATGTTTTAGACACGCTACGAGCGATTTGTACACGCATATGTATGTATTTTAATAAACGCTATAATTTACCGCGCATTGTATGCACGAATGACATCTTGTTTAGATAATATGTTGTAATGAGATCCCACAGTTTACCTCCAGAAAATGGACTTGTTTCCCAATAATTTGGCGCTTATAATCAATCATCATTGAAGGAACCACAGTGGAACTGAACTGGATGTATGGTCTTCACACAGGCACAGTAAATCAGTGGAGGGGGGAGGCCAGGGGGGGGGGGGTAGGGAGCCCCACAACGCATACTACGTTGTGCCCCCCCCCCGGCCTCCCCCTCCACTGATTTACTGTGCCTGTGGGTCTTCATATGCATAGTCTTCGGAATCTAAAATTTTCGATTTCATGGTTATTTGCGTGACATAAAAAATGAGTATCTGCGAATTACGTTTTCTGGAGGTACGCGCGCGCGACTACTATGTGTACGTTAGACCACAGGTGCCTCAATCGGCTTCACACATATGTGATATAATGCGGCTTCACACATATGTCATATAAAGAGAGAAGGCAGGCAAAGCATTTTGCAGCCAGAAAACTCAGCCCGAATAACATCGGTCGATTTCGTCAACAAAATGCCACGACTGCGCGGTTTCCTCGCTTCACTCAATGCCTCAACACTTTACTCACGAAAATATCACGTAATCCCATTCAAACACACCTTCAAATCGCTGCATCAAGACATTTTTCCGCCAACTTTACGCGATTTTCACTGATGCCGCTCACCATGGCCGTTGAGGTTTGTCAGTAGCGCAGCGAGTATTTTGGAGCGTTCTCATTGGTTGTAACTAACTGCTCTGTGGCTATCAGCCTTCTGATTGGTCAGAAATCGTCTGGCGGCTTTTTTTAAATACATGCCTATAAAGTACACAGAGACGAAGTGAGGAGGGGGGGGGGTTGAGCTCGGGGGGCAGGGGGGGCGGAGGAGGGGGAGTTACACGGCCGAGTTACACTACTACACAAAACTGATGGGGGGCAAGGTTGTCTTGATGCCTGAGAGAGCATTTATGGCTCTGGGAAGAGGGACTATGAAGTTTTTGATGACCGGGGAAGTGGGGGGCGGGGGCTCCACTGAATACTTCTTACCGGGGGGGCGGGTCCACGCCAAAAAAAAGGCGGGAGGGGGGGGGGGGGGGCAGTCACGGCTCAGATGGCCTACATTTTGCATTGAAAAAACGGCATTGATCCTCAAAAAAGGGGGACGTTCCCCTTTCGAGCAGATTTTCAAATTGGCGGAATTTGGCGATAATAAATCGCCCCGACCGAGCGGATTTTGGCAGTGAAAAAAAGGGGGGAGGGCTTTACCGCGGACCCCCCCCTAAACTCAGGAATATATTCAGTAACCCCCCCCCCCCCACCGGGAGGGCAAGGGGGGGGGGAGGGGTCGTGTGGCCTAGTTCACGAAGCATTTTCAGTGCATTTGTAAATTTATGTCATAGCAATGACAATGAAAGTCAGTGAGCTCATGGGCGGCTGGATCAAAGAAATAAAAAACTGTACGATCCTCAATGTCGAATGTTGAATTTTCAAATATCTCTGTGTCGTGTGTCGCCATTTACCCGTGCAGACCCCTTCAAACTTTAATGCCAAAAGCACCACTCGATCAGCGCTACTTATTCTAACGCCGTATCACCCCCTGCGAAAACTATTACTACATGTTAATCGATACGAGTACTTAAGGCGGGAGTACCAGTGATGGAACAGCCTGCAATGTAATTTGCATATGGACGAAGGAGCTTGCGAGAAAACGGCACACGCGAGGTTACAATCAATCAGAAGGCTCTAAGAAATGCGCTGCGGCAGTCAACGGCCATGGTGAGCGGCATCAGTGAAAATCGCGTAAAGTTGGCGGAAAAATGTCTTGATGCAGCGATTTGAAGGTGTGTTTGAATGGGATTACGTGATATTTTCGTGAGTAAAGTGTTGAGGCATTGAGTGAAGCGAGGAAACCGCGCAGTCGTGGCATTTTGTTGACGAAATCGACCGATGTTGTTCGGGCTGAGTTTTCTGGCTGCAAAATGGCTTGCCTACCTTCTCTCTTTATATGACATATGTGTGAAGCCGCCCCCCCCCCCCCCTCCCGCCCCACCCACCCACGATTGAGGCACCTGCGGTTAGACACACAAACGAACACACTAAACTACGCCCCTCGTCATAATGTAACCTCAAAGCTTCTGTGTCTGTGCGTTTCGGTTGTACTTTAGTCATCTGTCCTTCATAACGTCACCGTATTCTTCTACCCGACACGAATGCCTCTGTTTGTCAGGCGGGTCTTCTGGCTCCGTATGCTGGACTAGGGCTCCAGGCTGCGGGTTATGGCTCAGGTCGCCGGGCTATGGCTCCGGGCTAAGGCTCCGGGATATGGCTCCTGGCTATGGCTCCGAGTGCGGGTTATAGTAGTATGTAGTCCAAACCCCTCCCCCGCGCCCTTACCAATGTGTCCAAACCCCTCCCCCGTGCCCTTACCAATGTGTCCAAACCCCTCCCCCGTGCCCTTACCAATGTGTCCAAACCCCTCACCCGTGTCCTTACCATAGTGTCCGGGCCCTTCCCCCGTGCCCTTACCAATGTGTCCAAACTCCTCCCCCCGAGCCCTTACCAATATGTCCAAACCCTTCCCCCCGAGCCCTTACCAATGTGTCCAAACCCATCCCCCGTGCCCTTACCAATGTGTCCAAACCCCTCCCCCGTGCCCTTACCAATGTGTCCTAACCCCTCCCCCCGTGCCCTCACCAATGTGTCCAAACCCCTCCCCCGAGCCCTTACCAATGTGTCCAAACCCCTCCCCCGTGCCCTTACCAATGTTTCCAAACCCCTCCCCCGTGCCCTTACCAATGTTTCCAAACCCCTCCCCCGTGCCCTTACCAATGTTTCCAAACCCCTCCCCCGTGCCCTTACCAATGTTTCCAAACCCCTCCCCCGTGCCCTTACCAATGTTTCCAAACCCCTCCCCCCGTGCCCTTACCAATGTGTCCAAACCCCTCCCCCGTGCCCTTACCAATGTGTCCAAACCCCTCCCCCGTGCCCTTACCAATGTGTCCAAACCCCTCCCCCGTGCCCTTACCAATGTGTCCAAACCCCTCACCCGTGTCCTTACCATAGTGTCCAAGCCCTTCCCCCGTGCCCTTACCAATGTGTCCAAACCCCTCCCCCCGAGCCCTTACCAATATGTCCAAACCCTTCCCCCCGAGCCCTTACCAATGTGTCCAAACCCATCCCCCGTGCCCTTACCAATGTGTCCAAACCCCTCCCCCGTGCCCTTACCAATGTGTCCTAACCCCTCCCCCCGTGCCCTCACCAATGTGTCCAAACCCCTCCCCCGAGCCCTTACCAATGTGTCCAAACCCCTCCCCCGTGCCCTTACCAATGTTTCCAAACCCCTCCCCCGTGCCCTTACCAATGTGTCCAGACCCCTCCCCCCGAGCCCTTACCAATGTTTCCAAACCCCTCCCCCGTGCCCTCACCAATGTGTCCAAACCCCTCCCCCGTGCCTTTACCAATGTGTCCAAACCCCTCCCCCGTGCCCTCACCAATGTGTCCAAACCCCTCCCCCGAGCCCTCACCAATGTGTCCAAACCCCTCTCCCGAGCCCTTACCAATGTGTCCACACCCCTCCCCCCGTGCCCTTACAAATGTGTCCAAACCCCTCCCCCCGTGCCCTTACAAATGTGTCCAAACCCCTCCCCCGTGCCCTTACACATGTGTCCACCCCCCCCCCCGTGCCCTTACAAATGTGTCCAAACCCCTCCCCCTTGCCCTTACCAATGTTCCCAAACCCCTCCCCCCGTGCCCTTACCAATGTGTCCATCCCCTCCCCCGTGCCCTTACCAATGTGTCCAAACCCCTCCCCCTTGCCCTTACCAATGTGTCCAAACCCCTCCCCCGTGCCCTTATTAATGTGTCCACGCCCCTATCCCCGTGTCCTTACACATGTGTCCAAACCCGTCCCCCGTGCCCTTATTAATGTGTCCAACCCCCTATCCCCGTGTCCTTACACTTGTGTCCAAACCCCTCCCCCCGTGCCCTTACCAATGTTTCCAAACCCCTCCCCCCGAGCCCTTACCAATGTGTCCAAACCCCTCCCCCCGAGCCCTTACCAATGTGTCCAAACCCCTCCCCCCGTGCCCTTACCAATGTTTCCAAACCCCTCCCCCCATGCCCTTACCAATGTGTCCAAACCCCTCCCCCGTGCCCTTATTAATGTGTCCACCCCCCTATCCCCGTGTTCTTACACTTGTGTCCAAACCCCTCCCCCCGTGCCCTTACCAATGTGTCCAAACCCCTCCCCGAGCCGTTACCAATGTGTCCACCCCCCTATTCCCGTGTCCTTACACATGTGTCCACCTCCCTCCCCCCGTGCTCTCAAAAATGTGCCCCCCATCCCCAACGAGTGTGAGCTACTAATCCCACCCCCTCCCCCTTCCCCACCCCGGTCGTCATATTTGATCTTCCATTACGTGCGCCCCCCACCCCCCACAACACATCACCGCCCCATTTCAAAAAATCACATACACGCCAATGCCAGTCCCCTCCCCACCCCATCCCACCCCTCATGCTGTCCTAAACTTAACGCATCTTTCACTGAGTGCGGAAGTGTCTGCAAAAATGTTTAGATGTTTGCTGAGAAACACCATTTAATTTATTTTAACTTGTTCGTGGAGGTAACTGACGGAACGCGGCTGGTGAGGGCGAAGGGCAATGTATGTGCGAAGAATAAGAAGGTTTCTTCTTTGTCAACACACAAACAGTAGGCTACCAGTCACGGTTGTTTGCCAAGACCTGCACAAAAAAAATCACCATTGCCATCGCTTCTTATTGGCGTGTCATTGTGTTCGTGCGCTATGGGCCATGCCGTATTGACATGGACTAGGCTACCCCTATGTCAGACAGCCATCTTTGAACACACTATATTATACAATAATGCATCATCCAAGAGATAATTGGTCTATATTATACAATATTGAATCATCCAAGATCCAATCAGACTATATAATTCTATATTGAATCATGCGAGGCAGGATCGGTGTATATTATGCAATATGGAACCTTGCAAGGCAGGGTCTGTCTATAATATACAATATTGAATCACGCAAGACCTGATCAAACTATATAATACACTATTGAATCATGCGAGGCAGGGTCGGTCTGTAATATACAATATTGAACCATGCAAGGCAGGGTCGGTCTGTAATATACAATATTGAATCATGCAAGACCTGATCGGTCTATAGTATACAATATATGAATCATTCGTGACGTGATCAGACTACATTATGCAATATCCAAGACCTGATGAGACTATATTATACAATATTGAATCATCCATATATTATACAATATTGAATCATCCATATAGTATGCAATATTGAATCATCCATTTAATATACAATATTGAATCATCCATATATTATACAATATTGAAATTCCACAAAACATAGGGCCGTCTGGTACAGCAAAGGTGGCGATGGCCCACTCGCTCACAAAGGGTGTGTGTGTGGGGGGGGGGGGGGGGGCGGTCGCCCGATACACCCTAACATCATCGGATACGCCACTGTCACGGTATCTTGAATTGTGGCCAGAACCATATATTGAAAGCGAAATGTGGTAGTCCCACAATCAAGGCTTGAGTTTAGAATATCGGTTAGAGATTTCATTTTTTTGGCGTGGCCATAATTCAGAACATAATTTACTTATGTCTTAGCCCATTTTTTGTGGGCAGTTAAAGGGCCAACGCCCGTCTTCGCTTTACAAACCTAAGTTATTAGGTATTTTCCCGTGTTGCGCAATTGTAAATTACCGTAAACGCCGGACAGGTTACGGTCGCTGAGCATTGGGCGTTACGCCCTTGTACCGCCCGAGGCTGGCGCGAGCCCAACGGCGGTGACGGTGGGCGCCTAGCTTGGGATGGGTGTCGAGGGGCGGGGGTATAGGGGGGGGGGTGGTATGGGTGTGGCGGCGAGGGTGCCATACAGACGCCGCCTTCAGAGTGACTGGAGACGTGGAGAAGGATGAAGAAGAGGGCGCGGCGGAGGGGGTGGGGCAGGGTGCGGAGCCAGAGGGTGGAGGGGGCGAGGCAGGGCGCGGAACCAGGGGTACATTTATAGACACCGCCTTCAAAAGAGTTCAAACGTGGTGGAGAAGGCGTGTGTGTGTGTGGGTCGGGGGGTGGTGAGCGGAACTCGGGGTGCGGTGGGAGGACTAGCGTGGTAGGGAGGGGGGTGTGGATGGAGTAGATGGCTAGCATACCTCCACTCGGCCTGTATACATTGCCCCACCTAGACAGGCCAGAGCCACACCCATATAGTAAGCATATATAGCAGAGATGCTGTCTACTCCCGTTCATGTAATAGAATGTCACCGACTTTGGCCTTTGGGGGGAGGGAGGAGGTGCGGGGGGGGGGGTGAGGGCGAGGGGCAATTTTAATCGCTACATCCGTTCCTGAATGCGTATTCCATCAATTATGCACGGCGTGTAATAGAAATACTTCTTAAAATATTGAAACTGCGGTGTATATGATACATATAGACGGTGGTCCCGCCTGCCCTGTTGGTTCAGTCCAACGCAACATATGTTCCTACCCTTAGCCTAATTCGTATATGACCTCTACCTGCTCAGTGTGTCCTTGAGAAAAGCAGACACGCCCTAATATCTCCGTTTCTACCATCCGTCATTCCTTCTCGGCTTTATGACGTGTCAGGGTGAAGTGTAAACCGTGTATTTACGCGCTCTGTATGGTCTACGGAAATAGTTACTTCATTAATGAATTAAGAAATATTTGTTCGAGAATGGGGACACAACAAGGACATTATTCCCTCGACTTTCTAAGGCATGTGGTTCCTAATGCTAATGAATGCTAATGATACCAAACAGCACATGAAGAAAGATGGCTCCTCCTAACAGCATCCATCACCCCTTACACTACACACACCCGCCCCTCCCTCCCCACCCTTCCTTCTCCACCCCTTACATTTTTTAGAAAATTGAACTCACTTCGAGGTTTTTGGGTCATGATCTATGTGAAATCTTACCGTTTGGACAGGTGCTGGGACAAACCCATAGGCTATTTTATGACCGATAGGTCTTCTCGGGTGGAATAGAACATGCTCTATTTCGTTAGGTCAAACCTGTTGGTCATGAAATCTCTGGTCGATCAGTGCATGTTTTTCTGTCGGGTTATAGAAAACAACTCATGTGATTCGGTAATAAGAAAAAAACATATTGGATAATCGCACCGTGCGGACAGTGATTAGAGGTAAAAAAACATAGGAAAAACCTGTGAGACAGACCTATAGCACAAAACCTACCCTCCGGATGAGGCATTAGACCCCACCTACCGTCCAGATGAGGCATTAGACCCCACCTACCGTCCGGATGGGGCATTAGACCCCACCTACCGTCCAGATGAGGCATTAGACCCCACCTACCGTCCGGATGGGGCATTAGACCCCACCTACCGTCCGGATGGGGCATTAGACTCCACTTACCGTTCGGATGGGGCATTAGACCCCACCTACCGTCCGGATGGGGCATTAGACACCACCTACCGTCCGGATGGGGCATTAGACCCCACCTACCGTCCGGATGGGGCATTAGACCCCACCTACCGTCCGGATGGGGCATTAGACCCCACCTACCGTCCGGATGGGGCATTAGACCCCACCTACCGTCCGGATGGGGCATTAGACCCCACCTACCGTCCGGATGGGGCATTAGACCCCACCTACCGTCCGGATGGGGCATTAGACACCACCTACCGTCCGGATGGGGCATTAGACCCCACCTACCGTCCGGATGGGGCATTAGACCCCACCTACCGTCCGGATGGGGCATTAGACCCCACCTACCGTCCGGATGGGGCATTAGACCCCACCTACCGTCCGGATGGGGCATTAGACCCCACCTACCGTCCGGATGGGGCATTAGACCCCACCTACCGTCCGGATGGGGCATTAGACCCCACCTACCGTCCGGATGGGGCATTAGACCCCACCTACCGTCCGGATGGGGCATTAGACCCCACCTACCGTCCGGATGGGGCATTAGACCCCACCTACCGTCCGGATGGGGCATTAGACCCCACCTACCGTCCGGATGGGGCATTAGACACCACCTACCGTCCGGATGGGGCATTAGACCCCCACTTATGTCACTTTTGGAGGTTCGTGTTGTTATGCGCAGAATCGACATTAAAAAATAGCAAAACAACTCGATATGTAACGTTAACTGCTAGTGTTTATTGAAACTTAAATGTCTTTGTCCAAAGAATAAATTCACATTTGACACACATGGTAAAACTTCATGGAAGATACATATTAATAACCTTGTTTGTTTCTATGCGCGTAGCAAATGAATCAATTTTGAAACGATTCCTTAATAAACACAAGACTGATGTGTAAGGTTTTGGACTATGCACGAAGAGGAGCGTGATGCGTTCATGGTTGGCTGGGTGCGTTTCGCTCGGCTCCAACCGATCAAATGAGAACATAAAAATCTTACTTTGAAAGCACATGATTTATCTTTCGTAAAACTTAGATAGAAGTTCTGCAGTTCACCAAGAATAAGACTTTCTGCTAGATTTTTCAATTGCAACTGAGTTCAAGGAGGCAAAATGAACACGAGATGATGTTAATTTCAGGTAGAGCTGCGATGATGTGACACATACCGCTTGTAACACACATGTAAACTGTGTTGGACATGTTCAGTTCATGTAGTGTGATACGAGTGGTAAATATCTCCCGTACCGTTCATTTGACTCAACTTTCTCTAATGTATTGCTGACTCCGTTGCATAATTGTCAAAATATTTCCACTGAGGACGTGCATTTTTGATTAGAAAAGCGCGAGTATTTAACTAAACATTACGTGGGAACAACTAATACTATCAATGCGAGCTTTAGAACTATTATGGGTCTAACGAACAGCGTTAAGCAGATATGCCTTTTTCACTGAAATACGGCTCCAGAGCCGGTATTCAGAAACCATGAACATTTGCAGGATGAGGAATGTACCAGCTCCCAAATAAATATAATGTTGGAATTATGAGGGAGTGCTGCCACGAGCAGGTGATGCTATGACGAATATGCACTTTGCCTACGTAACTTGCCATTGTAATCATATTGTTATCATAAACAAAAAAATACCATCAATAAGTTTTTTTTTTGAAGGTTTAAGATTTTAAGATTTTTTAAAGATTTAAATCGACAGCTTGTTGTGATTAGGAGCATGATGTAAGCATCCACATAGGTTTACGGTATATTTTACCGCTTCTCGGCCGATCAGCGTCGCCCTTTCCTTTTCCGGTCAGCTATCGAGCACGGTAGACCCACATTTTTACTCTAAGGCGTTTAAATTCTATATATCATCGATTCAATTGTGAGATTCGAGTCCGATGTAGCTGCGACTGTAGAAAGCACTTTTTCCGCGAGTAACTTGCGTCATGTTTAGAAATACAGACCCATGCCTTTTTGATGGGTAATGAACTATGTGTCGGCGAATTCGGGTCCTTGGTGCGTACGACTACGCATACTCAATGTACGCACATCCAGACACATTGTTACCCTATAAATATGCTGTTAACCGCAGACAGGGGCACAGGAGCACATACGCATCAGATGTAATATATTTTGAGCTGGTGCCGCTGCTTCAACTTTGTCACTTAAACAGTTAAACGCTCGGGATTGGGCCCGGGAACCAGGTTTAGCATCGTTTGTGAGGGGACGCGGGGTTGTTTTGAAGGCGGAAGTATTATTTTTGAAATGTTGATCTTATTTGCATAGTTTTTGATGCTGACTTCTGCGCCTTCTTTTCTGTGTTAAGATAGACGTGCTACGTACCAGGTAGATAGTTCTGGCGTTTATCCCAATATATTTCCAATTCCTGTTATAATTTCTTCATTGAGGTAAACCTATGCATACACAACCTGTCTAAACCGAATCTCTACTATTCACACAGGTATACATACGGTTCATGGCCTGGCTAGGCTATTATATCAGGACACCCCCTTAAAGTGTTATCCGCTACTCCATTCACGCCCCTGCCTTGAGGAAAGCCCCCTCTCCACCAACCAACCACTGAAGACCCTTACAAAGGTTCATTATTCTCTATTAACAGCTCCACTCCCGTTTAACTTTTCATGGCAAGTGCAACTGATGGGAAGAGGTAAGGGTGGACCCCCCCCCCCCCCACACCCCGGTGGGACCCATTTCCGCCTCCCCGCGCGTCCCTCCCCCTCCCCTTTCCCCCCTCCCACTCCCACTCTTACCTATCCCGCGGCGCACGAAACCAGGTCCTTCTTCCAAAAGGGTTCTTTGGAAACTTCTGTGTTTTTAGAATTGTAGCGGTAGTGCGGTGCGCGCATGCGCGGTGACTCACTGCCAGTGGCGTTCCAAAGAAGCGAGGATACCCGCAGTTGTACGCATCAGTTGTCAGCAGTTGAGACGGCCTTAATAACTCGTTCTTGCTACGATGAGGCCGGCGTGACAACCATTCACGTCAAACAGCGACAATAGACAGGGGTTAAACTTTAAAGGGATGATGCATAGTAGCTGGCAGTCAGTGTCCCGGGGGGCTACGGTGTCCCGGGCTAACCTATGGTTCTCATGAGGAAGAGATGCGTTATTTGTACACTGTAACCTGTCAAGCGAACCACTTCTCTTTGACCGCATTTACCTGTACATTGTGAGGTACGCATGTCCAATGTGTCCCATATCTGACCGTCCGAAAATAATTTTACTATTTGTACTACTGTACAACTGATGAAGGGCAGTCGTATCAGGAGGACCAATGTTTACAGCGGAGCCATGTCCCCGTTCTCTTTTGCAAAGATGCACATGGGATATATATCTATCCTGCAAGAACATGTATTATGACATTCGAATAGTGAGGCCGAGAACCTCCCGATTTAAACATGATGTAATGGCAATATAACCTTCCTCGACCCTGAAAAGGGTTACAGAGTTACAAGCTCTACGGCGCCACAAAATCGCAATGACCGACATCCGCAAGCATACAGAGGGGGCCTTCGGCGGGGGACTTTGTTCCATAGCGTGAAGCCCAATGTTTGAACCGCGCCCCCCATCCTTTATCCCCGGATTCAATCTGTCAGTTGGAGGAGACTGAAGTGTATAACCATATAGACCTGGCCTGTTTAACTGTTAGGTGAGTTTAAATCCCCCCTTATGTGGCTAACGCCCATGCAGCCAACATAACCCGACATAGACCCTTCAAGAGCGATGCGGGCCGGGGTTGTGTATTGGTAAAAAGCAAACATCTCGGTGGCCTGCCAATGGAGGAGTAGGGATGAGGGAGTGGTGGTTGGGGGGTGAGGGAATGGTGGGTAGGTGGTGGGGGGGGGGGGGGGAGGGGGGAATTAAGCCTAGTGCGCACCGTTGTCGCTTGGGGCGCTCGCGATCAAGTCGGTTGATGGCTCCTTAACAAGACAAGACAACCATGGCTGAGTCCCACGGAGAGGCCATGTTGTTGTGGGCCGACCCCCGCCTTGGGTTGATAACCATGCAGCCCGCTAGCCCTCAGCCTACCATACATATATACATATATATGTTTGTGTGTGTGGTATGCATAGTATATATGCAGACCCAGAACAGAACACTCCTCTCGGCGCACAGCTCACACACCTGGGGTCTGTGATGCTATTGTTGTCATACTTACTCACGGAGTAGCCGCCCGCCCTCCCGCTCCACCCACACTACCCACACCACTCACAACACACCTCCCACACCACACCACCCACTCCACCCCCCCTAACCTACACCACCCACTCCACACCACATACACCACCCACTCCACTCCACACCAGCATCAACACCCCCTATGCGCCTCTCTCACGACTCACTGCCTACCTACCACCTGGTTTTTGTATCTGTGTTGTGTTTTTTTTCTTCATCTCTCCTGCAGAGGCGTTACCCACAAGACACCGGGCTCGTAAACTAGCGATGTAACTTCTTGCGCCGTATGCACACAAGGAAACAAAGGTGGGGGTGGGGACGTATGTCAGAATGCGCATACTGACGATCAGGTTGACACGTGGATTGGCGGACCAATGAAAGCCCCCCTCAAACAGGGGAAGGTGAATGTTGGGGAGGAGGATAGGGTGGAAGGGGCGCCCTAACGGGCCAGGTTGACTCATTGAAAATACCGAGCAGACCTCGATCAATTTGCGTCACAACCGGAAACTCAGAAAGGAGAATTATGACGTCGTGAATGTGGAGAGGTAGAGGCGAGAGGGCGTGGAGAGCGGGACGGGTTGGCAACGATTGACGCTTGAGTGAATGTCTTCACGGGCCAAGCCCAGTCCGATCGCGGCTGCAGTCAAGGCGGCTGATGCTCGGGCTATCTGTCTGTCCTCTTCTCTTTTTGCCCTAAGGATCACAGGAGGAGAGGGTTTCGCGAGTGCTCGACCCGGGGAGGGTTCAAGTATAAGCTTACCCAACCCCCAACGGAGCCATAAAAACGCGTATGATATGAACTTGAATCGTGGCCCATTGACAGAGATAAATTCAATATTGATCAAGTGAAGCAAACATGAGGAACGGAAGAAGCAGACGACAGGCATAACATACCCCTAAACATGTATCAATTTTACATCGTTGAAGTCACCTACTATAAATCGGGCGAGCGAGGTGACTGTATATCATGCGGTGACGGTCCCCACGCCTTGTCGTCGCAATCGTGACAAGCGACTTTAACGACAACATCCTTGGCCGCATACAAAATATCGGCGCTCTTCAAATGGAATATCAATAGTTTGCGTGGCTGATCAACATGTATCGGGGACGCGTGCTGCTGGCGGTGGCGCTCTTTGTGGGGTCTGTTGCCGGTACAACCCGGACGGTGGGTCAAGGATCCCCGGACTCTTGCACAGAGGCCTCTCTGGATACACAAATAGCTCTCCTGACTTCTGGGGATGAGTTGGTCTTTGACTGCGGCCCCGACACTCACGCGATCTCCATTTCGTCTTTCAAATGGATCAAATACCCGGATATAACGGTGGACGGCGGGGGATTGGTCGTCATAGACGCCAACCACGTGACGCGGCATTTCGTCATTTTATTCGATCGCAGCGGTCAAGGTCAGCAAGGTAACGGTCAAGGTCAAGGCCATAGTTTTGGCAAAGCCAAAGGTCATGCGTTGACCTTAAGCGAGGCGGCGGTGACTCTGCGGGGGTTGCACCTCCGCCGAGGTCGGTCGGGGGGTCCGACCACGTGGCAACATCCGGGTTCTGATGATGGCGATGACGGCGGGACGTGGATCTTCGCCAATCTCGTTCGGGCGCGAGACGGCGGCTCCATCTACGTCGGCCGCGAGGTGGCGCTGACTCTGGATAACGTTACCGTGGAGGGGAGCGAGTCGCGCGCCGAGGAGAATGATCCGCAGCTGTCGCTGAACGGAGGAGCGCTGCACTTGTCTGACCTCACGGAGACCGTCATCCGGGACTCGGTCTTCCTGGATAACACAGCCGAGCACGAGGGCGGGGCCGTCATGGCCCTGCTGGGCGCCACCAGCCTCACCATCTCTAACACGCTCTTCCTCCGGAACCGCGCTTTCGCCACGGGCGCTCAGGGCGGAGGCGCCCTGTTCGTGGAGGGCGCTGAATTATCGTGCGATCAGTGCGACTTTCGCGAGAACGAAGGTCTACTGGGTGGAGCCATTCGCACCAAGGACACTTCCACGCGCATGCGCGATTGCGTCTTCTCCAAAAATCTGGCCGGTCGTAACACCACTTCCGGCGCGCTAGATGCTCCAGGTCGCGGCGGCGCCATGTACTTCCATGGATCAGGCGCAATCGGAAGCAGTTCCGCTAGGCGGCTAGACATCACCGGCTGTCATGTAGAAGAAAACGAAGCGGCGGAGAAAGGCGGAGGAATCTACCTCTGTCTAGGGGCCCGTGACGTTGCCAACATTACGGATACGGTGTTCTGCGCCAATAAGATCTCCCCCGTGGGGGCCTGGGCAACCACTGGGGCGGCTCTGCAGCGCGGCTGCGGCGGAGGCCGGCTGAGCCTGACGGAGGTCACCATGGGAGGAAATATGGTCCCTTCCGGAGATTCGACATGGCCGAACGGTACGTTCTCGGATGTAGCTAGTAACGGGGTGATTGAGAACTCGGATATTCCTGGAGTCACTGCCAGATCCGGAGACCCCATCTCGCCTCCCGGACCCGCCTGTCCCATCGTCTTCTGCGATCGACATCCGGGTCATTGCCCAGTGGAAGAAGAAACAGAGGAAGAGGAGGAGGAAGAGGAGGAAAATGAAGTAGAAGCAGGAGAAGAAACAACCACCGTTAGTAGCGTAAACGGAGAAGACGAGAACGAAGAGGAAGAAGAAGCGGAAGAGGAGGAGAACACAGAAACCGGAGGAGATGGGCAGCAGCCCATATTTCCGACCACTGACGGTAACAATCATAACGCTTGACATGTTCCAATAATCTAACATACGGTAAGATAATCGTTAACCATAGTCACTTGCGGGCATATGAATCTACGCATACGATCTACATTCCAAAGTGTAATATCCCAGGAACGTTCAGTCCAACAAGACTAACGGGATAGTGGCTTCAGATTACATAACTAAGTGACAACGTCATCACAGCAAGTAACTCCGTTATAATTCTCGTGTAGGCGATATTTTTATCTTTCGTTCCTCTGAAAGTATGTTCCATATTTGTGCGCTAATATCATTAAGTAAAATGCACAGTTTGGTAAAGAATATTATGTTTACAGCCGGAAAGATATGACTTTCTCGCAGACTGATTTGAAGCTCAATAAGTTTCATTTGCTAACCTTGTATCTGAACTTTTCCCAGATGCCAACAATACCCTTCAGTGTCTATCAGTCCAGTCTCAATATACTGGCGGAGGCAGCGAATCGGCCGACTCCATCTGGGTCGCGTGTCCCTCCGGTCTGCAGCTGTTTGGCTGCATGAGCCAGACCCAGGACTTCACTACTAGCCGCGGCCATAACTTGGAACTGCGTCACGGCAAGATGGCTTGTGTAGCCTACCGCGCTCTTCCTGCCGGAAGTGACGTCAGAGCGGTGGCTAGGTGCTGCCGACTTTCTCCCGGGGGGTCGTGTAGTTACGTCATGGGTGCTGAGTCCGGTAACCAAGCCGGTGATGGTAGTCAGGTAAGCTGTTTGCCAAATAAATTGACGGACATATTATATATGTACAATGTATGCAAGTTTTTTTAAACTAAAATGCAGAATTACAATTATGGTTGCATAGTTGGGTTTCATCGCCATGTATGAGTTCAGTAAGGCTGAACAGAATAGTTACATATTGAATATATGGTACATCCTTTGTGTAATAGCGTTAACTGAAATTGATTGTTGGGAAGATCTGAACGGTCTAATACACCAATTCACTCGCGTACTCCTTGTATCAATAGACATTCGAAAACTCTACGCAACCCATGTTGCATAATAAATTTCACAATATTCACAGCCCAGGGTGTTATACCAGGGGCGGATCCAGGGGCCCTTTTAGGGCCGACATTTATACCATTTAACATGAAAATCGAATGAAAACCGAAACCGCCCCCCCCCCCTTTACAGCATATCTGGATCTGACCCTAAAACCGGCCCCCCTATCCAGATTTTCTGGATCCGCCCCTGCATACTGAGACCGACACAGACGTTACACCTGACGTATGTTGCGCAATACACACTGTTCTAAGAACACGTCACCCCGCCAAACTACAACCTTAGCCATAAAGTACGTGTCTCACCCATACGATTCTATTCCAGGCGGAGTGTTCAGCAGGTCACATGACGTCATGTGGGGCATTTGGAGAGGCCGGGTTCCCGGGCAACGCCCTCCCGCTGACAGAATCAGCGGAGCCCGGAGTTCCGGTGAACACTTTCGGGATCTGTGAGGCTATACAAGGAGCGCATGAAAACGCCACAGGCGGAGACACCGGTCTGTTTGCCCAGGCCGTCTGTTGTGAGGTAACGCATGTTGAAGGTGTTAGGGCGGAGACGCTTGGGGGGGGGGCGTTAAAGCCGTTTAGTCATATCCACGCGTCGATAGCTATTTGCGCGTCATGTACGCATGTCCATAGCCAGTCTGCGCGTCATGTCCGCGCATCGATATTAACCTGGCGCGTCATGTCCACGTGTCGATATTAACCTGGCGCGTCATGTCCGGGCGTCTATTTTAACCTTGCGCGTCATGTCCGCGCGCCTATTTTAACCTTGCTCGTCATGTCCGCGCGTCTATTTTAACCTTGCGCTTCATATGCGCGTATCGATATTAACCTGGCGCGTCATATCCGTGCGTCTATTTTAAACTTGTGCGTCATGTCGCTACGATATTGTTCTGTTATTCCACATTTTTCAATATCGTAGAAATATTTGATATAATTTATAAAGCCACAGAGAACAGGGGTAACGTGAGCCCATTTACACTGATAGATATATTTTTTTTCCAATGATAATTATACGGTTAAGCAGGCGAGATCATAATGACCATAATGAGATCACAGGTTGACAATAATAAAATTGAGGTCCACACACGTTGACCCACATTTACAATACTATACACGCTACAGGCAGAAAAAAACGTGAGTATTATACGCGCATTAAATATAATTTAATTAAATTTAAATAAAAATAATAGTTGCTCTTCTCTCCACCTAGATGTCCCGGTTGCAGTGTAAAGCCATCTCTTCGGAAGTCTCCCTGGATGGGGGTCTAACTGTCGCCCAGTGCACCCCGGAGTGGACTCCCACGGGGTGTGGGGTGGCGTCGGCCAGTGGTGAAGGGGTGGCCGCCTGGGGGGTCAGAGGCAGGTGTGTGGCTCAGAGCCCCTTGCTCGAGTCCGTTCAGGCTGTGATCCTATGTTGCACGGTGGAAGAAGCAGGTATGTATTGGGATCAGAGCTTGTTTTTTCATAGCGATTGTTGTACCTACAGTAGGTATTCAGGTATCCCACTGGATTGCTATGGCACATATCCTTTTAAGCATATATTTGAGTTGGACAAAACGGGACAGAATGCCAATTTAGGCCTCCAGTGAGTAATAATCAAGACCGAACGACAGGTCATCGATGCGACGAGTGCGGTGAGCCCTGTCGGTCACAGATAGGTCTACTCAGTCATAAGCGCACATGCGGCGAAGCAAATCTTATTACTTAAACCAAAACACAGCTTCAAATTCATCGTCTTTCGCAGAAGGGACGGATGCCAACCATATCCTTTTAACCGCTGTTGCGTTGCAAGGCGTAGCAGTTTGTACGCCCTAGAAGGCCGGTCGCCTGAGCACCCTAGAACCGCCGTTGCGTATTCATATGGTTGGATACCGGTCACCTGATTACCTTAGAACCCCATTTTCTTTTATAAAGCGCCAAATTCACTATGACCTAGGTCTAATTGATTACGTCGCTTGTGTGGAAGCGCTTCTTAATTAAAAAACAAAACATGTAACATTTCTGGATACCCCCTGTGCTCTACCAGATATCGTGGAACCCGGTCCGGACGGTCCTCCCACCAGTCCTCAGCCACTGATGTGTGACGGCAAGACGTGTGAGAACGGAGGAACGCTGCTGGACCTTGGCTGTAGGTGCAGCTGCACCGACGAGTACCAGGGCGCCACGTGCACGCGTGAGTCACGTGTCATAACATTTAATACCTTAAATCATGGCCGACATGTTGTTAGATGTTAAATGCTTGATTGCCGAGACATTATTTCTAAGATCTCATTGACCTCAACAAATTTGTACAATAGTTGTGATGCGCTTCTGTCTATACACTGAATTATAATTTTTTTCTGATTATTTAAAGTTGCATATCTAGCTGTTTTGCTATTTTTGAAAACACAAACCTGAAGGTTCATAACAAACTATGAACACCTACCATGTCCAGCCCCAATTATCTGCCAATGACCAAAACATTCCAACAAATTTTCCCTACACAATTGTGACAACTTGTGCCTGTTGTGAAACGTCACAAATGTGTTTACACGTGTTGTTTACCGCTCCCACAGACAGGGGGCGCCCTAGCCCCAAACTATATTTGAAAACAGCAGAATCTAGTGCGCCACTTCCCCTTGCCGGCGGCCGTTGACACTGTGTGTGGAATGTTTGACCTCACAGTCGGCAGGTGCTCAAAAGCGGAGGGGTGAATCAGGTTTAAATGACCGTTTCTCTGCATCTCTTGATCGGTTGACACATCGAGCAACCTTTGACTTGCCACAAAGACCCAATTAGACTGAAGTATCAAATGCTTATTTTGGTGCACCCGTTGCAACAGTCAGCCCGATATGTGACTTTAATTCTGATTGTGTTGGTTTCGTTATAGAACTGCGGGAAGAGGCGAGAAATGGCGTCAAGTTGACTATTGGAGACAGCAAAGTGAGTCCGAAGTGCATCGCAAAGAGATTATCATCAGGTTAATCGGGCCTCGTCGCGCTATGGAGTATTTCAGTCTCGCAGAAATTAGATATAGAAGTAAAATAATCACTCGACCCAATAACATTAAGTAAAGAATCGAAGACACTCAAACCGTACTGAACCAGACCCTGCTATCGTGAACAGTAGTCCTTGATATTGGTAACTGCATTCCAGTTTTACTGTTCATGCACAACAACTGTTGATTGTATGATAGATGCCATATCACGTATGTCACATGGCGATGCATGAGATGAACCCACAATATTCCTTATTTTAGTGGGAACGGATACAGCGAAAAGTGATGAGGCCGATCGTGCAATCCATCAACACTTTCTGCAATGAAGAAGAACATTTTGCAGAGTGTTGTCCCGGGCTAGCGGTGTCTGATAGGTATGTGCAAGTCGTTAAACCATAACATACGCATAAGTCTTTTATCGGTGTTCTGATGACGTATTTAGATCCTAATCAACACACATATATGTGGAAGATAAGTAGACATTTTCCTAAATTGGAAAATGGACGGAAAACTATGGCGATCATTCTCCACATGATCATACTGGGCAGATAGTCCGATTGCCTATGCTAGGATGAATACAGCAAGATATTTATCTCCAGATTAGTTGGTCAATTAACGACTCTGCGAATCACAGAATGGTAGCAAACGTTTCCAATTACTACATACTGAATGGTGCATGGGACCAACAATAGTAAAATTTAATATCTTGTGAGATATACCCGTGGACTTGTTAAAGTTAGTAATGACCGGTTATTTCCACACAACCCTTGAATCAGAATAATTCACTGTTCCGTACGTGGATGTTAAACGTTTATGCATACGCTACATAGTATATGGTGAACACTTGCATTGAATCGAGGCTTGAAAGGTGTTGATGGTTGGAGGCCTCATATTCCAGTGCCGGTGGCACAGTCGCGCTGTGGGTGAAAGCGTCACGTGACCTTAATTATATGGTTGTCCAATGTCATATCTGCTTAAAATATAACCGAATCCCTTGCCCTTCTAGGCCTTTCGATCCTACCCCGTATATCGGCGAGAGCGACGTGCAACTCGCCCAAGGGTTCCCGTTCTATAGCCAGAACGACTTGGAAGTGATGATACTTGTTGAGGCGGAACCAAACAACCCGCTATGTACCACAAGTAACGGGACGACATCAGCAAGACGAAAGCGAAGCATGACACACAGACATACACGAGCAGTCGGAGGTAAATGGTTCAATTCGAGATGAACAATGAGGCTTAATTCATATGTATTTGGACCAAAATCAACGTCAACATTTTGCTCTAAGTAATTTCCAGATCGATTTCATGACGATAGAATAATATCAGCCTGGTGATTTTTTCACTTAAATAGCGTAACATTTGTTTATAGATAGTAACGGTTTATTATTACAAAGATAAATAGGAAAGTTAAGAGAGATTTATGGCGTTGTCTTCATGGGTAATAACCAGTTAGAACTGTCCTTTCCGACCTTTTAGAAGCATAAATCTCTTGAACACCTTTTATCTAAAGTTTCAGAAAAATAAATTTGGCGGCACAATAATACTACTGCCTCATCGTATCGTTTAAAGTTACTATATACATTTATTTAAATTAGCATAAAAACGACCAGGTGATTCGTAATGCAGCAGTGAGCACGATACCTCAACATTGTATAACAAGCAAACGCCATTTGTTCTTGTTCTTGCAGGCTCGGGTTTTATGCCACAAGACAGCTTGCTGAACGGTGTGGCCGATGGTGTGCAACAGGCGGCGGACGAAAACGGTTCGTTTTAAAAGATACTAAATCCTTCCAAGCTCGATGAATCCTATTTTAATCAAAAACGAATCAAAATGATAAAAATCATTCAAGTGTAACGGCATGAGATATAAAAATCATTCAAGTGTAACGGCATGAGATATAAAAATCATTCAAGTGTAACGGCATGAGATATAAAAATCATTCAAGTGTAACGGCATGAGATATAAAAATCATTCAAGTGTAACGGCATGAGATATAAAAATCATTCAAGTGTAACGGCATGAGATATAAAAATCGTGCATTACAATTGACATGTAATTGATCTTCGTCTAACTTGGCTTTAGGACTGAACATTGGCGTGACCCGAGGTCAACAGGAGCCACCTGTGGTAAATGACATCTTCCAGGATACGCCCTGGATGACCCCTGTGGTCGTTGCCATGGCAGTGGTCACCCTCATAGCCACTATTGTGGCCATTACCAGTGCATGCTACGCACGCCATTGGTAAGCCTAGCATCAATCGTTGATCCTACCGTAATACATGACACTTACCCACTTTGGGTTTGAAAGTATAGATTATAAATTTGATTCTACATATCTTTCATTTTATGTCAAGCACGTGATATCAGACGGTGCCTAGTAAAGTTGTCCCTCATATTGTCTTGATCTCACCTTTTTCACACCTGAAAAATTATGTCTGACTTGAATAAGTATATTTTGGCCTGTACGCCTATTGTACTGATGTATTGTACTGATGTATTGTACTGATGTATTGTACTGATGTATTGTACTGATGTATTGTACTGATGTATTGTACTGATGTATTGTACTGATGTATTGTACTGATGTATTGTACTGATGTATTGTACTGATGTATTGTACTGATGTATCATGTACTGATGTATTGTACTGATGTATTGTACTGATGTATTGTACTGATGTATTGTACTGATGTATTGTACTGATGTATTGTACTGATGTATTGTACTGATGTATTGTACTGATGTATTGTACTGATGTATTGTACTGATGTATTGTACTGATGTATTGTACTGATGTATTGTACTGATGTATTGTACTGATGTATTGTACTGATGTATTGTACTGATGTATTGTACTGATGTATTGTACTGATGTATTGTACTGATGTATGATGTACTGATGTATTGTACTGATGTATTGTACTGATGTATTGTACTGATGTATTGTACTGATGTATTGTACTGATGTATTGTACTGATGTATTGTACTGATGTATTGTACTGATGTATTGTACTGATGTATTGTACTGATGTATGATGTACTGATGATACATTGATGTTAACCTTGTTATTGCTATTTTTGTGTTGTTCTTGTTTCACATGTAAACCATTATTAATTTAATGATTTAATGTTAAGCAATACGACTGACTTTTGACCTTTAGGGTAATGGGAAGCTCCCGGAGAAAGCGGTTGGAGCCACCGCAACACCGTGGGCCTTGGTACATGGACGACAGCAAACTGCATGGGCGAGCCGCCATGAACCCGGGCCTAGGCCCCATCCACAGCCCCGGCCCCGGCCCCAGCCCCGGCCCCAGCCAGGGCCTGGGTCTGGGCATGGGTCCCCTGGGATTCCACGGGGCCCTGGGGCCCCCGGGCCCGGGTTGGGGCTCGCGGGGAGACGGCTCGCGCCGCCAACATGACGGGGGTCTGCAGCGTGCGTACGGAGGCGTGGTGGCCATGTTTGGCATGCCGCGGACACAATACCACCCAGCGTCTGGGTTGCAGGAGGGGTCCTACGTGGATGACGGGCAGGAATACATGCTACCGAGTCCTTCCCACTCCTCCTCCTCCTCCCCGTTCGCCGACTCCTACATCAGTGACGTCACCGCGCTGGATGCATTCTATCGGCGTTGAAGCGGCGACGTGATGCTGGCGCCACCTTACGAGAGGAGACAAAATCGTTCAACTGGAAGAGAGCAATTGAGAAACGCCGCACCTGCCAAGGAAATAAAGAAGTAGTTGCAAGGAAAAACGCCACAATTATTTAGTAGAAAAAAGAATTGTCGCATTCGCAACTTTGGAGTCAAAGATCTGAGATCAAGTGCCACACTTGGATAAAACATGAACAAAAACATGTTCCTGGAAAGATACCAATGACATTCTTGTTTCAAAACAAGCCAGGTCCTTTACGGTTATGGCCTGTATTGTAATATGAAATGGCAACATTCATTCATCCGCTTTAGTAGCTTAAGGAAAATACTTTGGCTTACGTTAAGCATGTGTATTTTGCCGATAATCCTGCAAATTGACTTATGGACAGGGTACACACCTCGCGCTCTATGCAGTAGTCCCTGACATTGTGCTTCGTGAATTATCTTTACGCCGGTATTTTCATGTCCGATGCATCCTACTTGCTACTGCAACCTAATAACTAACTATGCCGATCACTTTACCAACCTACTTTTTGGCTCTATGTATGAAACGAAGACAACCGACCGATGATGCTAATTTCGTTTGCCTCAGTGTGACTTCTGGTTCTCCAAGTCCTTGACAACCACTTCTAGTCATATCGTGCTTCCTGCTCAGCTCCGGTGATTATCTACACCTCTTTCAAAGTGTGTTTCTTTTCTTAGAGGAAACTTCTTCAACTTCTACTTTACCCTCATATGGCACACCGGAAGTTCCCGTCATTGCTTCATTGTGTGACCACCAGGATAATTGTTGTCATGGATACTATATGTGTCATCCCGTGACAGTGTTTGTACGTCACTACCACTTGATGAAGCCATTGTGACCATTGCGGTTCCATCTTTTGATGTAATAGCATTGGTGTTACTACCGACAGCAGTTTGGTGTCTAAATAGACAGTTTCCGCATAGGTTTTAAACAATAATCGGTGAAAAAATTGAATTAATTCCATTTGAATAATTGTGTTACTAAAAAAAATATTTGTCGTCAGCACAAAGTTGTGTCACTGTCGGATACAGGTTTATTGTATATTTGTGGGAATATAATAAAATGATATTCTATGAAAATATTTGATTTATATTCATATATGACATGGTTGCGCTGTTTTGTCCTGTATTTACTTTAAATGTGACCTGTGGCACAAAATGTCAGTAAATGTGAACGGGGATCGGCTGTATGACGTATTATTTATAATCTATTATTTCTTACTAGAACTGTTTTAGAACATTTTACGTTACAAATATCTCCCTGCATAAATTGACGTCAAGTATAGCTAGATTATTATAGGACTATGTGCTCACTATGGTTTTCCATGCTACGTAGTCGCATACGCCTCGGAAGGGCGGCTTCATAAGGAGCAAGACATGCCAGCAAATCACGTTCGTCGCGAGGGTCACGTGACACGAGCCCCGAAGGCATCGCCGTCGAATATAATGTCAAATCAAATCAATGCAGTTTATCTGACAATTCTCGCAACGCCACCGAGCAACATAAAGTCTCGAATGTATCTTTATCACGCGTAACATGTCGCTGATATCCCTTTCAGAAAACCATCACGCGTTCGATTGGTGACGGTCGTTATCAGTGATTCAGCAATATGATTCATACACACATTAAACTAATCAGTGGTGAATGATTAAAAATGTAAAGCACATTTTATCTGATAACACTCTCGCAATTACAAGCCACATGCCCAGGGCAAGGCCTCAAGGTGAGTGTCCTTCAGATGATATCGTAAGAGGCATGGGGGTCTCACTGAGCGAAGTTACAATTGCCGTAATTTTCTATAACTTCCATAACGAAAATAATTCTCTGTGCTGCTTAATGTAACTAGCGTTTTCAAGTACCGTTTACTATTACTTTTTCAATATCGTCGCCTTGCATAACTAACTGAATAAACCATGTTTTATATGACATCTCTCTCTTAAGTTTACAAATGTTGAACCTCACACTATAGCTTTACATATTAAGATTACCAACCACATCTACCTCCTGACTATATAACAAGTATAATATTTGGTATGCGAAATACAATTTCCCACTCGTCGTTTTCTTACTTTGCTTCCTTACATCCCTGTCTTCAGTTTGCAAATGTCGAACTTCACGCAACAGCTTTATATACTAAGATTACCAACCACAACGGACTCCTGATTATCTTACAAAAACAGTATTGGGTATGAGAAATATAATTTTCCCTCCCGTCCTCGCCTTACTTTGCGTAGTAACCCCGGGGTTATTAACTCAGTCAACCTCTGATAACGTTTCTTACATGGGGGGGGGGGGGGTGTTTCTCACTCCGGCCGACCCATAAGCATTCAGTCAACATATACAGTCACACAAATAGTGTCTGTGTATTCTGACACAGTCGAGTGTCGCAGTAACACTGTTCAAAGCTACACCAAGGTCATGTTGTTGTTGACGCTACTGGTGGCGTCCCTAACGGTGACCCATGGAACTGCGGACCCCTTGCCCCCTGACGTCATCCAGAAGATCGATGACTTCCTGGAGGGCTACATGGCCTGTAAGAACCTGACCGGCCTACAGCTGGCGGTGGTCGGTGACGGCCAGGTGCTCATGGCCAAGGGTTACGGCCTGGCCAACATTGCCACTGGACAACCCGTCCAGAACAACACTGTCTTCGGCATCGCCTCCGTGTCAAAATCCTTCACATGTATATTGCTGACAAAACTTATGGAACTTAACCCAGGGTAAGATATAGGTACCAGTGTTATCATATCATGGCAAACCCATCGATTCAGGGATAATAATTAATTGTGACACTGATAACTGGGACGTCTTCTTGGTACCACACGCTATTTTACGGCTATCGAAAAGCGTAAGGCATATTTAGCATATTAGTATGGCAAGCTAAAACAACAACAAAAAATTACGATTTGTATACCGAATTATATAAATGATGAATAATGAGAGATTTTAATATATTGACCGTTATTTTAACTCAGTTCTTAACTCGGACTAATCCACTGTCCAATATCCGCATTACGCTTTGTGTCTGTAGAAAGGCACATGTTGCGGCGACGGCAAGCTTGTCTATGGCTGAATGATTTCATCGTTTAGCTAAACCTCAACTATGAGTAAGAGTCAAAATATTAATGCAGTTAAGCTTTGCGTTATCCAGAACCGTCTTTCATCCTATCATGGAGAAGGATTCAGATTCGGCGGTTTGGGGATATGCTATGTATGAGTAGCTCCTAATGTCAGCCCCGTATACATAGATATATATAGGGGGTTGAAAGGGGTTAATGGCAACACGCGATGCAGGCATATTTGAATAATCGACATTCGACATTGACCCCCAAATTCCGACCCTGAGGATCTGCAAAAGCGATATCGACACAGATTTTCTTAGAAAACGACACAGAACTTAGCCAATAAACGACACCGACCTGAAAAATCGATATTCGATACAGAAAATATTGAAAAATCGACACTGGACACTGGACCAACCCCTTCCCCCTTCCATACCCATATATAGGACATTGTCCAACGGTAAATTAACTCTTACTTTTTATTGGCTATGTTCCAGGTTATCGTGGGGGACAAGCGTTCGTGATGTCCTGGGGCCAGATTTCTATCTAAGTGATGGCCACCGTTCCAACATCACAAATCTCCAGGACCTCGTGTCTCACCGGGTCGGTGTGCCACGGAATGATGTACCCGCCATCATGGATGTCTGGACAAGGGAAGAGTTTGTCGAGTACGATAATTGGGGGCTGCAGACTTAAATTCCATAAAACTATACATACCCAAAATATGTACATCATTATTATAACTTTCAGATAAATGCTTCAAATTGACATACTTGCAATAAAGACATTATTCTGGTAAATACGACACAAGTAGCTTGGGATATTTTAAATAAATACACTTTATTGTACCTAAAGGCCTCAGGCCCACAGTACAACATGAAACATATATACAATCGGTCATACATTACTGTTGAACAGATATTCCTTTTGACGTTTAAATGCCGAATACACAAAGGCAGCCAAAGTAGTTAAAAGTAGAGAATATATGGATAACTTGTGTCACAGACGGCTGGCTACGTTTAGAATTGCATCTTTTACAAATTTAAAGTATTAACTGGTTTCACGACATATCATTATATAGATATCTGTATATCTGTATATATATATATGGGCGCAAAGTTATCCGTCCACTATTCGGAAAATGTTTGTAAAGTATGATTTGTCAACTGTTGACAATTACTGACTGTTTTTGAAGAAAACATGGTGTCTTCTGGGACCAATTATCGATATGCATCAAATATCATGCAAGTTACCGTTTACTAATCAGCTTCCTTTGATTTCCATGATATGGCTAAAGTAGACACTCACCAACATGGACTATTGACGATCCCCATCAAGAAAGTCTCGTATCATTGCCTCTGTTTTTTCGCAGGCGTCAGCGCTTTTTCGAGTCCACCTTGCCCCTGCGATACAACCTGTTGTATAACAACAACATGTACATGGTGGCGGGAGCGGCGACCCAGGCCCTGGAAGGTGGCGCCACCTGGGAGGATCTGCTGAGAACTTACGTCTTCCAGCCTCTGGGCATGGACTCCACCAGCTTCGTGAACCAAATAGACTGGAGCGATGATCTGTATGTTGTGCCCTACACTAGGTTCAACGGCTATAAGCAGGAGGTGCCCAGGGATTATTACAAGTAAGAATATTTTATTTCATGTTGATCATGATACCCTATCGTTAAACCCTGTCGCATTCTACGAATAGCAGAAGACAGAGTTCTAATTGAATTAAAATCAAAATTACAATCAAGATCAAAATCAAGATTAGAATCTTATTACATATGTATGAATTAGCAACAAAAAACAAATACGGCTGACAAATGGGTGCATGACCAACAATTATCCACATGCTAATTAATCATTCTCATAAATTTCCTTTTTTACTTTAGTCTCTTTGATTCACACGGCGCGGGGGGTTCCATTGCCACCAGTGTTCTGGACATGGCCAAGTACATGATTCTCCTGACGACTGGAGCCGGATACCCCATCCTGAACCAGTCGTCATTTGACAACTTCTTCCTGCCCGCCATTGTGGAGGAAGCGATATCCCTGAATGAGCCGATCTTTCCTATGTTCCTCGTGATAAACTCATACGCCAAAGGATTCTACCTTGGCTTTTACCGAGGTAAGTGATTTGATATAGGCTTCTACCGAGGTAAGAGATTCTAGTTTGACTTCTACCGAGGTAAGGCATTTTATATAGGCTTCTATCGAGGTAAGGAATTCTGTGTTGTCTTCTATCAAGGTACGAAATTCTATCGAGGCTTCTATACAGGCAAGGGGTTCTATCGTGGCTTCTTCCGATGTATGGGATTCTATATAGTTTCCAATTAAAGTGATGGATTCTATAGCGAATATACCAATGTAATGAGCTCTTTTATTGGCTTCTATTATGGTAAGAAACTCTATCTTGGTTTATACATTGGACAACACAAATGATATCCCTCATTGTAAAGGTATAAGACACTATACTCACTATATGGGTATTGTTACAGATTACCGAATAGCATGGCATGGTGGCTCCATGAATGGATTCGGCGCCGACCTGACGATCCTTCGGGATCTCAATCTTAGTGTGTTTACCGTCTCCAACGACGATGCTGCGAATGACCTCATGACCACTCATGCCTTTATCTATGACGTCATCCTCGGATACGAACCTTGGCTGAACGTCTCCAGTTACTGTCGGAATTCTGACGACGCCTATGACGTCACTGGTGATTGGTTGGCCGCCTTGAAGAGAGGTGATCGGGGATCCCACCAGAGGGCGCCACAGTCGGTGACGATCAGAAGCCAGCCACCGACCAGACCACTCCCAGATTACACCGGGATGTACGGCAACTTCGGTTACGGAAACATCTCGATCTCGCTGAATGCTACGCTAAATCAGCTAGTTATGGACTATGGAAATAACGGGCACTATTATCTAATTCCCACAGCAGGCGATGACGTCTTCAGCACAGAACCCATCGTGGACGTCTCCAGTATGTACGACCCAGGACTGCTGATCTTCAACAGCACGTCACCTGGTGGTGTCATTGACCAGCTCTTGGTGCCTCAGTTTGAAGTCCTCTCCCCGCCTCTGTTCCTGCGAGGCTTGCTCTACTCTGACGCCCCGCCACCGTCGTTGGAGACATGCCTTCCATAATGCTTGAGTGTCCTTAACCAGCTTGATATCCTTCAATCTGAGCCTAGTAGCGAATGGAGGAATAAATGGTACACGACATGATCATTATCGTGAATTATTATCAATTAATTATCAATGATAGTGTAGCACGTATGACTAAACGACCTGCAATATGGCGTAGCTGCCTCATACTGAAGGCTATTTCAGATCTCTCAGTCTTTGAGAAGGATGTCCTTCATGCCAATCTATCTGCTTTCATGCGGGATTTACTGATATCTTTAACGTTGCATACGCAGCCAATTCTTGCCTATATACGTTTTAACTTAGTTTTGATCTTGATCTTCTACGCGTTAATTTGGGTTGAATATTATATCCACGGTCATGACCTTCTTTTTCTTGTACGCCAAAGAAACAGCCGCGATGTGCGAATTATGATGACGTAGTACACATGAAATTAAAGAAAAGCCACGCTTGCCCATTTATATATGCACTAATCTTACTAATTAAACCAAACTTGTGCTATAAGTCATGTGACATACTAATAAGAGAGGCACGAAATTATGCATCAAATAACACACATTTGTTTACACCCCCTCACCCTCCCCGCCAAAAAACGTGTCCACGTATGGCCTAAACATGAGGAACATCGATCTGTTTTCTTATTAACCAAGGCTTTCTTCACTCGTTCATGTATACCATAAAATGTTTAATTTCAGTTTGGCATTTTGTAATTATGACATATACAAAAGGTCACACATATAGATGACATAGACAGTTAAGAGTGAAGTATCGAAAACCCGATTTTGTTTATTTCCATATAAGCAATCTCGCACTAAATACCCCGGCTCTCTACTGATTCACATGTAGGCCTGTTATCTTCAAACCATCCCACCCCTGAAGCAAGAGCACAGTTAGATAGAAAACACCTGCTCTGGGCTGCAGATAAACTCAATAAATCTCACAAGATCACTGGTGTCAGTTTAAGTTCGCGGCCTTCACAGAATGAATACTATAAGGAGTAAATACCCACTGCTCTTTTATGCGTTGAGAGGTCGAGGATATCAATTCTCAACAAAGCTTTAAGTGGCAAACAATGTTGTTGTGGACGCTACTCGTGGCGTCCCTAGCGGTGACCCATGGAACTGCTGACCCCTTGCCTCCTGACGTCATCCAGAAGATCGATGACTTCCTGGAGGGTTACATGGCCTGTCAGAACCTGACCGGCCTACAGCTGGCGGTGGTGGGTGACGGCCAGGTGCTCATGGCCAAGGGTTACGGCCTGGCCAACATTGCCACGGGACAACCCGTCCAGAACAACACTGTCTTCGGCATCGCCTCCATCACTAAGTCCTTCACCGCTGTGCTGCTGACCAAACTCATCGAGCTCCATCCCGAGTGGGTATTCCGGGTTTTGTTTATAAGACAGCCATGTTTATTTATTAAAATTATTGTTTTTGCGGTAATACGTTGAAGAAAATATGTCATATACAACAGCTGAACAAATCTTGTTCAGTTTAAAACGATATGGTTTTTCTTTCCATATCCATGAATATCCGACATTTTCACTTCGTGAGTAAGAAAATAAAGTTACCAATTGTTTTCCCATAGCGTACATATCTTAAAAACTATCCACAACACTGCCGCATATATTATTATTCTTCCTATTGTCATTTCATCTTTTGCACAGTTTATCATGGCAGACGAGTGTCCGCGACGCCCTGGGATCAGATTTCTACTTTAGTGATGGTCACCGCTCCAACATGACGACCTTCCAAGACCTCGTGTCTCATCGCACTGGTGTCCCGCGAAATGATGTCCCCGCGACCCTTGATCAGTGGAACAGAGAGGAACTCGTGGAGTGAGTCAAGTCTTTAAGAAACGTTGCCAAATGATAGTTGCTTACGGCATGTTTACTTTACAATAATTTTCGTAATAATAATCTTGTACCGTAACTTTTGATAGTAAATCTGTGAAAACAATTGATGCATTTTGATTTGCTTATTAAAAACAGCAATAAATATTTCAGCATAACAAATGTGATTACAAAGGCCAGGCTTAGTAGTCTGTATTATTTGCGATGGTCTGTTTCTCGACGGAAAAATTGTTCCTATCCCCCCCCCCCCCCCCAAAACAAAAAACAAAAAAACATTACACCACACCGGTAATCTCACTTCTGCGACTTCTCAATCAATAAAATACCGTTACACTTGCAATCATATGTTTAAAAATGTTTAGCAACTGATAACATGACATTTCCCTACACAGGCGAATGCGGTTTTTCGAGTCAGTCCTTCCCTTTCGGTCCGAGCTGCTGTACAGCAACAATATGTACATGGTGGCTGGGGCCGCAGCCCAGGCCCTGGAGGGTGGCGCCACCTGGGAGCAGCTCATGACAACTTACGTATTCCAGCCTCTGGGAATGGATTCGTCTTCGTTTATTACCGAGGTGGACTGGAGCGATGATATTAACGCAGTTCCCTATACACGGACGAACGGGTACAAACAGGAAGTACCTAGGGAGACATACAAGTATGTTATGCGCGACTTGGTTACGTCCTTACGTGCTTCGTTCGATTGGTTCAGCGCGATTATTTGGCTCTCATCTAGTATTGGTATCGGTACATGGCCGCATTGTTGACTTGTTGCATGATATGTTGATTACATGATTACCTGATTACATAATTATTTAATAAATTGGTTACATGACTACTTGATAAATTAATTACATGATTACATGGTAAATTGATTACTTGGTTACTTAATCGACTAATTATTTGCAACATTGATTGCATGATTACTTGGTAAATGGATAATGTGTGTATTTGATGCAACGATTATATGACTTGATAAATTGATTACGTGATTTACTTGATATATTGTCATGTCGTAAATGTTTACCATTATTCACCGATGTTATAATCAGCGCTCAGGGCACACAAGGCCCGGCCGGTGCCATTGTCACCAATGCCCTTGACATGAGCAAGTACATGATCTTCCTCACGTCAGGGGCGGGATCCCCTATCCTAGACCAGTCCTCGCTGGAAGAACTGTTCGTTCCCGCCATTGTGGATGACATAATCTCCATAACCGAGCCGTTATTTTCTACGTTCGTCACTATCAATTCATACGCTAAAGGCCTGAATCTGGGATTTTATCGAGGTAAGTTTCCGGCCGCTATGTGATACCACGTCTGCCCCTAGGTTTCCATCAGGTAGAGGCAACCACCAGGATCATGATATTGCATAGCAACACCATATTGTGTTCAGTCCCCACAGAATGTCGCACCTGAGCGGCTTATCTCGCGCTTGTGGCTTGCATCAATGGATCTCTTATGCTGTGGCCGCTGACCTAGCTAGGCTTACTCTGGAGAAAACTACTTTCTTTTTATTCAGTCAGATGTTGTATATATTCGCCCCAAAAACCGAATTATGTAGCAATTTCATCTAATAGATTAGTTGTTCAAACTGCTTCTTTGCAGAGTATGTGCTGGCTTGGCATGGTGGCTTCATCAACGGATTTAAATCTGAACTGACTATTCTACGCGATTTGAATCTCACCATCTTCACCGTCACCAATGACGATGGTTCATTGGATCTCGTTACCACCCATGCCTACATCTATGATGTCATTCTTGGATATGAACCCTGGTTTAATGTATCGATTTACTGTCTCGAGTCGGACGTTGATGAGAATAGGGACGCACCATGCAGAGCAGAAAACCGGAAATCGCATACGATGGCGACCCGCCCGGTGATAGTCAGAACTATACCACCGACCAGACCACTCGAAGAGTACGCTGGACTCTACGGAAATTTCGGCTACGGAAACATTTCTATCTCTATGAACGCAACGTTGGATCGATTGATCATGGACTACGGAAACAATGGACATTACTATCTCATACCCACGGAAAGTGATGACGTTTTCAGCACAGAACCCATCGTGGACGTTTCAAGTATGTACGACCCGGGACTGCTGACGTTCAACAGCACGTCACCAGGGGGCGCCATTGACCAGCTCCTGGTGCCTCAGTTTGAAGTCCGCTCTCCTCCGCTGTTCTTACGAGGCTTGCTCTACTCAGACGCCCCGCCACCGTCGCTGGAGACATGCCTTCCATAATGGCTTGAGGGTCCTTACCATCTGGATATATCCACGCAACCTAGTTAGCAAATGGACGAATAAATTTGTGCACGGAATGATTGCTACATTCAGAATTATATCTAGGAATAAATGGAATACAGGTAATTATTAATGAATAGTTGGATGAATTGACAAGACAGGGAGTTTTATATTTTACGAAGTCATATCGGGTCAATGGGAGGCCGTTTTGACACCAGTTTGTACGTCATATCGCGGCGTCACACAGACCTTTGCATAGCTGTGGTTGTATGACACGCACGCCAACTCCTCATACAAAAGTTCGCTGCCAGTGTAACCATAAAAAAGGTTGATACTCGTAACTGGAAGGATTTTTGTTTAACAATTAACTCAAACAGTCCAGAAGACAAAGCACAGGAACCGTGGAGCGAGTGAGGCGGGGCTTAAACCGTGTCGCCGCCTGGCGAGTACAGATCGAACCATGTTTCCCATGGCCATGAATGATGAATTATAATGACATTCGCCATACAGCAAAGACAAAAATCTGACGCACATTAACGAAATTAATGCCTGTGGGCTTTATTTTCTCCATGCGTGATCACGTGACGTGTTGGCTGTGTGGGGATTGGCCTATCATCGCCTGCATGCAACAATCGATATTAGACGATGATATATAGTAATGTGATAACTATGCAACTGTATATTGTAATGCTTTAATGCGTCTCGTTTCTATGCACACCTGCACCAAAGCTTAATTGTAGACCGTCCGTGGACACTTAAACAAAGCAGGATTGTTGAAGCGCAGGACAAGTTCATCCACCGGAGATACAAAACGTTGAAAATGAACTGTGTGTGGAAGAGGCGACATGTTTTGTATATAACTCCATTATAACTTTTCTTATTACCTGCCATTTTCTGCAGCATTACACAAAGGCGGTCACCTGGATATTTTTCAGACGTTTTATACATCAACCCACAGATCCGCTCCGGAAGCGCAGACATGGTGAACTCTTTTTTCATATGAGGAGTCAGTCCAATCGATTGTTAACCGAATCGGTTATTAACTGGACAACGATAACATATGAAGAAACCGGTGTGAATTGTTCCATAAGACAGTCGTCCTCTTCTCATGATGCAAGCACCAGGCCTCATTTGCCGGTTTGCACGAGGACAGTCTTCAGAGAGCACATGGTAGAGACCGATAGCTTTCCTATGCAAGGAAATTGGGTGGGTTCATTGAATAATGCCTCGTTCTACCCTTCCTTCTGTGCTTTCTCGCCATCTTTGTCCGCAAGCGGCCTCGCAGCGAAGCTCATGACAGCGCGAGGTGGTGAAGCAACAAAGACTAGGATAGTCATAATCGGAGACTCCAACGCAGTGCGCTTTACGACGGGTCTTATCACCAATCTGAAACACATCGGGTTTGAATGCACTATCACTGAGCGAGAGAAATTAGGACGTGGTCACACTCGAGATCCAGATTATTTCAGAGTCCAGGCATTTTCGTCACGATATCTTCATGGATTAAAATCGCTTTATCGTGGGGCATTGGATTACAGAGTCCAGAGGCCTATGACGTCACTGGTGATTGGTCGGCCGCCTTGACGAGAGGTGATCGGGGATCCCACCAGATGGCGCCACAGTCGGTGACGATCAGAAGCCCGCCACCAACCAGACCACTCCCAGAATACACCGGGATGTACGGCAACTTCGGTTACGAAAACATTTCCACCTCGCTGAACGCTACGTTACATCAGCTTGTTATGGGTTATGGAAATAACGGGCACTATTATCTAAATCCCATAGCAGGCGATGACGTCTTCAGCTCAGAACCCATCGTGGACGTCTCCAGTGTGTACGACCCAGGACTGCTGATGTTAAACAGCACGTCACCAGGTGGCGTCATTGACCAACTGCTGGTGCTTCAGTTTGAAGTCCTCTCCCAGCCTCTGTTCCTGCGAGGCATGCTCTACTCTGAGGCCCTGCCACCGTCGCTGGAGACCAGCTTAACCCGCTTGATATCCTTCAATCCGAGCCTAGTAGCGAATGGAGGAATAAATGGTGCACGACATGATCACTATCGTGACTTATTATCAATTAATTATCAATGTTAGTGTAGCACCTATGACTAAAAGACCGGCAATATGTCGTGGCTGCCTCATACTGAAGGCTACTTCAGATCTCTCAGTCTTTGAGAAGGATGTCCTTCATGCCAATCTATCTGCTTTCATGTGGGGTTTACTGTTATTTTTAACATTGCATACGCAGCCAATTCTCGCCCATATACGTTTTAACCTATTTAATGGAATTTTACCCCGCATCTGGATCATACACGTGTTAATTTTGGTTGAATTATATCAACGATCACGACCTTCCTTTTCTTGTAAGCCAAGGAAGCAGGCGCGATGTGCGAAGTATGCTGACGTAGTACACATAACGCAAAAAAGCCACGCTTGCCCATTCTTATATGCACCAAGTTTACTAAACCAAACGTGTGCAATGCCCCGTCGTATGCATGACATTTGTGCAGCTATGTAGTACATCTTTTTGCTAGAAATTGAACGGATTTCACACTTTTACCAAAGTACCAATCGCTGTATGAGCAGCATTCAATACTTGAGGTGGAAATATAAGTGTTTTGGAAGCATGAGTCATGGGCAAAACGGGATGAGAGAGGCACGAAATTATGGCTCCACGGGCATAAAATAACGCACACTTTTATATTCACATGTAATTCTGTTTAGGTTTTCAGTGCCTTAACTCTGGCTATTACATGATTTATTAACACCCCCGCCCCCGCCCAAAACGTGTCTATGTATGGCCTAAACATGAGGAACATTCATCTGTTTTCTTATTAACCAAGGCTTTCTTTTCTCGTTCATGTATACCAAATTTAGGCAACCAAATATATTATTAACCATCTGATCTGTTACCAATAAATAATCTTAATTTCCGTTTGGCAGTTTGTAATTATGACATATGCAGAAGGTCCTACATTAAGATGATAGTTACATGTTGGCCTATGTTATCTTTAAACTGTCCCACCCTTGAATCAAGAGCACAGTGGGATAGAAAACACCTGCTCTGGGCTGCAGATAAACTCAATAAATCTCGCAAGGTCACTGGTGTCAGTTTAAGGTCGCGGCCTTCACAGAATGAATACTACAAGGAGTAAATACCCAGTGCCCCTTTATACGTTGAGAGGTCGAGGATATCAATTCTCAACGAAGCTTTAAGTTACAAACAATGTTGTTGTGGACGCTACTCGTGGCGTCCCTAGTGGTGACCCATGGAACTGCTGACCCCTTGCCCCCTGACGTCATCCAGAAGATCGATGACTTCCTGGAGGGTTACATAGCCTGTAAGAACCTGACCGGCCTACAGCTGGCGGTGGTGGGTGACGGCCAGGTGCTCATGGCCAAGGGTTACGGCCTGGCCAACATGGCCACGGGACAACCCGTCCAGAACAACACTGTGTTCGGCATCGCCTCCATCACTAAGTCCTTCACCGCTGTGTTGCTGGCCAAACTCATCGAGCTCCACCCAGAGTGAGTATTCCGGCTCTTGTTTATGAGGCAGCCATGTTTATTTATTAAAATTATTGTTTTTGCGGTAATACGTGTACTTGATAAAAATATGTCATATACAACAGCTGAACAAACCTTGTTCTGTTTACACGGGTTTTCTTTTAGTATCCATGAATAGCGGACATTTTCACTTCATGAGTACAAAAATTAAGTTACCAATTATGTTCTTATATCGTACATATTTTCAACACTATCCACAACACAGCCGCAATTATTATTATTATGCCTATTCTCATTTCATCTTTTGCACAGTTCATCATGGCAGACGAGTGTCCGCGACGCCCTGGGGTCAGATTTCTACTTTAGTGATGGTCACCGCTCCAACATGACGACCTTCCAAGACCTCGTGTCTCATCGCACTGGTGTCCCGCGAAATGATGTCCCCGCGACTCTTGATCAGTGGAGCAGAGAGGAACTCGTGGAGTGAGTCAAGTCTTTAAGAAACGTTGCCAAATGATAGTTGCTTACGCCATGTTTACTTTACAATAATTTTCGTTATCTTGTACCGTAACTTTTGATGGTAATACTGTGAAAACAATTGATGCATTTTGATTTGCTTAATAAAAATAACAATTAATATTTCAGCAAAACAAATGTGATCAACGGTCAAGCTTAGTGGCCTCTACAATTTCTGATCGTATGTTTTTTAACGGAAAACATTTTTCTCGACCCCCAAAACATTACACTACGCCGGTAATCTCACTTCTGCGACTTCTCAATCAATAAAATACCGTTACACTTGCAATCATATGTTTAAATTTTTTTAGCAACTGATAACATGACATTTCCCTACACAGGCGAATGCGGTTTTTCGAGTCAGTCCTTCCCTTTCGGTCCGAGCTGCTGTACAGCAACAATATGTACATGGTGGCTGGGGCCGCAGCCCAGGCCCTGGAGGGTGGCGCCACCTGGGAGCAGCTCATGACAACTTACGTATTCCAGCCTCTGGGAATGGATTCGTCTTCGTTTATTACCGAGGTGGACTGGAGCGATGATATTAACGCAGTTCCCTATACACGGACGAACGGGTACAAACAGGAAGTACCTAGGGAGACATACAAGTATGTTGTACGTGACCTCGAGAATGGTTACGTCCTTACGTGCTTCGATAAATGTTCAGCGCGATTATTTGACTCTCATCTTGTATTGGTATTGTCACATGGCCGCATGATGACTTGTTGCATAATAAGTTTATTACATGGTTACGTGATTGCATAATTATTTGATAAATTGATTACACGTCTATTTAATAAATTAATTACAACACTACTTGACAAATCGATTACATGACTATTTGAAAACAATTACATGACTATGTGAAAAAAGGACATGACTGCTTGATCGATTAATTACTTGAAATTAATTATGTAATTGCATGATAAGTTGATTACACATATTTTATGATATATTGACCAAATGTGGTTACATGTAATAATTTAAATTATTTGCAAAATTGATTCTATGATTACTTGAAAAATTATTACTTGAAAAAATTATAACGTGTGTATTTGATGCAATGATTATATCACATGATACATTGATCACATGCTTACTTGATAAATTGATCACATGATTACTTGAGAAATTAATTACATGATTACTTAATAAAGTGATTACATGATTTACTTGATACATTGTCATGTCGTAAATGTTTACCATTATTCACCGATGTTATAATGACATTATATTCAGCGGTCAGGGCACACAAGGCCCGGCCGGTGCCATCGTCACCAATGCCCTTGACATGAGCAAGTACATGATCTTCCTCACGTCAGGGGCGGGATCCCCTATCCTAGACCAGTCCTCGCTGGAAGAACTATTCGTTCCCGCCATTGTGGATGACGTAGCCTCTATAACCGAGCCGTTATTTTCTACGTTCGTCACTATCAATTCATACGCTAAAGGCTTCAATCTGGGATTTTATCGAGGTAAGTTTTCGGCCGCTATGTGATACCATGTGTGCCCATAGGTTTCCATCAGGTACAGGGAACCACCAGGATCATGATATTACATAGCAACGCCATATTCTGGAGGAAACTACTTTCTTTTATTCAGTCAGCTGTGGTATATATTCCGCCCAATAACCGAATTATGTAGCAAATGCATGTAATAGATGAGTTGTTCAAACTATTTCTTTGTAGAATATATGCTGGTTTGGCATGGCGGCTTCATCAACGGATTTAAATCTGAACTGACTATTCTACGCGATTTGAATCTCACCATCTTCACCGTCACTAATGATGATGATTCATTTGATCTCGTTACTACCCATGCCTACATCTATGACGTCATTCTTGGATATGAACCTTGGCTTAACGTATCAATTTACTGTCTCGAGTCAGACGTTGATGACAATGGGGACGCACAATGGACGGCGGAAAACCGCAAATCGCATACGATGGCGACCCGCCCGGTGATAGTCAGAACTATACCACCGACCAGACCACTCGAAGAGTACGCTGGACTCTACGGAAATTTCGGCTACGGAAACATTTCTATCTCTCTGAACGCAACGTTGGATCAATTGATCATGGACTACGGAAACAATGGACATTACTATCTCATACCCACGGAAAGTGATGACGTTTTCAGCACAGAACCCATCGTGGACGTTTCCAGTATGTACGACCCGGGACTGCTGACGTTCAACAGCACGTCACCAGGGGGCGCCATTGACCAGCTCCTGGTGCCTCAGTTTGAAGTCCGCTCTCCTCCGCTGTTCTTACGAGGCTTGCTCTACTCAGACGCCCCGCCACCGTCGCTGGAGACATGCCTTCCATAATGGCTTGAGGGTCCTTACCATCTGGATATTCCTCCACGCAATCTACTTAGCAAATGGACGGATAAATTTGTGCACGGAATGATTGCTACATTCAGAATCATATCTAGGAATAAATTCTTAATGAATAGTTGGATGAATTGACAAGATAGTGGGTTTTATATTTTGCGATGTCATATCGAGTCAATGGGAGGCCGTTTTGACACCATTTGGTAGGTCATATCGCGACGTTCACACAGACATTTTTAAAGCCGTGGCTACATAACACGCACGTGATAATTAACAAACGCGCTATCCACTAGGCCACGGGGTGACCCCATGACATATAGGGCCGTGGGATTATAAACACCTGCTGCTCACTAAATATACACACTGAACCCAACGACAGTTGGGTTCAGTGAGGTCATGGCACAGCGAAAGGTCATGGCTTCATAATAACAAACACATGTACTACCCAAAGTACATAACCGATAGTCTCCGGTACGATACTGGTATGTGGTATGGTATGTGGGCTATATTAACTGATTACGAATGGCTGCAATCGACGCGACCGATGAGACTCTTAACCACTGACGTCATCCACAAGATCGATGATTTCTGAAGCGAAGATGAAACGGCTATTAGGTATTTTCCAAGAGAGACTTTTTACTAAATAAAATATATTATCACAGAGGGAGTAGACGGGTTAATGCAGCCAATTTATGGCATCCATTCACACATGCGTATCTGTGGGAAAATATGTAAGCCTGTAAATATCTAGGTCAACCGATCTATATGTTATGACCGTATATTTCTCAACACAAGTCCTTACAGCTAAATATCGCAAGCCAGCCAATTATTTATTTATTTATTCATGTCATTCCAAATTGGTTTATTGCCTTTAAATACAAACGGCATTGTTAAATACGGTGACAACGATAGAGTGGTGGACGGTCTGTCCCCGTCAAAACGTACAATGCCAACTTAAATACCTAATATTAATTTAAAATAAAAAATTAGAATGGATATTAGTAGCATCAATAAAGTACGTAGGCTTACCTGTAAATGTACAGATGGCATTGTTAAAGTACGGTGACAATGATAGAGCGGTGGACGGCCTGTCTCCGTCAAAACGCACAATGCAAACTCAAATACCTAATATTAATTTTAAATAAAAAATGAGAATGGATACCAGTAGCATCATAAAGTACGTAGGCTTACCTGTAAATACACATGGCATTGTCAAAGTACCGTGACAATGATACAGCGGTGGACGGTCTGTCCCCGTCAAAACATACAATGCAAACTGCCTGCGTGTCGCGTCAAAGCCTATTTATACTCGATAGTTGTTTATTGCTACTAACAAGAAAGAACCAATCAGTGTGATTGAATCAGAGTCAAGTCAATTCAGGTAATATGAATAATTAATGTTGGGCGGAAGTCACAACAATGGCTGTATAACAATATTAGAAAGTAACTCATATGAAAAGATTGTTGTATAAAGACGACGATGCGCAAGTCATTTACCACAAATTGAAATACGTTAATTTCTAGCGCGAGGAGAGAATTCTTTCCTAAACAGATGGCATGGCCAAATCACATGCCAATGCTATATTTGCTTATCTTTATATTCAATTGACATATTAAATGCTGAACACTAACATCATATGAATTATTTAACGAAAAGAACTCGACCGTAAAAGATTCGATCGCAGCTCACACATCACCCACACATGCATTTACACACCTTCCACATACATGTGTCCACACTTGAGTTTTCCCCCGCTGGATATATGCAAATGTCCTTTCATATTATTATTTTCTATGATTTAACACTTTACTAATATTATTAATTATTGCCACTTGATTCGTTCGCAATATTTAACTATCTTGATGGTGCCTTGTGTCAAATATTGCAACGTGAGTACCTTACATCATCAAGAGCACAATATGACCTCGGAGTATATATCTGGAACTCCTCATACGAAAGTTCGCTGCCAGTATAAGCATAAAAAGGTTGCTATATACTCGTAACTGGAACTGTTCTTATTTAACAATTAACTCAAACAGTCCAGAAGACAAAGTACAGGAACTGTGGAGCGAGTGAGGCGGGGCTTAAACCGTGTCGCCGCCTGGCGAGTAAACATCGAAACATGTTTCCCATGCCCATGAATGGTGAATTATAATGACATTCGTCATGCAGCAAAGACAAGAACCCGACGCACATTAACGAAATGCCTGTGGGCATTTAATTATATTCTATCCATGCCTCATCACGTGACGTATTTGCTGTGTGAGGCTTGGCCTATCATTGCCCGCAGGCAACAAGAAATATTGGATGATAATATATAGTAATGTGAAAATTCTGCAGCTGTATATTGTAATGCTTTAATGCATCTCGTTTCTATGCACACCTGCACCAAACCTTAATTGTAGACCGTCCGTGGACACATAAACGAAGCAGGATTGTTGAAGCGCAGGACAAGTTCATCCACCGGAGATACAAAACGTTGAAAATGAACTGTGTGTGGGAGAGGCGACATGTGTTGTATATAATTCCATTATTACTTGTCTTACTTGCCATTTTCTGCAGCATTACACAAAGGCGGTCAGATGGATATTTTTCAGACGTTTTATACATAAACCCACAGATCCGCTCCGGATGCGCAGACATGGTCAACTCTTTATTTCATATGAGGAGTCAGTCCAATCGATTGTTAACCGAATCGGTTATTAACTGGACAACGATAACATATGAAGAAACCGGTGTGAATTGTTCCATAAGACAGTCGTCCTCTTCTCATGATGCAAGCACCAGGCCTCATTTGCCGGTTTGCACGAGGACAGTCTTCAGAGAGCACATGGTAGAGACCGATAGCTTTCCTATGCAAGGAAATTGGGTGGGTTCATTGGATAATGCCTCGTTCCACCCTTCCTTCTGTGCTTTCTCGCCATCTTTGTCCGCAAGCGGCCTCGCAGCGAAGCTCATGACAGCGCGAGGTGGTGAAGCAACAATGACTAAGATAGTCATAATCGGAGACTCCAACGCAGTGCGCTTTACGACGGGTCTTATCACCAATCTGAAACACATCGGGTTTGAATGCGCTATGACTGAGCGAGAGAAATTAGGACCTGGTCACACTCGAGATCCTGATTATTTCAGAGTCCAGGCATTTTCGTCACGATATCTTCATGGATTAAAATCGCTTTATCGTGGGGCATTGGATTACAGTTTCAAAACGTTATGCAAGTACGAAGGAACTTCTGCAACAGCACTTAAGATTCAGGTGGAGTATATATCCTCGTCCAACATTGTTGAAAACACGCTCATTATGAAAGAGAAACGTGACAACGGTCCCTTCAGAAAGCTCTTGTTTTCATCCTTCACCGAATATGTGCTCAAACATTACTTTCAGGACCGTGGATACCCAGATGTGGTTGCCTTTTACGCACCGTTTCACCACGAAAAATGGCACTCCTCCCTGGGTGAGGCAGCCATGGACATTGCTTACGTAGACTCCATGATGCAGGAGTTCCTGCCAACCCACACCGATATCTTCTGGATCCCGGATGGACGGGAATGCGTATCCATGCATCCGAGCAACATTCCCAAGATCACCCATGATGGCATGGGCAGTAACCAGAGACTCCAGGCTCTCAATCGGGTCCTATACGAGATCCTGCGCCCACGATTCACTAACCCAACCAGTAACGTTCATGGGTTTCTGGATCTCGGAAGGATATCCTGTCCGATCACATGCTCATGGCACAGAGACGGGGCCCATATGGAACAGCCGTGGTACAACTTAATAAGCAGTTACTTCCTCCAGATCGCGTTCACGTAGGATTTAACCAATATTTCAATATTTTACAAATATTAAAAATAACTGTAATTGCTTTCTACATGTTTTATGTGGAAGATGCATAACCTTACGGCCAAATATACTCACGGATTGTTATGATGGCGTCTCGAGATGACACAGCCGGATTAGCACGTACAGGCGGGATCGATTGTGGGCTTCCGTTTGCACTCGGTGATTGTACACTTTCTTTTGCTGTTGCTAAAATATCCGTTAGGACGTATACGGGCGTTCGCCATGTAGAGTCATTGTGCACAGATCAAATGCTGCTGACACGATATAACTATGTACATTTATGTACCGTGTTTAATATTTTTCAGATCTAAGCTTATGTAGCGGGTCGCGGGGTGCGAGGGAACTCACAAAATAATAAAAATCGGACCAGGCAGTGACTAGTTAATTCAGTTTTTTTCTGAAAGAAGGCAGCACAGGATTACAAAATTATAATAACCAGTTGATACAACTTATAGTTAACCCTGCCAGTGAACCACATGGTCTTTGCCATCATTAACCCTTTATTAACTCATTAACTGTGATCATAAATTCAGTTATTCATCTAAATTAAGCTATTCGTATACGCAGCTCCTATAAGCAAGTAAGCACTTTATGTGACACTGCATGTAATTCTACATTTAGTACTTTAACGTAATAGCTATACGGATAAACAGTTTCAAGACAGCACGTATGTGAGACAACTAGCTGTCTAGACATGTAAAGACCACCTGTATGTGAGCTTACTCTCCAAAGAGCTTTAAAAATAGAGGACATTAAACTCCTTCCAGGTTTGGCGCAAGTGCCCTCAGGCAAGCCCGCTTCTCTAGGGGCACAACGGTAACAACGTTAAAATCCTTCGACGTTAGTAGAGAATCGACTGTAGCTTTTATTATAATGTGTGCTCGAACAATCATGGTGTTTACGTATTCTATATACCGTGTTCTATCATCTGACGTCAATAAAGTGTGTGGACACTAGGATGTTTCGCTTATATTTTCGCGAAGCAAAAAGTTGGAGCACACAACTGTTCCCGACCAGCCGTCCGCCATATTTGTTTTTGGCGGATGCCGGTACCTGTGAATGCGACTTGGTTCCTCCTCTCCGTTAGCATATGACTCTCCGCTAGAGGGACTTGTCAGTCGCTCATTTTGAACTTAAGGACAACAGCAGCACCCTCTTTCACAGGTCATTGACAAAAGTTTGGGACCCAGGCTACAAATGGTTCAAATGGTGGCGGGATTCGCCAGGTGGCGCTGCATACGCATGGCGGTTGGTAGGGAAAAGTCGCATGCTCCAACATTTGTTCGCGAAAATATGACTGCAACAATCTAGTGTTGACACACTTTCTTGATGTCAGAAGATGGAACAAGGTATATAGAATACGTAAGCACTATTATTGTACGCGCCCACATTATAATAAAAGCGCAAGTGCCCCCAGGCAAGCCCGATTCTCCAGGGGCACAACGGTAGAAATATTAAAATCCTTCGACGTTAGTAGGGAATCGACTGTAGCTTTTATCATAATGTGTGCTCGAACAATCATGGTGTTTACGTATTCTATATACCGTGTTCTATCATCTGACATCAATAAAGTGTGTGGACACTAGGATGTTTCGCTTATATTTTCGCGAAGCAAAAAGTTGGAGCACACAACTGTTCCCGATCAGCCGTCCGCCATATTTGTTTTTGGCGGATGCCGGTACCTGTGAATGCGACTTGGTTCCTCCTCTCCGTTAGCATATGACTCTCCGCTAGAGGGACTTGTCAGTCGCTCACTTTGAACTTAAGGACAACAGCAGCACCCTCTTTCACAGGTCATTGACAAAGTTTTTGACCCAGGCTACAAATGGTTCAAATGGTGGCGGGATTCGCCAGGTGGCGCTGCATAGGCATGGCGGTTGGTAGGGAAAAGTCGCATGCTCCAACATTTGTTCGCGAAAATATGACTGCAACAATCTAGTGTTGACACACTTTCTTGATGTCAGAAGATGGAACAAGGTATATAGAATACGTAAGCACTATTATTGTACGCGCCCACATTATAATAAAAGCGCAAGTGCCCCCAGGCAAGCCCGATTCTCCAGGGGCACAACGGTAGAAATATTAAAATCCTTCGACGTTAGTAGGGAATCGACTGTAGCTTTTATCATAATGTGTGCTCGAACAATCATGGTGTTTACGTATTCTATATACCGTGTTCTATCATCTGACATCAATAAAGTGTGTGGACACTAGGATGTTTCGCTTATATTTTCGCGAAGCAAAAAGTTGGAGCACACAACTGTTCCCGATCAGCCGTCCGCCATATTTGTTTTTGGCGGATGCCGGTACCTGTGAATGCGACTTGGTTCCTCCTCTCCGTTAGCATATGACTCTCCGCTAGAGGGACTTGTCAGTCGCTCACTTTGAACTTAAGGACAACAGCAGCACCCTCTTTCACAGGTCATTGACAAAGTTTTTGACCCAGGCTACAAATGGTTCAAATGGTGGCGGGATTCGCCAGGTGGCGCTGCATAGGCATGGCGGTTGGTAGGGAAAAGTCGCATGCTCCAACATTTGTTCGCGAAAATATGACTGCAACAATCTAGTGTTGACACACTTTCTTGATGTCAGAAGATGGAACAAGGTATATAGAATACGTAAGCACTATTATTGTACGCGCCCACATTATAATAAAAGCGCAAGTGCCCCCAGGCAAGCCCGATTCTCCAGGGGCACAACGGTAGCAATGTATATTAATGTTAAAATCCTTCGACGTTAGTAGGGAATCGACTGTAGCTTTTATCATAATGTGTGTGCGTACAATCATAGTGTTTATGTATTCTATATACTTTGTTTTATCTTCTGATATCGTGAAAGTGTGTCAACACTTAGTTGTTTGTGTAATATATTCGCGAATAAATGTTGGAGCACAAGTCTATTCCCGACCAACCGTTCGCCATATTTGTTTTTGGCGGATGCCTGTACCTGTGAATGCAACTTGGTTCCCCGCTTCGTTAGCATATTACTCTCCGCTAGAGGGCGTTCTTAGTCGCGTACTTTGAACTTAAGGACAACAGCAGCGCCCTCTGCCACAGGTAATTCACGGTTACAAAGTTTAGGACCCAGACTGCAAATGGTTCAAATGGTGACGGAACTCGCCAGATGGCGCTGCATACCCATGGCGGTTGGTCGGGAAAAGATTTTGCTCCAACATTTATTCGGCACTTGCGCCAAGGTTTTACCGTGACACGTTAGTTTAACGCTGATATTTCATCATCATGCAATCGTTTCTTTCAAACGTTAAGTTAGCATGCCAACCACAATCTAATGTTAACATGCTATCTGGGAAGGGCCAACGGCTTTGCACAGTTCAGTAAAAGCTCACATGAGGCCTATAATTAGCAATCAACCCTTGTAGTACAGTACGTTCTGGTAAGGGGCAATCATACCTCGTAGCCCGACGCCACGCGGAGAAAAAATAATCGCTCCCCGCTTTCGTCGAGATTGCTGTTGGGATCAGTGTTTAGCTGGGTCAAGAACATACGGCGATCCAAAAACATAGTGACATTAATCAATTGCTACTTATTTGTTGCCAACATAGTTGAATGAGTAATGAAATAAGGAAATTTAATTAAATGGCGTATGTCCTAATTGGGTGGGGAGCGTTCATTTTCACTACATGCACCATTTAATGTGTCTAAAAATGTCCCTTAATTAATCAATTTCCTAATTAAGTTAGTGTATTTCATCAACTAGATTGAATTAGGCGTAGATATACATAAATACGCCAGTAAGCATGTCAGTGAATAATTGCTACTGCGTGACCGGGAAAAGGATTGTTTTATGCATAGGTCGAGTCAGAATTGACAACTCAGGTCAGAAAGGACAGCCACATATGATTGCAACATTATTTTAGGCCGGGCTTTGCCACTAAAAATTCACTTTTAGCGAGTCATCCATGTATGTACTCATATAAGCGTTTCTATGATATTGTTTTTAATAAAATACAAAGTATAGAACTCAACACGCCAGAGTGACGAGAACATCAGCCCTTGGCAGAGTGAAATGTACAGTTTTAAGCTTGACTTCAACCATGCATCCAGGTGTTCGCTCACATGTTACTATACAGACTGGGCGAGGCCATTTAATTGGGGCTTAAAAAGTGATCGATAGGTTGACAATTATTGACCTTTGCTTGTAGGCCAAAATTCGCGACGCCGCCACGCAACGCCTACCCGAATTTTACTGGAGGACTGACTTTTACCTAAAATAAGGGGGGGGGGGGGTACCCAATTTCCATACTTTAAGAAATCACTTTTCTATATCCGAAAATGAAGTGTTGCCGCCTCATGTATTCAATGCCCCGGTCAAAATGGGGACGCCAAGCAAGAAGATAAGAATAAAAATAAAATTAAGCCCTCTTTGCTCCGTTTTACTCCATAGATGGGGCAATTTAATGTCAGATTTGCAACGTACATGGGGTCATTGCATAACGTGAAGTAATTCAATCAAGAGTAAAGGTCGAGAGCCGGTGGGGGTCAACAAATTTCTTGGTCAGAATATTTCCTTGTTTCTCTAAATAAGTTTTGTTCATGGATCTACATGAAATGAAATTTCTGACCATTGGCTTTAACATGCTTTAGAATGTAGTTAGTGTTTTGAAGATTTTAAAGCCTCACCCCCCCCCCCCCCCCTAAAAAAACAAAACAAACAATTGATCGACACTTCTCACGAAAACCGTCTGCTGAAGCCTCGCGCCATGTTGAATGCATAAATGGACATCCAGCCGTCGCTTGTGTCGCGTTTTTTTTCTCATATATATGCCTAACATCAAGGGGAGCTGGGAAATCAGATTAAAACTGGGGGTGGGGTTTAATCTTGGTTCATACTAGCATATGTTGTGTCCTACCGATTACCCGATTACCTGCGTTGCGTGTGCCAAACGACCTAAGCTGCTGGTATAAAAGTCTTGCGCCACACGGCAGCACGTAACTATGGAGACATTACCCCACCCCGTTAAGCCCTGCATCCCCATTTTGCCCGACTTTCCCCTATTTTTGAAATGAATAACTGGGTGGAACCCTTCCCCACAGTAGGCGCCCCTGTTATCATAACGGACCCGTGTATGGAGTGCAACATTTGTTGGGTTATTTGTCATGGCGAAGTCAAGTGAAGGATGTGAAATAATGAGACATCCCTTGCGTCGCTCGAGTTACTTCCGCTTGCCTGCCACAGAAACCAAACAAGTTCGGCTAACGTAAGTATGAAACAATGTCCAAGTTCTGTTTGTTTCAAATGAAACTTCTTTACAGTTGGCCTAGTTCTGCCGTCTAGATTAGGGATAACTATTTAATTACTTAGTTGACGTTTACACAATCATTTCGGTGTAAAACTGTATTTCCTGGTATGAAGTTCTTCAATTATCGCTCAGAACGACTTTTTACCTGACGAGACTTGCTCCGACTCCGTTGCCTTTGGCGTTGACACGATCGCGTCTTCAGGTTGTCACGTCTTGTCAGTTCGTCAATTAGACTCTACCTTATGGATTAAGCCTCCTGGCCTGAAAACAAATCAGTTGGGACAGTTGTTGTAACTGTGAAAGCTTAATGAGTGCATGACAGGTAAAATCACTTTGCTTTTCTAGATCATCAGTTTCTCTATCATTGGCTTTTGATATATCCACTTGTTACAACTGATAATGTGAATATTCAAATAAAGGTTTACATCCCTTTACAAAGTTAATTAAACTTACCAATCATTTTTATTCAGCGTATTATCCCAACGTTAAAAATAAGGTTAGTACAGCTTGATACTTTAGAGAGTATAAGGCTGAGTATTGAGTATAAAGTTTATATCTTTGTAGTCTATGATATATTTAATATCTAGCATAAACTTATAATTTTAAGTTATTAGCTAGAGGTTTATTTGATATAAGCAACTTTGCCTCAGATATTTAATCATATCTGGAATTGTAAGTTGCTTTTAATAATAATCTCTATATTTGAAATATTTATTGGCAATTTGAAAGTATACAATAGTCTGTATTATACAACTTCTGTTTTGCTAGCCAGAAAAGTCTGTATAATAGAGGGAATCTATAATAAAGGGAGGCTCCCAGATAAGCTATCTAGTTTCAAGTATAGTAAAGATTGAAATATTATACACATGCTTAGCCAGTCAAATATCAACATATCTGGATACTTTCTTCACCTTGCTCATGACCTGATGACAGCATCAGTATCCTAAGGATTGTCTCAATCTATGTTTTACATCTACCACCCACTCAATACAGCCCCAACCTATCCATATCCAACATACAGCTATGCAATGCAAACAAGATAATTATGGGATAAGAAGGTTTAGATTAGAACACACTTTTGGTTACATGGCCAGTTTCATTTCTTGTATCTGGATATGTCTCAGATGGGGTATGAAGGACTGGAGGAATAGGTGGAGAGGGCATCTTTACAGTAAGATTGCAGTGGCCACATTCGAATACTGGCGATGTAGACAGTGTGGTGCTTAATTGGAGATTAAAACAGCCTGAGTAAATATTGCAAAGTAATCATTCAAAGTGCCGTAGCCTGCCTATTTGAAGCCACAGCTTATATTAGGTTATAAGTTAGAGGTTCCACTTTCCGGGTTTGAGTTGCAAGTCAGGGTGTGACTTGAAATAAGGCCTTTTGCTGATTTCAATTGAGCATGTTGAGACAAGTCTAGGGGGGGGGGGGGGTGGTAATACAAAAATTACCGGTATTGCCACAATAATTTATTGCATCATAACATCATACAAGTCAACAAGTCGGGAGATAATATAACTTGAAAGCTGAATTGGAAGATGCTCTTTTCCCAAGCATTGTGATACTGTGGCAATCAAGATGGACAATGAGCTACTTACGGTTTTGTTATTTATTATTATTGCCACACGACTCCGCCCACACCTATTGTAGACCAATGATGTAAATTGATAAGGCTGCCACCGGCGTCACACCAAATGCATTGGGTTAATTATGCCAGACAGAATCTTGATACTGGGTAGGTAAGACAGTGATTCATAAACATGCAGTAAGAGCCAAGAGAGCCAGCCACTGGTGTGGCACTTGATAAGAGGTGCGATCAGAGAGAGAGAGGTAAATGTTGTTAGTGGTCTATTATGATTACAATCACTTATTATGATTACCCCATATCTGCTCAGCAGTAGTTAAGAGATGGAGGCTATGAGTTAACCTTTACTTACCATATATTACAGTAAAATGTAAGCCATAAAAAAAGTTGAAATGACATTTAAATTGCTGTAGAAGCAATCACCGGTATAAATATTTAACTGGACCAATACTTACATTGCATTCTGTCATGTGGGACTGTTTGGAAAAGGGGTTGCATTTAGCTATTGAGGAAATTAGAAGACAGTGCCTACAAACTCCACCCTACCACTACCCCCAGGAGCCTTGATATCTTAAAGTTTTAGCTCAGGGAAGCTTATATTTATTGGAACTACATGGATATAAGGGCATTTATTGCTCCCGGTAGTCAGCATAATCTGCCAACTGATACAGCCAGACTTCTTTTGGCGTATCAAAATATTTCTTTACAATAAAATGTTTATATGTTTTAATGTTATTTTTTAGAAATGCAACAAATCAGTACCATAATTTCCGGGGGATATAAGCAGAACTCTGCTGTTGAAATAAATTTAAGCTGGCTGTAAAAGATTTCGGGGGTGGAGTCTGGGGTCCATTGTCATCTTTGGCGGGGTGCCTGATTTTCACTTCACACATGGCCATGAGTTGGGAAGTGGTAAAACTCTATTAAGGGTCTGGAAGGGGTTAATAGGGACATGCAACACAGACATATCTGAAATATGGACATTGACCCCCAAATTCCAACACCGAGGATCTGGAAAAGCAACATCGACACAGAAAGTGGCATTTTAGAAAAAAAAACACTGAACTTTCCACCCATGCTTACGCTGTGTCTGCATGCTCTGTGATTGACATTTTCCCTTGAAAAATGTATTGTTTATGTAGACACATACCAGTACTTATATACTAATGAATCTGACAGGAGAAGACAAAAAGTGACAGGATCAAAGACAGTTTAATATTTCGGTTCTTGTATTGTTACAGTTGGTACTGTGGGAGCTGTTGATGTATCACGACCTATCCACTCTAGCCATGACCGTTTTAACCATGGCATGATTATTAAGTAATTATGGTGATATTATTATGAAAACATGTTGCTTTATGTCCGTTGTATTTCGTTTTCCAGATGTTCACACCCACAGGGTTCTATCATCCTTATAGAGTGAACAAGGGGTATTTTGTGGCAGGGAGTTCGAACTGAATGCGCGGACACGCGAGATAGGGCGCTCATCGGCCATGGCAGAGCAGAAGCAACACCTCCATGACATCCTCGCCAACGCCGTCACCCTCCTCTGTAGCAATTCCGTAGCCTTCACCCAGGAGCTCAGCGTGGAAGGCCTCCTGGGAATCACTGTAGACAATGGCAATGTGATACTCGTCAACCTGAAGCAAGTCATCCACCCCAGGCCCGGACACGCCGATCTGACCCCACCTTACGCCCATCAGCTTGACGGCTTCGCGCTGAAGAAGCGCAAGATCCGTGACGTCATTGACCGCGAAACAAGCCCTACGACCACTGATAGTGACATATACAGCGCTCATCCGCTGCAAAACCGTTCGGTGAAAACCGAATTCGTTAGAGATCAGATAGCTGCGGAGTGCGGTGTCGATGGCGCGCAGCGATGGGACGTTGGGTCGTCTTTTGAACTGGAGGAGCATGGAAGCAGGTCTCGAGGTGCTTCTCGCAGGAAGCACCCGTGTCCCTCCCGGCGGGTCTATAACGCCGACGCAGCCAGCGAACCGAGACCTGCAGAGCTGGTCAAAAGCGATGATCTGTACGCTGGCGACGCTACCGCTAACTCCGATATTGCCCGATGGCTAGCGAGCCAACCGCGCGAACCAGAGGATGACGAGCTGGGGAAACTTGCCCTTGACAGAGCGGAGGTGCGCACCAACCTCTTTGACTTTGACGGCTTCTTGTCCCACCCACGGGGCCGCGTCAGGAACGGTGCCGTCGAGCCGCCTGTCATCGCGGAACAGGACCCGATGGTAGCAGATGGCAGCAGTGATATACCACCGAAGAGGTCGACTTTGGCGGCGGTGGCCTGCGCCGATAGCGCTTTAATCGACCAGGACGGCGGGCCTCAGTTGAGGATGATTAACTTTCACAAGTCGCTGGGTTTCGACTCGCACGCCGTGAGCTCCTACGGTATCGTGACGCAGGTGGACGGGCATAAGGTGTACACGTGCGTGTCCTGCCCCAAGCGATTCATGAACAGATCGTCGCTGTGGAGGCACAGCACCAAACACCTGAACAAGTCCAGTTCCCCGCCGCCTCTGGTTCCGTGGCTAGGCACTGTCGCCGATGCAGCGTCCCTGACTGCGACGCCCAGGATGGAAGCTGATGTATCGTTGACGGCGATGCATGATGATAGCGAGGGGGCTAAGGACTTGTCGCTGGCCGTCACTGAAGGGCAAACCATGGCAGAGGATTTCCTGCGAGATGGTGCTGCCATGTACGAAGCTGTTACAAGAAAGACAGGCCGCGGCAGTGCGCTTAATATGTCCCCGACCCAAGCCCTGATAGCTAAATGTGATAGCATTGCAACTAGAAGAAACACTGATCAATTACCCGCCAAATTTAACTCCTACGAAGACAGCGAGCCGTTTACAGCCGTGAGTAGCCAGGACCAAAAACCGCAGGCCTTGCCAACTTTCGAGATGGATTCTAACCAGAATGTAACGATGGACAGCAAACACGCGGGTATAGCTGGCATGGCCCGGGCGTCTCATGGGGTGGCCACTAGCCTGAAGCTTCCCCCGGTCACCCCCAGAGCGCCGAGGGCGGGAAAGAAACTTGGGAGCCTGGCAGTGGAGCAGTCCGGAGAAATTCTTCCCGAAGACGACGAACAAGAACCCATGAATTTAGTCGTGAACAAGTACGATGCCGTTTTACCACTGGAGGCCAGGGGTTCCCTGGAGAATCCTTTGACAAACTCCAGCGGTCCCGACTCTGCTCACCCGTTACCCAACGCGATAGAAAAAGGGAAGCAGACGCCTGGTTCCCCTGCCTCGCTCGCCACCGATTTCGACACGCCAGCTGACGACGCGTCCCTCGAGTTCTCGCTCCCGTCGAGGAGAGACTTTGATGTGGCCGACCTGAAGAAGGCCATCGTGACGAAGCTGAGCAACTACGGCCTGGTGTACACGTTGGACAACAAGAAGTATTACAAATGTAACACGTGTCCCAAGACATTCAGGAACCGGGTCTCCTTGTGGCGACATCACTTTAAGCACGACTGAAAGTCTAACAAAGTATTTAATCTATCAACCATTCCCGTCCGGGTGTCCCTCAGCTGACTAGTGGTGGGTCGAAGATATTTTATACGAGTAATGTGTATTTTATATGTATATATATATATGTCTATATGTGTGTGTAGATATTTCTATATACATATGTATGGATATTTCTGTATTGAAAGGATATAAGATATATAACTCGCAATACATTTGAGTGCTTCTCATGTTATCAGATATAAAACATATCCACATTCCAGTATTGTTGAGTGATAACACGCTATTTACGTATGTTACGATTTAGCTGAAACGAATATAAACTGTCGATAACAGCACTTGGATGAGATAAAATAGTCACAGTGTTGGCATATATGAAAATTGTACAAAGAAGGGAAGAAGAATGAACTGGCTTGGAAATATCTTTCCTTATCTGGGGTACTGCTTCACTCAAAATAGAGTTTTGAAACTATTTATAGAGCTGACTTTACAGACGAACATATCAGAATATATATGTATACATTATATCTGTCAATTCAAGGGCAAATATCAACGACTCAGTAGAATTTAATCTCATATATGCGTGTGTGTGCTTTGTTGATGCAACCGTTTAAAAGTAACAATGAATCAATGCTATCATTTTGTTGCTTTTATACTATGTGTTAGAGAATCAATCAAAAAGCATGAAACTGTGATTGTGTAGTAGAAAGAAATCATTCAGGGATATCATGTTTATATATACCTTAATCTGTGTGTTAGCTTCTATTGAAGTTGATATCTTTTTGATTTTTGCTTGACATAGCAAGTTAAATATGAATTATTGAAGTTGATATCTTTTTGATTTTTGCTTGACATAGCAAGTTAAAAAAGAATTATTGAAGTTGATATCTTTTTGATTTTTGCTTGACATAGCAAGTTAAATATGAATTATTGAAGTTGATATCTTTTTGATTTTTGCTTGACATAGCCGGTTAAATATGAATTATTCGTGAAGCAATGCATGAACTCACTACATTGTAAGTAACAAAGATCCGTCTTTCTGCAGATCGTTCGGGTATCTGCTTCGTTACGGTTCTTCGGTCTTTGAATAATTATCTATTTATTTTCTTATGTAATATCACATGGAGGGTTTAATACAAAATACCGTTATTCATATTTAAATTGGTATCAATAAATGGTCCGTTGGAATGACGTTAAAGGGACGCTAACTAAAAAAAATATGTGGGCTGTATTCCTGATTTTCTCGGTCGACATCCACTGTGAATCAAGTGTTTTGGATGCCTTCTAATTAAGGACTGCGCTTTACACAATCACGGGTCTTATTTTGTACCTGTAATGTTGTGAGTGTTTTTTCTGTGTTACCTCACGTTCTGATCATGGACCCAAAATCATCATTGCGTCGCAGGCCGTCTGATTACTTGTTTATATAAATTTTATATGTACATGACAATTTCATATAAATTTACACCATTTTTCAGTGCAGATCTCAAGGGGTTCTATCCATGGGGCTTCTTTTGAAGCTATATATTATAATCGCGACTTTAGTTTCTTTGCTATAAAATTTCCTGGGCGGCGGGGGTGGTCGTATTATTCAGAGAAAGCAACAGTCGGTACTGTACTACCATTGCTGACACCTCGCCGTGATTGTTGTTGGTTTTATTCTGGGCTAGTGGGTTTGGAATAGTCTTGTGTAAGAGTAAATTATGCACATACATGTATTTCAGACTGGCGAACCATCATGCTAGTTGTGGAGATGGAGGAAATTTCCCTTTCGGAAGTGTAGTTGTATATTATAGAGTAAAACCAAGTGTTCGCAGTAGGCTATCAGTGTTGACTTAGGGTAATCATACTTAAATACGTTCTTGTCAAAATTGCTGGCTTGCATATGTACGCCTGATTGTTATCATTGAGAAGGTTATATATAGTACCATGTCCAAACATGGTTACTGTTGTTAGATTTGCAGATTTTAATGTTATAGTCAGCTATTTTATTTCACTGTATATTATCTTGTATTAAATTAACATGTTAAGAGAAATCTTGCAGGGTGTTTAGCGCCTGTGCCAAAGAATACAGTTTTTTGTGACCTGTACAACTAATGAACCTTGCTAGTATAGATCTGTGACCCTACAAGCGTTTAATACATTCGTGTTGCACCCGTTGGCTGATCTGTGTGAGGGGCCAATCCAGAGTTCAGAAATCTGCCCAAAATTTAAAGCGTATTTCAGAGTTAACTGTTGGCACCACGTGTCCGTGGAAAGGTCAAACACTGTTTGGTCGTTTACTTTTATATTGTTGAAATGGCTGCAGTATACGCCTGGAATCACAAAGACTCAATGATTAAAATGGTTGGTCATGTACCTGCATATTCGTAAGCACTGCAGTGTGAACTGGTTTTGTATCCAAGAACTGCAAAGCATTGAGCCATGAAATATGTCAATCGCATCGATTATGCCTTTTCCTCTGCTCGGGTGATGGGGTGGTAAATTTATGTCGGCTTGTTACCATAAGGTCGGATTGAATGTGATGCTCAAGTTTTGATATATAGCCAGATCGAAGTTAAAATGTTGTTGATTATGTTTTGATGAAACAATGAAATTAAAGCTTTATCAAGATGAGAAATGGTGTCTTTTTTATACGGTTTTAATCGATGACGGAAAGAATAGTTGCCGTCGGTTTGAAGCTGCGTTATTCTTGTCAGGCAAACCGCTATATGTATACATGTGCAATTCTATAATTAGAAGGCATTTTGATTCTTGAAAAATCTCAGTGCCCGTTTGTCATATAGGCCTAGTACATGTATCACTGGCTTCATAACAGCAAGGCAGATGCTCCTCTTTACTGTTATCAGACAACGTGTATTATTCGTGACCTCAACATATACAAGAGGTCTTTCTAATATAAAGATAGTATTTATTTAATGATAACAATAAATTGTAGGACATATTTTGCTCAGGTACTGCATTATGAACATACATATGGCACGCCTGGCTGGCGTGCTATATTTTCCGCGATTGTGCTGCGATCGCTCTACAAATCACTGACATGAGAAAGCAACACTAGACCATTTTAATGATACCAAACTTACGTTTGTACTGCGATGTTATCCTTTTTTATGACACAAACAATATTTCTCCATGCTGACACTCCATTGGCAGCAGACACACTTTCGCAAATAGACTAAATCCCAGACAATGAAAGGCTCTATAGTTGCCATGGCATCCTTGTGGCTGGTATAAATATAGAGCATGTATCGTTCAAAGCACGTTCGGCGCCATGGCAACCATCATTTTATGACGCGTGTTTTAGTATTTTGGCGACAGAGCGTTTTCTGCCAATGGCGTGTCCGCATGGAGAAATATTCTTTGTGTCATAAAAAAGGATAACATCGCAGTACAAACGTAAGTTTGGTATCATTAAAATGGTCTAGTGTTGCTTTCTCATGTCAGGGATTTTGAGAGTGATCGAGGCAAATTCGCGGAAAATATGGGCCGAAACGTGTGCCTACGGCATTTATGACTGACTTTTTTTTTTTAGGTAAGGTACTAAGTCTTATTATTGGATGAAATATGAAGCCGTTTTGTAAAAAAAAAACACTACGTTGGAGAATACTTTGATGATGCCAGTACTGATTGTTATATTAGATCTACATACGTTAGCATATTCGTACAGAAAGTCCTATTTTATGCTACCAAATGCCGTAGTAACTTTCCCCTTGGAAAACCTCGTGGTTAAAATCTACTGGGTAAGTCACATGATCACAGTTTGTCCGTACGGAAAAATTCCCAGCGAAGGACACGTTCTTGTCCGTCGCATTGTTTGCGTTTAGCATCACAATTGCGGGCTACTTTGCTTGAACCATCAGTTATACCGAAAACACCATGGCCTTCCGACACTGGATGTCAATCAAGAGTGTCATAGCATCACGGGTGAACGCTCAGATCGCTAGACAAACAGAGAATATCTCTCGCTTCAGTTTGTGTACAGTGTCGACATGGGGCGGCCGAGAAAGGTACCAGCCGTATTGGGAGTCCGTTGTTCAATCGAGGACCAACATCCTAGCAGTCCGTCAGCAAAACTCCCTATCCCTGCCGGTGTCGCGGGGATATGCCAAGGGAAAAGCCAAAGGCAAAGATAAGGGAGGAAAAAGTAAAAAGAACACAAGCTCTGTGTACTTGAGCAGTGAGGAACTCAATGCAGTGTTTGACTTCAGCAAGTTGACCGAGCAAATGCAACAAACATTGACTCATCTCAAGTTGGATTATGCACAACAACTGTCACTGAGGACCTCACAAGGGGCATTTGATAAGCTGGTTGTTGACACTCCTGAAGGACAATTCCCTTTGATACAGTTGGGCCAAGTCACGCAGAAGAATCCACAACTGATTGTTATTAATATGGGAACTACTCCTCAGTATACTGCCAATGTTAAACAAGCCATCATAGATTCTGGAATGAACTTGAATCCACAGCAAGATGGAACCTCTCTCTTTGTACCTATTCCCAAAGTGACAAAAGAGCATCGTGAGAATTTGGCAAAGAATGCAAAGACTTTGAGTGAAAAAACAAAAGTGAAAGTTAAAGACATTCAAAATAAATATATCAAAGAGTTGAAGAAAGCAGAAAAATTGCATTCAGAGGATTTGATTGATAATCTGAAAACTGCTATACAAGATCAAGCCCATAAGTATACCACTGAAGCAGAAAATATAATGCATGCTAAACAGCAAGAGCTCTTAGGTGGTAAATAATTGATAGCAATGTGATATATTTTATATATGTGGCGTATAAGTATTGTAAGATATGCATCCATTGCTCTGGTTTATTTTATTGATAATAAATCTTATGTGAAACTGCAGTCTGGATTTAATAACTGTTTCATAATTATTAATAGTAAGTAGAAATCTATATTTATTATACAATAGCCTTGGACTATGTGATAGATGGATTGCACATGCAATGAGCATGTGTAAGGGCTTTAAGAGGGTCTTTCCCCCTCTTCCCCCTTCAAACCTAAGTAGTGGAAGTAGTGTAAAGGAAAATTTTGTAGCAGATAATTAAGGATGAATACATATGCTCCTTCTACTACATCCTATCATCATTGCGTCAGGATCACCCATACCCCAAGTATAGAATAATAAACTGCAGCAATGTGTTGTGAATGATAAGTCTAACCAGGAGATATTTTGTGAGATTTATTATCCAAGAGACAAGAAAGAGTGAAGACCTTTTGAAAACAACACAGTTGAATTTCGTTTCTGTAAAGGACACTCTATGTTAAGTAATACAAGATTAGTTGACAAAGTATTGACTGCTGTTTTACCATGAATTCCAATTGGTCTGCTAGTGTCTGGCCCTTTTTTTCCTAGTTCGTAATGCAACAAGGTTTCATCATTTTAGTTCCAAGCAACAACTGAACATTGCTCTAGATAGCTATAGCATAGCTTATCCTTAACATTATGAAACCTCTCGAGAACGACCAAAAGCATAATGGTGCCACTCATTTTTCGACAACTTGGACAAAGAATCTCTTACACATCCATGAGCAAGAATGCTGTATGTGCCCATACTTATCATGAAAAATCCATTCAAATATTGTAAAGATCAGTTTCATTACAACACCACTATTTTTATTATTTATTGAATAGAAGTATAATTATATTGAGCAAGAAAACACGTCACACCCACCGTTATAAAGACAACGGCGCACATCGATAGATTAGGAAATTGACACCAAGAGAAAAAAATAATCTATCCAGCGTAGCTTCCATTGGAGTTTTTTGTTTCAGATGTTACCAATCATAGTTTTGCTAATTCTCCATTCTATAGAAGTTGGTCCTCTTTAATCATGCAACATTACAAGGCGAAAGACTACGCTTCTTCACACACACTTCATAATTTCACGATGTGAAAGTCGACGCTACCTGTCGTAGAACTGTCTTATAAATACCACAACAAACTTTTTAACCGATCTCAGCCTTTTGCGTTACTAGTTGAGCTGGAACAGTCGCCATCTTGGTCAGCTGAAGTACTCTTGCACTCTTATTATAAACGAATTGAAAGTTCTGACACTCCATGAGGTGGCAAAAGTCTCTTTGCAAGACATCCTTTTGCCGCGGCCTCGATGGAAGGCTGACGACGGTCTTTCATGGAGTATTCAATCACACTACATTCCTATTTCCACGCTAGACTGTCCTATCCTGTGAGAGTTGTATGGCAAGCCATTTACATGTCATTGCCCTAAGCACGTATTTCTCACTGGGTCCATTTTATTCCCGCTAAAATCCCCGTTTGAGCTAGAGAAACACCATTTCATGGATGAGAAACCCAGCGAAGTAGTTCAGTCTCTCCGCAGAAAAACCCACTTGGTGGAATTGTGATACAAATGGTTTGTCATAGATCAGTAAAGTTTGTATCCCATCTTTATTACGGCAGTATAACTTGGTGCGCCACAGCATGCATCCATCCACGTCTCAGCTCAGCTATGACGCACATTACTTAGTTGCCGTTGCTATCCCGCTCCTCCTCCGCATCCTCCGGCGGCGGCGGGGCCTCCTTATCCTCATCCTCGTCGTCAAACAAGTCATCAAACTGGCTGAAGTCCGGCGCGGTGGGGCCCTGGGATGCGGCCCCGCTTGGGCCCCCACCCTCCGCCTCGCCGCCGCCGTCCCCTCCGGCGGGCCCCGGGCTGTCGGCGTCCGTGACCTCCACCTGGACGAGCCCGCTCATGAAGGCGTAGCCGACCATAGCGCTGAGCGCCACCATGCCAGCCATCACCATGTTGCGTCGCCGATGCGGGAATTCCATCTGTTGGCTCTGGTCGCGCCGTGTCTCTTCGGAGCGCTGCCTCAGCGCCTCTTCCTCTGCAACCAAGTCAAGGGGCAAACGATCTATGACGTTGAAGGAAATCTCATCGATGAAGTCCATCGTTTTACCAAGATATTTAGAGATTTTTTTTTACTGAAAACACACTGAATTACGCAATCCGAGGAAAGATGTAGAGAACATGATCTCCTTTTAAGAGCCTTCCAACCACCATGGTTGGCCGGCGGAAGCCACTGTGATAACACTAACTTACCTTCAGCGGAGAGCGGGAAATGCTTGTTGAGGACGCGCTGACAGAGTTGGCAGAGGTTGGCGCACGCCTTCAGGTGTGTCTGGAGGGGAGCTGCCCCGGGGAAGGGGGCCTTCAGCAGTGGTGACAAGTACCCAAACACCACGGCGTCCAGGGAGGCCGGCCTGCAACAGATGGAGCGAAACACATGTTACAAGAAATAATGATACGGTCATGCAGCCATGTACCGGAATGGGGCCTCCTTGGCGGTTAGCGCAATAGGTTCTGGGTTCAAATCCGAGCGGGCACCTAATCTTGGGCATGTTTTATACATTCATATTTATCGTCCCGCGAGGTTCTTTGGCCCAATTTAGCCCTTGTGTACACAAAAGCGGCCTCAAGCACCAATTCATTTCATATATCGTGACAAAATTGATCCGTATATGATAAAATACGCGAGCCGTCCACAATACGCCACAAATTACACAGGATAGACCACATTGATAGAAGAGATACTGCCGTAAACCGGTTGTCGGTCTATAACATTTGCTACGGTATCAGTATCACTGACAAGCACAGAACTAAGAAGGACTTACCTGGCGCCAAAAAAGAAGTCTTTGTCTCCAAGCTTTTCTGACAGCAAGTTTAGACATTCCTTCGCATCTTTGTAGATCTAAAACAAGGTCGTTTCCAATGGCATTGGAATAACAAGAAAAAACAAAAGCCGAACAACAGGACAACATCACTATGATACCAAAGAAATTAATATGTTTGAAATCATGCAACTATAAGCTACATCAATTACATCAATTACTGATGAAGCTATTATACCCCTTGAGATTCGTGATATAGGGTAACGACCAATAATTCACAATATAATAATGACCCAGAAATAAAATTAACAGGTAATTTTTGCTGATGGCGTAATAAATTGGGATTAATATCTTACAAGTCCCTTTGGATATAGGAGCTGGACTTTATAGTGTAGCATTTATACAAAACGAAACAGTTATTTCCACATTTCTATGGTGCGCGCACCAGTATTTAATTAATTTTGATAACTGTTCGGTGGCAGTTTCTTCGTTATGATAAAACCTCCAGATCTGCATCATTGCAGGGTAAAGTCTCACCTTCGCTTGGCGCTCTGTGTTCGTCATGTGTTCATACCCATCTCCCTGAAAGCGGTTGACGAGGTCCCGGTGTCGCTTCATGGGGAGATACAGGCTGAGCGGGAACCCCAGAGCTTTGGCGTACCACGGTCGCGTCAGCTCCAAGTAGGTCTTGTCGTCTACCCACCACATGTGTAGCTGGAACACGGGACAAGACAAGAATATTATGACTGTGCGTCCGCGGAGAAATATCTAGACTTGAAATATACGAACATGAAAACACGCGGCTAGTAATAAACCGTCTTGCAATGATTTTCTAGCATTCGTTTTCGGTCCTCATGTGATGTCAGTTGCGCAATGATTTTGTGTTATAGTCTAGCCCTATCGAATGATGCCATCGATAGCGAAAAAAAATGGGTGCTCATGTTGAAATCCTGATATTTTTACTAGCGCGTACTACATGTTTTCACTAATTTTCGCAAAAGAAAAACTTTCTTCTTCATGAATCCAAGTACGTGACGGCCATGTTAGAGTATATGAAGCGCCAAAAAGAATCCTCGGGAATGAGCTTTTCATTTCACCGTGAACTGAGAATGAGGAAAATAATTCTTCGTCAACCGGGAATGAGGAAAATAATCCTTCGTGAACTGGGAATGAGGAAAATAATTCTTTGAACTGGGAATGGGGTATTAGCCGATCGAAGATTTTCATCAATCGTAAACTAAGAAATTTTAATATTAATTGACCGTGATTTGGAAAATTGCCAATTTACATCATGTATCCGCTCCTTCCTTTGTATGCGGGGAGTTCTTCATTTAATTCATCGTGGTCTGGGAATAAGAAAATTTGTTCCTCGTGATTTGAAAACACGACCTTCCCTAGAGTATGTGTTGCCAGCAGATCCAAATCGATCAACCAGAGTACGGTTGATATTGCGTCCTATCGACCGATCCGCGCTTAGAAGTATGGCAATTTGTACCTTGTAATTTTCCAGATTGCTAGCCGTCAAGCAATATTAATATTGTAATTAATCACTAATGACCCGAGATATCGCCTTTTCAAAACACATATGCTATGTTATGCTATTTCTGTACATGCATGTATTTAGCATAATATGTGGGATTGCTAATGCCGATAGCAGGGAATGCGGCAAATAGAAAGAAATTGCGATTCTCCCCCCCCCCCCCCACCCTCCTAGATTGCAATCAGCGGCCACATATCCATTATCTCATTGCCACACCCCACCCCATCGTATGTTGTGGTGGTATTAATAACAACATTTAGCAGCCGGTGCCATCGGCTTGAAGCGGTCGGAACTGCTAGCGTGGACGTCGCTCGCTCGTTCGCCCTGGCTGGCTCGACAGACACGAAACAACACGGGGCCCACGTTTCCTAACGACACCCGCCATATATATATATATAACAGACTAACACTTAACTTCACACTGTCAGAAGCACATGCACACAAGGCTCCAGTAGCCACAAGCACTAGACTATCGAGACACCGAGTCATACAAGCTCTATCTGTCACGGAGACGAGGCTATTTGAGTCAGTCATTTTTGTCGTCCACAAGAAGCAGGCACGACAAAGTTCTTCTTTACGGGCAGGATAAAAACCGACGGCAGAATCGAATTCGCTCACTATAGCGTTATTATGCACGGCATTGGGAGGCATCTTCACTCGTTCTTAGCGATGGACCAGCGTAAACGCGCAAGGGACACACCAGAGGATCTACGCAACAACAAGGTAGGTGATACAGAAGAGTAAATTCGTCAGTTGCAAAGATGTATTAAAGTGTCCGAAATTACGTCCCATGTCGAAAGTGTGAGAGTGTCCGAAATTACGTCCAATGTCGAAAGTGTAACAGTGTCAGAAATTACGTCCCATGTCGAAAGTGAGGACATCAATACCAATAAGTACCGATCACCGACACGACCTTTTATAATACATAAATAAGGCGTCGAGTCAATCATAAAATGTACATTAAAAATTCAACTGTATTACTTTCTTCCAATAGAGGTTCCGTTGTGAATCATGGACACCTGATGAGTGGCTCTACTGTGTGGATAATAAAGACAGCGCATCGACGTCACCAGAAGCCGGTGTACACTGCGACGCTACATCGAACCGCAAGTTATGGCTCAGGGCTACACAGTCTCACTCATCCAGGGACAGCGGCTACCACAGTCAAGGCGCAGAGTTCGACAGCTGCCTGGCACCTTCAGCAGCTGCCAGTAGTGCCACACACACCGATTACGACCCCCCAGATATACACTCTAGTGCAGCCCAGGACACATCCTTCTTCGACCGGCTTCACAAAACAGACACCGCCTTAGCCACTGCACAAGACCCTGTAATGTCATTCACCTCTCTCGAGATCGCGAGAGATTCCATATCTTCAGCACGGTCACCATCAATCCCGACCGCCCATGACCAACACAATGCCGTCGCCACCACCATCTACAATTTCCTCTTTGGCGAACAGTCCTGGAGTTAGGACTCAAGTCAGGGCTGCACCCCGGAAAGTATCTCATCTAGAGACTTTCCGGATACCCCAGATATGTTCCGGTCCCCGCTAGCCGCCACTCATACACAGGACGTGCACTCCGGACTAACATACCCCGGATTAGTCTCCATCAGTTTCCAACGATTATCCAGACAAAGCGTCAAGAGACCATGCTGTCGACCATTGTTTTAAACATTTTGGGACGTATTGCACTGTATATTTGTACATCTGTGTATAACCCAAATATAATTTATTTCCTCTATACAACTTGCTTTTGGTTACTTGTACCTTCCCCATCACCACACACAGAATTTTAATGTTCTTAAAGAATACAACGGCAATCAGTCCACATAGTATTTAAGCCAACGTATCCTCTACATGATTAATGAAAGATAAAGATAAAGAAATATTATTATGGTGCAATGAAACCTGACGCATGATCAAGGTGTTATTTCAGAAGCAGATCATTACAAACCAAAATACTATCTAAAAAACTAAAAAGTTAGATACAAGAGTTGCTAGATGAACGTTGCACGATGAACGCGCTAAGGCAATTAAAATTTACATTTCCATATTTATGTTGCAACACACGGCTTCGAACCAAAGGAAACGGGTCGATTCTCGATCATGCCCGAACAATCACGGGATTATTTCGCATATCATTCAAATAGTTATCACAGTAACATCGTTTACCCGGTGTGGCCATTACCCGCACAAATATGGCATCAATCTTTCATCTATACAGCTATTACGACAAACATAGAGGGCATAATATTTCAATAACCACAGGCGACGAACTGAAACTGGTTTATCCCATATGCCAAATCAACGCCACTAGAAATCAGAAACGGGAAAGATTGCACTAAGCATGTTTATCAGTCTAAATCTGTTTCTTTACTAATTTACAAATGCAAGTCTTAAACATTGACTCGTGACGTTCAGCCTATGCTCATACCCGGACTTTGATGACGACTCCCACTTTGTTGGTGACTCTCACTTTGATAACAACTTATTAACACCTAAGAAATAACAATATAAGCAGCCGCATATCAAAAACACGTCAACGAATTTGTGGAATTGCCACCCGGTCACCTTTGATACGAGGTGAACATTTACATGTGCATGCGTTTCTTGGAAACCTTATAAAATAAACGATGCACCAAGACAATTTTACATTCACGTCACCACCACTAAAGTAATTGAACGTGTATCCATACCTGAAAAGTCGTCTATCACGCTTTTCAACATCCGTGTCTTTAAGGGTGACACAGTGAAACCTTTTTGAAAAATAGCGTCTGAACGTTATGTCAAATCGTGTGTAAGTCACCCCAGACAGGCAAGACGATTTCAATTATGCAAAACTCATTCATCTTAATTAATAGAAATAACAGGTCAATTGGCATCCACGATCAATCTTTTGTTAATATCCAACTTATCCACGGCTACTATGCAATCTCGATTTGAGACGTCGTTATGTCAAATTACATATGAAATGCAATGAATTGTCAACCAAGATAACCGTAAGGACCTTCGCGATTATGTTCGGCGACACGGACAGGTTGGTACCTACCAAATACACCGTCCCCGAGTGTTGTTATTGGCGTCAATAACAACACTCATCCGCTTCAAGTGAGACGAGGCTTCGCGGCTGTCGCAATGGCTGACCCCCCATATGGTCCACGGACCACAGATATCTACCACCAGGGTCTATATATAACAGCCCATATCAGCTCCAACGCTATCACAAACCCATCACCGCCTCCACAAACCACAAGGGTCCGAATCTGTCATATTGTCATCTAAGTCGAACAGATTTCATATCTTACCCGAAACAAGAGCGACATACAGGTACTTGCACCATTCTGTAGCAAGTAGCCTGCAACTTTAGCTTGATGGGAAAAAATACAAGGCTTTTAGCAATTCTCGGCGTTGCATTAGGGCGCTTTGTCAGTATTTTAAGCCATGGCGTCGCAAAAACGTATCAGGGATGATTCAGAGGATCTAATAACCAACAACAAGGTAGGTCGACCAGGAAAGATAAATGCTGTATCACTAAGCAATTGCCTGTGGAACAATCCGAAGAAAAGGCAGACGACTGTTGCATACGTTGATAATTAATTTCCATGGTCAATTTGTTAGTGATTATTGAAAATAAATATTCAATTTAGTAATACATGACATACTCGTTAGCCGTGATAACGATAGAACAAGCCAACATGCCTAACCCTCTATCTGTTTTCCTCCAACAGAGATTCAAATGCGAATCATGGACTCCGAATGAGTGGCTCCACCATACGCAAGAGACAGACAGCCCATCAACGTCAGGTCGCGGTTATGCCACACCAGAATCGGGTGAACACTGCGACGCCACATCGAGCAAACAGTTATGGACAACTGCAACGCCATCTCCTTCATCCAGGGACAGTGGCTATCACAGCCAAGACCCGGAGTCCGACAGCTACCTGGCACCTTCACCAGCAGGCAGCTGGGCTACAGACTCCAATGACGACCACCTGGAGAGCCTGGATATTCACTCAAATCTAGCCAACGACACATCGTTCTTCGACCGGCTTCACAAAACAGACACCGCTTTAGCCACTGCAGAAGACTCGCCAATGTCATTCCCCTCTCTCGAGATCCAAAGAGATTCCATATCTTCACCACTTTCATCATCACGCCCGATCGCCAAAGACCAACGGCAGTTGCATAACGCCGTCGCCACCACCATCTACAGTTTCCTCTTTGGCGAACAGTCCTGGAGCTCGGACTCAAGTCAGGACTGTACCCCAGACAGTATCCCATCTGGAGACTTTCCGGATACCCCAGATATGTTCCGGTCCCCGCTAGCCGCCACTCATACACAGGACGTGCACTCTAGACTAACATACCCCGGATTAGTCTCCATCACTTCCCGACGATTCTCCAAGCAAGGCGTCAAGAGACCATGCTGTCGATCATTGTTTTGAATATTGTAAGATATTGCACTGTATATTTGTACATCTGTGTATAATCCAAATATAATTTATTTCATCTATACAACTTGCCTTTGCTTACTTTTACCTTCCCAATCACCAAATCAATAATTATAATATTCTTAAAAAATACACCGGCAGTCATTCCACATAATATAATTATCTAAGCCAACGTATCCTCTACATGATCAATGAAAGATAATCTAAAATTATTATGGTGCAATGAAACCTAATTCATGATCAAGTTGTTATTTTAGAAGCAGATCAATACAAACCAAAATACTATGAAAACAACGAAAACAAATAGATACAAGGGTTGCTAGTTGAACGCCGCAGCGCGATAAAGCAATCAAAAGTTACATGTCCATATTTATTTTCCGACACAGTGCTTAGAACCAAAGGACACCGGTCGATTCTTGATCATGCCCGAACAATCTCGAGATTATTTCGCATATCATTCAAATAATTATCACATCAACAACGTTTACCCGGTGTGGCCATTACCCACACAAATATGGCATCAATCTTTCATCTATGCAGCTATTACGACAAACATAGAGGGCATAATATTTCAATAACCACAGGCGACGAACCGAAACTGGTTTATCCCATATGCCAAATCAACGCCACTAGAAATCAGAAACGGGAAAGATTGCACTAAGCATGTTTATCAGTCTAAATCTGTTTCTTTACTAATTTACAAATGCAAGTCTTAAACATTGACTCGTGACGTTCAGCCTATGCTCATACCCGGACTTTGATGACGACTCCCACTTTGTTGGTGACTCTCACTTTGATAACAACTTATTAACACCTAAGAAATAACAATATAAGCAGCCGCATATCAAAAACACAACGTCAACGAATTTGTGGAATTGCCACCCGGTCATCTTTGATACGAGGTGAACATTTACATGTGCATGCGTTTCTTGGAAACCTTATAAAATAAACGCTGCACCAAGACAATTTTACATTCACGTCACCACCACTAAAGTAATTGAACGTGTATCCATACCTGAAAAGTCGTCTATCACGCTTTTCAACATCCGTGTCTTTAAGGGTGACACAGTGAAACCTTTTTGAAAAATAGCGTCTGAACGTTATGTCAAATCGTGTGTAAGTCACCCCAGACAGGCAAGACGATTTCAATTATGCAAAACTCATTCATCTTAATTAATAGAAATAACAGGTCAATTGGCATCCCCGATCAATCTTTTGTTAATATCCAACTTATCCACGGCTACTATGCAATCTCGATTTGAGACGTCGTTATGTCAAATTACATATGAAATGCAATGAATTGTCAACCAAGATAACCGTAAGGACCTTCGCGATTATGTTCGGCGACACGCCAGGTTGGTACCTACCAAACACACCGTCCCCGAGTGTTGTTATTGGCGTCAATAACAACACTCATCCGCTTCAAGTGAGACGAGGCTTCGCGGCTGTCGCAATGGCTGACCCCCCATATGGTCCACGGACCACAGATATCTACCACCAGGGTCTATATATAACAGCCCATATCAGCTCCAACGCTATCACAAACCCATCACCGCCTCCACAAACCACAAGGGTCCGAATCTGTCATATTGTCATCTAAGTCGAACAGATTTCATATCTTACCCGAAACAAGAGCGACATACAGGTACTTGCACCATTCTGTAGCAAGTAGCCTGCAACTTTAGCTTGACGGGAAAAAATACAAGGCTTTTAGCAATTCTCGGCGTTGCATTAGGGCGCTTTGTCAGTATTTTAAGCCATGGCGTCGCAAAAACGTATCAGGGGTGATTCAGAGGATCTAATAACCAACAACAAGGTAGGTCGACCAGGAAAGATAAATGCTGTATCACTAAGCAATTGCCTGTGGAACAATCCGAAGAAAAGGCAGACGACTGTTGCATACGTTGATAATTAATTTCCATGGTCAATTTGTTAGTGATTATTGAAAATAAATATTCAATTTAGTAATACATGACATACTCGTTAGCCGTGATAACGATAGAACAAGCCAACATTCCTAACCCTCTATCTGTTTTCCTCCAACAGAGATTCAAATGCGAATCATGGACTCCGAATGAGTGGCTCCACCATACGCAAGAGACAGACAGCCCATCAACGTCAGGTCGCGGTTATGCTACACCAGAATCGGGTGAACACTGCGACGCCACATCGAGCAAACAGTTATGGACAACTGCAACGCCATCTCCTTCATCCAGGGACAGTGGCTATCACAGCCAAGACCCAGAGTCCGACAGCTACCTGGCACCTTCACCAGCAGGCAGCTGGGCTACAGACTCCAATGACGACCACCTGGAGAGCCTGGATATTCACTCAAGTCTAGCCAACGACACATCGTTCTTCGACCGGCTTCACAAAACAGACACCGCTTTAGCCACTGCAGAAGACTCGCCAATGTCATTCCCCTCTCTCGAGATCCAAAGAGATTCCATATCTTCACCACTTTCATCATCACGCCCGATCGCCAAAGACCAACGGCAGTTGCATAACGCCGTCGCCACCACCATCTACAGTTTCCTCTTTGGCGAACAGTCCTGGAGCTCGGACTCAAGTCAGGACTGTACCCCAGACAGTATCCCATCTGGAGACGTTCCGGATACCCCAGATATGTTCCGGTCCCCGCTAGCCGCCACTCATACACAGGACGTGCACTCTAGACTAACATACCCCGGATTAGTCTCCATCACTTCCCGACGATTCTCCAAGCAAGGCGTCAAGAGACCATGCTGTCGATCATTGTTTTGAATATTGTAAGATATTGCACTGTATATTTGTACATCTGTGTATAATCCAAATATAATTTATTTCATCTATACAACTTGCCTTTGCTTACTTTTACCTTCCCAATCACCAAATCAATAATTATAATATTCTTAAAGAATACACCGGCAGTCATTCCACATAATATAATTATCTAAGCCAACGTATCCTCTACATGATCAATGAAAGATAATCTAAAATTATTATGGTGCAATGAAACCTGATTCATGATCAAGTTGTTATTTTAGAAGCAGATCAATACAAACCAAAATACTATGAAAACAACGAAAACAAATAGATACAAGGGTTGCTAGTTGAACGCCGCAGCGCGATAAAGCAATCAAAAGTTACATGTCCATATTTATTTTCCGACAGTGCTTAGAACCAAAGGACACCGGTCGATTCTTGATCATGCCCGAACAATCTCGAGATTATTTCGCATATCATTCAAATAATTATCACATCAACAACGTTTACCCGGTGTGGCCATTACCCACACAAATATGGCATCAATCTTTCATCTATGCAGCTATTACGACAAACATAGAGGGCATAATATTTCAATAACCACAGGCGACGAACCGAAACTGGTTTATCCCATATGCCAAATCAACGCCACTAGAAATCAGAAACGGGAAAGATTGCACTAAGCATGTTTATCAGTCTAAATCTGTTTCTTTACTAATTTACAAATGCAAGTCTTAAACATTGACTCGTGACGTTCAGCCTATGCTCATACCCGGACTTTGATGACGACTCCCACTTTGTTGGTGACTCTCACTTTGATAACAACTTATTAACACCTAAGAAATAACAATATAAGCAGCCGCATATCAAAAACACAACGTCAACGAATTTGTGGAATTGCCACCCGGTCATCTTTGATACGAGGTGAACATTTACATGTGCATGCGTTTCTTGGAAACCTTATAAAATAAACGCTGCACCAAGACAATTTTACATTCACGTCACCACCACTAAAGTAATTGAACGTGTATCCATACCTGAAAAGTCGTCTATCACGCTTTTCAACATCCGTGTCTTTAAGGGTGACACAGTGAAACCTTTTTGAAAAATAGCGTCTGAACGTTATGTCAAATCGTGTGTAAGTCACCCCAGACAGGCAAGACGATTTCAATTATGCAAAACTCATTCATCTTAATTAATAGAAATAACAGGTCAATTGGCATCCCCGATCAATCTTTTGTTAATATCCAACTTATCCACGGCTACTATGCAATCTCGATTTGAGACGTCGTTATGTCAAATTACATATGAAATGCAATGAATTGTCAACCAAGATAACCGTAAGGACCTTCGCGATTATGTTCGGCGACACGCCAGGTTGGTACCTACCAAACACACCGTCCCCGAGTGTTGTTATTGGCGTCAATAACAACACTCATCCGCTTCAAGTGAGACGAGGCTTCGCGGCTGTCGCAATGGCTGACCCCCCATATGGTCCACGGACCACAGATATCTACCACCAGGGTCTATATATAACAGCCCATATCAGCTCCAACGCTATCACAAACCCATCACCGCCTCCACAAACCACAAGGGTCCGAATCTGTCATATTGTCATCTAAGTCGAACAGATTTCATATCTTACCCGAAACAAGAGCGACATACAGGTACTTGCACCATTCTGTAGCAAGTAGCCTGCAACTTTAGCTTGACGGGAAAAAATACAAGGCTTTTAGCAATTCTCGGCGTTGCATTAGGGCGCTTTGTCAGTATTTTAAGCCATGGCGTCGCAAAAACGTATCAGGGATGATTCAGAGGATCTAATAACCAACAACAAGGTAGGTCGACCAGGAAAGATAAATGCTGTATCACTAAGCAATTGCCTGTGGAACAATCCGAAGAAAAGGCAGACGACTGTTGCATACGTTGATAATTAATTTCCATGGTCAATTTGTTAGTGATTATTGAAAATAAATATTCAATTTAGTAATACATGACATACTCGTTAGCCGTGATAACGATAGAACAAGCCAACATTCCTAACCCTCTATCTGTTTTCCTCCAACAGAGATTCAAATGCGAATCATGGACTCCGAATGAGTGGCTCCACCATACGCAAGAGACAGACAGCCCATCAACGTCAGGTCGCGGTTATGCTACACCAGAATCGGGTGAACACTGCGACGCCACATCGAGCAAACAGTTATGGACAACTGCAACGCCATCTCCTTCATCCAGGGACAGTGGCTATCACAGCCAAGACCCAGAGTCCGACAGCTACCTGGCACCTTCACCAGCAGGCAGCTGGGCTACAGACTCCAATGACGACCACCTGGAGAGCCTGGATATTCACTCAAGTCTAGCCAACGACACATCGTTCTTCGACCGGCTTCACAAAACAGACACCGCTTTAGCCACTGCAGAAGACTCGCCAATGTCATTCCCCTCTCTCGAGATCCAAAGAGATTCCATATCTTCACCACTTTCATCATCACGCCCGATCGCCAAAGACCAACGGCAGTTGCATAACGCCGTCGCCACCACCATCTACAGTTTCCTCTTTGGCGAACAGTCCTGGAGCTCGGACTCAAGTCAGGACTGTACCCCAGACAGTATCCCATCTGGAGACTTTCCGGATACCCCAGATATGTTCCGGTCCCCGCTAGCCGCCACTCATACACAGGACGTGCACTCTAGACTAACATACCCCGGATTAGTCTCCATCACTTCCCGACGATTCTCCAAGCAAGGCGTCAAGAGACCATGCTGTCGATCATTGTTTTGAATATTGTAAGATATTGCACTGTATATTTGTACATCTGTGTATAATCCAAATATAATTTATTTCATCTATACAACTTGCCTTTGCTTACTTTTACCTTCCCAATCACCAAATCAATAATTATAATATTCTTAAAGAATACACCGGCAGTCATTCCACATAATATAATTATCTAAGCCAACGTATCCTCTACATGATCAATGAAAGATAATCTAAAATTATTATGGTGCAATGAAACCTGATTCATGATCAAGTTGTTATTTTAGAAGCAGATCAATACAAACCAAAATACTATGAAAACAACGAAAACAAATAGATACAAGGGTTGCTAGTTGAACGCCGCAGCGCGATAAAGCAATCAAAAGTTACATGTCCATATTTATTTTCCGACAGTGCTTAGAACCAAAGGACACCGGTCGATTCTTGATCATGCCCGAACAATCTCGAGATTATTTCGCATATCATTCAAATAATTATCACATCAACAACGTTTACCCGGTGTGGCCATTACCCACACAAATATGGCATCAATCTTTCATCTATACAGCTATTACGACAAACATAGAGGGCATAATATTTCAATAACCACAGGCGACGAACTGAAACTGGTTTATCCCATATGCCAAATCAACGCCACTAGAAATCAGAAACGGGAAAGATTGCACTAAGCATGTTTATCAGTCTAAATCTGTTTCTTTACTAATTTACAAATGCAAGTCTTAAACATTGACTCGTGACGTTCAGCCTATGCTCATACCCGGACTTTGATGACGACTCCCACTTTGTTGGTGACTCTCACTTTGATAACAACTTATTAACACCTAAGAAATAACAATATAAGCAGCCGCATATCAAAAACACAACGTCAACGAATTTGTGGAATTGCCACCCGGTCATCTTTGATACGAGGTGAACATTTACATGTGCATGCGTTTCTTGGAAACCTTATAAAATAAACGATGCACCAAGACAATTTTACATTCACGTTACCACCACTAAAGTAATTGAACGTGTATCCATACCTGAAAAGTCGTCTATCACGCTTTTCAACATCCGTGTCTTTAAGGTTGACACAGTGAAACCTTTTTGAAAAATAGCGTCTGAACGTTATGTCAAATCGTGTGTAAGTCACCCTAGACAGGCAAGACGATTTCAATTATGCAAAACTCATTCATCTTAATTAATAGAAATAACAGGTCAATTGGCATCCACGATCAATCTTTTGTTAATATCCAACTTATCCACGGCTACTATGCAATCTCGATTTGAGACGTCGTTATGTCAAATTACATATGAAATGCAATGAATTGTCAACCAAGATAACCGTAAGGACCTTCGCGATTATGTTCGGCGACACGGACAGGTTGGTACCTACCAAATACACCGTCCCCGAGTGTTGTTATTGGCGTCAATAACAACACTCATCCGCTTCAAGTGAGACGAGGCTTCGCGGCTGTCGCAATGGCTGACCCCCCATATGGTCCACGGACCACAGATATCTACCACCAGGGTCTATATATAACAGCCCATATCAGCTCCAACGCTATCACAAACCCATCACCGGCTCCACAAACCACAAGGGTCCGAATCTGTCATATTGTCATCTAAGTCGAACAGATTTCATATCTTACCCGAAACAAGAGCGACATACAGGTACTTGCACCATTCTGTAGCAAGTAGCCTGCAACTTTAGCTTGACGGGAAAAAATACAAGGCTTTTAGCAATTCTCGGCGTTGCATTAGGGCGCTTTGTCAGTATTTTAAGCCATGGCGTCGCAAAAACGTATCAGGGATGATTCAGAGGATCTAATAACCAACAACAAGGTAGGTCGACCAGGAAAGATAAATGCTGTATCACTAAGCAATTGCCTGTGGAACAATCCGAAGAAAAGGCAGACGACTGTTGCATACGTTGATAATTAATTTCCATGGTCAATTTGTTAGTGATTATTGAAAATAAATATTCAATTTAGTAATACATGACATACTCGTTAGCCGTGATAACGATAGAACAAGCCAACATGCCTAACCCTCTATCTGTTTTCCTCCAACAGAGATTCAAATGCGAATCATGGACTCCGAATGAGTGGCTCCACCATACGCAAGAGACAGACAGCCCATCAACGTCAGGTCGCGGTTATGCTACACCAGAATCGGGTGAACACTGCGACGCCACATCGAGCAAACAGTTATGGACAACTGCAACGCCATCTCCTTCATCCAGGGACAGTGGCTATCACAGCCAAGACCCAGAGTCCGACAGCTACCTGGCACCTTCACCAGCAGGCAGCTGGGCTACAGACTCCAATGACGACCACCTGGAGAGCCTGGATATTCACTCAAGTCTAGCCAACGACACATCGTTCTTCGACCGGCTTCACAAAACAGACACCGCTTTAGCCACTGCAGAAGACTCGCCAATGTCATTCCCCTCTCTCGAGATCCAAAGAGATTCCATATCTTCACCACTTTCATCATCACGCCCGATCGCCAAAGACCAACGGCAGTTGCATAACGCCGTCGCCACCACCATCTACAGTTTCCTCTTTGGCGAACAGTCCTGGAGCTCGGACTCAAGTCAGGACTGTACCCCAGACAGTATCCCATCTGGAGACTTTCCGGATACCCCAGATATGTTCCGGTCCCCGCTAGCCGCCACTCATACACAGGACGTGCACTCTAGACTAACATACCCCGGATTAGTCTCCATCACTTCCCGACGATTCTCCAAGCAAGGCGTCAAGAGACCATGCTGTCGATCATTGTTTTGAATATTGTAAGATATTGCACTGTATATTTGTACATCTGTGTATAATCCAAATATAATTTATTTCATCTATACAACTTGCCTTTGCTTACTTTTACCTTCCCAATCACCAAATCAATAATTATAATATTCTTAAAGAATACACCGGCAGTCATTCCACATAATATAATTATCTAAGCCAACGTATCCTCTACATGATCAATGAAAGATAATCTAAAATTATTATGGTGCAATGAAACCTGATTCATGATCAAGTTGTTATTTTAGAAGCAGATCAATACAAACCAAAATACTATGAAAACAACGAAAACAAATAGATACAAGGGTTGCTAGTTGAACGCCGCAGCGCGATAAAGCAATCAAAAGTTACATGTCCATATTTATTTTCCGACAGTGCTTAGAACCAAAGGACACCGGTCGATTCTTGATCATGCCCGAACAATCTCGAGATTATTTCGCATATCATTCAAATAATTATCACATCAACAACGTTTACCCGGTGTGGCCATTACCCACACAAATATGGCATCAATCTTTCATCTATACAGCTATTACGACAAACATAGAGGGCATAATATTTCAATAACCACAGGCGACGAACTGAAACTGGTTTATCCCATATGCCAAATCAACGCCACTAGAAATCAGAAACGGGAAAGATTGCACTAAGCATGTTTATCAGTCTAAATCTGTTTCTTTACTAATTTACAAATGCAAGTCTTAAACATTGACTCGTGACGTTCAGCCTATGCTCATACCCGGACTTTGATGACGACTCCCACTTTGTTGGTGACTCTCACTTTGATAACAACTTATTAACACCTAAGAAATAACAATATAAGCAGCCGCATATCAAAAACACAACGTCAACGAATTTGTGGAATTGCCACCCGGTCATCTTTGATACGAGGTGAACATTTACATGTGCATGCGTTTCTTGGAAACCTTATAAAATAAACGATGCACCAAGACAATTTTACATTCACGTCACCACCACTAAAGTAATTGAACGTGTATCCATACCTGAAAAGTCGTCTATCACGCTTTTCAACATCCGTGTCTTTAAGGTTGACACAGTGAAACCTTTTTGAAAAATAGCGTCTGAACGTTATGTCAAATCGTGTGTAAGTCACCCCAGACAGGCAAGACGATTTCAATTATGCAAAACTCATTCATCTTAATTAATAGAAATAACAGGTCAATTGGCATCCACGATCAATCTTTTGTTAATATCCAACTTATCCACGGCTACTATGCAATCTCGATTTGAGACGTCGTTATGTCAAATTACATATGAAATGCAATGAATTGTCAACCAAGATAACCGTAAGGACCTTCGCGATTATGTTCGGCGACACGGACAGGTTGGTACCTACCAAATACACCGTCCCCGAGTGTTGTTATTGGCGTCAATAACAACACTCATCCGCTTCAAGTGAGACAAGGCTTCGCGGCTGTCGCAATGGCTGACCCCCCATATGGTCCACGGACCACAGATATCTACCACCAGCGTCTATATATAACAGCCCATATCAGCTCCAACGCTATCACAAACCCATCACCGCCTCCACAAACCACAAGGGTCCGAATCTGTCATATTGTCATCTAAGTCGAACAGATTTCATATCTTACCCGAAACAAGAGCGACATACAGGTACTTGCACCATTCTGTAGCAAGTAGCCTGCAACTTTAGCTTGACGGGAAAAAATACAAGGCTTTTAGCAATTCTCGGCGTTGCATTAGGGCGCTTTGTCAGTATTTTAAGCCATGGCGTCGCAAAAACGTATCAGGGATGATTCAGAGGATCTAATAACCAACAACAAGGTAGGTCGACCAGGAAAGATAAATGCTGTATCACTAAGCAATTGCCTGTGGAACAATCCGAAGAAAAGGCAGACGACTGTTGCATACGTTGATAATTAATTTCCATGGTCAATTTGTTAGTGATTATTGAAAATAAATATTCAATTTAGTAATACATGACATACTCGTTAGCCGTGATAACGATAGAACAAGCCAACATGCCTAACCCTCTATCTGTTTTCCTCCAACAGAGATTCAAATGCGAATCATGGACTCCGAATGAGTGGCTCCACCATACGCAAGAGACAGACAGCCCATCAACGTCAGGTCGCGGTTATGCTACACCAGAATCGGGTGAACGCTGCGACGCCACATCGAGCAAACAGTTATGGACAACTGCAACGCCATCTCCTTCATCCAGGGACAGTGGCTATCACAGCCAAGACCCAGAGTCCGACAGCTACCTGGCACCTTCACCAGCAGGCAGCTGGGCTACAGACTCCAATGACGACCACCTGGAGAGCCTGGATATTCACTCAAGTCTAGCCAACGACACATCGTTCTTCGACCGGCTTCACAAAATAGACACCGCTTTAGCCACTGCAGAAGACTCGCCAATGTCATTCCCCTCTCTCGAGATCCAAAGAGATTCCATATCTTCACCACTTTCATCATCACGCCCGATCGCCAAAGACCAACGGCAGTTGCATAACGCCGTCGCCACCACCATCTACAGTTTCCTCTTTGGCGAACAGTCCTGGAGCTCGGACTCAAGTCAGGACTGTACCCCAGACAGTATCCCATCTGGAGACTTTCCGGATACCCCAGATATGTTCCGGTCCCCGCTAGCCGCCACTCATACACAGGACGTGCACTCTAGACTAACATACCCCGGATTAGTCTCCATCACTTCCCGACGATTCTCCAAGCAAGGCGTCAAGAGACCATGCTGTCGATCATTGTTTTGAATATTGTAAGATATTGCACTGTATATTTGTACATCTGTGTATAATCCAAATATAATTTATTTCATCTATACAACTTGCCTTTGCTTACTTTTACCTTCCCAATCACCAAATCAATAATTATAATATTCTTAAAAAATACACCGGCAGTCATTCCACATAATATAATTATCTAAGCCAACGTATCCTCTACATGATCAATGAAAGATAATCTAAAATTATTATGGTGCAATGAAACCTGATTCATGATCAAGTTGTTATTTTAGAAGCAGATCAATACAAACCAAAATACTATGAAAACAACGAAAACAAATAGATACAAGGGTTGCTAGTTGAACGCCGCAGCGCGATAAAGCAATCAAAAGTTACATGTCCATATTTATTTTCCGACACAGTGCTTAGAACCAAAGGACACCGGTCGATTCTTGATCATGCCCGAACAATCTCGAGATTATTTCGCATATCATTCAAATATTTATCACATCAACAACGTTTACCCGGTGTGGCCATTACCCACACAAATATGGCATCAATCTTTCATCTATGCAGCTATTACGACAAACATAGAGGGCATAATATTTCAATAACCACAGGTGACGAACCGAAACTGGTTTATCCCATATGCCAAATCAACGCCACTAGAAATCAGAAACGGGAAAGATTGCACTAAGCATGTTTATCAGTCTAAATCTGTTTCTTTACTAATTTACAAATGCAAGTCTTAAACATTGACTCGTGACGTTCAGCCTATGCTCATACCCGGACTTTGATGACGACTCCCACTTTGTTGGTGACTCTCACTTTGATAACAACTTATTAACACCTAAGAAATAACAATATAAGCAGCCGCATATCAAAAACACAACGTCAACGAATTTGTGGAATTGCCACCCGGTCATCTTTGATACGAGGTGAACATTTACATGTGCATGCGTTTCTTGGAAACCTTATAAAATAAACGCTGCACCAAGACAATTTTACATTCACGTCACCACCACTAAAGTAATTGAACGTGTATCCATACCTGAAAAGTCGTCTATCACGCTTTTCAACATCCGTGTCTTTAAGGGTGACACAGTGAAACCTTTTTGAAAAATAGCGTCTGAACGTTATGTCAAATCGTGTGTAAGTCACCCCAGACAGGCAAGACGATTTCAATTATGCAAAACTCATTCATCTTAATTAATAGAAATAACAGGTCAATTGGCATCCACGATCAATCTTTTGTTAATATCCAACTTATCCACGGCTACTATGCAATCTCGATTTGAGACGTCGTTATGTCAAATTACATATGAAATGCAATGAATTGTCAACCAAGATAACCGTAAGGACCTTCGCGATTATGTTCGGCGACACGCCAGGTTGGTACCTACCAAACACACCGTCCCCGAGTGTTGTTATTGGCGTCAATAACAACACTCATCCGCTTCAAGTGAGACGAGGCTTCGCGGCTGTCGCAATGGCTGACCCCCCATATGGTCCACGGACCACAGATATCTACCACCAGCGTCTATATATAACAGCCCATATCAGCTCCAGCTCACAAACCCATCACCGCCTCCACAAACCACAAGGGTCCGAATCTGTCATATTGTCATCTAAGTCGAACAGATTTCATATCTTACCCGAAACAAGAGCGACATACAGGTACTTGCACCATTCTGTAGCAAGTAGCCTGCAACTTTAGCTTGACGGGAAAAAATACAAGGCTTTTAGCAATTCTCGGCGTTGCATTAGGGCGCTTTGTCAGTATTTTAAGCCATGGCGTCGCAAAAACGTATCAGGGATGATTCAGAGGATCTAATAACCAACAACAAGGTAGGTCGACCAGGAAAGATAAATGCTGTATCACTAAGCAATTGCCTGTGGAACAATCCGAAGAAAAGGCAGACGACTGTTGCATACGTTGATAATTAATTTCCATGGTCAATTTGTTAGTGATTATTGAAAATAAATATTCAATTTAGTAATACATGACATACTCGTTAGCCGTGATAACGATAGAACAAGCCAACATGCCTAACCCTCTATCTGTTTTCCTCCAACAGAGATTCAAATGCGAATCATGGACTCCGAATGAGTGGCTCCACCATACGCAAGAGACAGACAGCCCATCAACGTCAGGTCGCGGTTATGCTACACCAGAATCGGGTGAACACTGCGACGCCACATCGAGCAAACAGTTATGGACAACTGCAACGCCATCTCCTTCATCCAGGGACAGTGGCTATCACAGCCAAGACCCAGAGTCCGACAGCTACCTGGCACCTTCACCAGCAGGCAGCTGGGCTACAGACTCCAATGACGACCACCTGGAGAGCCTGGATATTCACTCAAGTCTAGCCAACGACACATCGTTCTTCGACCGGCTTCACAAAACAGACACCGCTTTAGCCACTGCAGAAGACTCGCCAATGTCATTCCCCTCTCTCGAGATCCAAAGAGATTCCATATCTTCACCACTTTCATCATCACGCCCGATCGCCAAAGACCAACGGCAGTTGCATAACGCCGTCGCCACCACCATCTACAGTTTCCTCTTTGGCGAACAGTCCTGGAGCTCGGACTCAAGTCAGGACTGTACCCCAGACAGTATCCCATCTGGAGACTTTCCGGATACCCCAGATATGTTCCGGTCCCCGCTAGCCGCCACTCATACACAGGACGTGCACTCTAGACTAACATACCCCGGATTAGTCTCCATCACTTCCCGACGATTCTCCAAGCAAGGCGTCAAGAGACCATGCTGTCGATCATTGTTTTGAATATTGTAAGATATTGCACTGTATATTTGTACATCTGTGTATAATCCAAATATAATTTATTTCATCTATACAACTTGCCTTTGCTTACTTTTACCTTCCCAATCACCAAATCAATAATTATAATATTCTTAAAGAATACACCGGCAGTCATTCCACATAATATAATTATCTAAGCCAACGTATCCTCTACATGATCAATGAAGGTTAATCTAAAATTATTATGGTGCAATGAAACCTGATTCATGATCAAGTTGTTATTTTAGAAGCAGATCAATACAAACCAAAATACTATGAAAACAACGAAAACAAATAGATACAAGGGTTGCTAGTTGAACGCCGCAGCGCGATAAAGCAATCAAAAGTTACATGTCCATATTTATTTTCCGACAGTTCTTAGAACCAAGGACACCGGTCGATTCTTGATCATGCCCGAACAATCTCGAGATTATTTCGCATATCATTCAAATAATTATCACATCAACAACGTTTACCCGGTGTGGCCATTACCCACACAAATATGGCATCAATCTTTCATCTATACAGCTATTACGACAAACATAGAGGGCATAATATTTCAATAACCACAGGCGACGAACTGAAACTGGTTTATCCCATATGCCAAATCAACGCCACTAGAAATCAGAAACGGGAAAGATTGCACTAAGCATGTTTATCAGTCTAAATCTGTTTCTTTACTAATTTACAAATGCAAGTCTTAAACATTGACTCGTGACGTTCAGCCTATGCTCATACCCGGACTTTGATGACGACTCCCACTTTGTTGGTGACTCTCACTTTGATAACAACTTATTAACACCTAAGAAATAACAATATAAGCAGCCGCATATCAAAAACACAACGTCAACGAATTTGTGGAATTGCCACCCGGTCATCTTTGATACGAGGTGAACATTTACATGTGCATGCGTTTCTTGGAAACCTTATAAAATAAACGCTGCACCAAGACAATTTTACATTCACGTCACCACCACTAAAGTAATTGAACGTGTATCCATACCTGAAAAGTCGTCTATCACGCTTTTCAACATCCGTGTCTTTAAGGGTGACACAGTGAAACCTTTTTGAAAAATAGCGTCTGAACGTTATGTCAAATCGTGTGTAAGTCACCCCAGACAGGCAAGACGATTTCAATTATGCAAAACTCATTCATCTTAATTAATAGAAATAACAGGTCAATTGGCATCCACGATCAATCTTTTGTTAATATCCAACTTATCCACGGCTACTATGCAATCTCGATTTGAGACGTCGTTATGTCAAATTACATATGAAATGCAATGAATTGTCAACCAAGATAACCGTAAGGACCTTCGCGATTATGTTCGGCGACACGCCAGGTTGGTACCTACCAAACACACCGTCCCCGAGTGTTGTTATTGGCGTCAATAACAACACTCATCCGCTTCAAGTGAGACGAGGCTTCGCGGCTGTCGCAATGGCTGACCCCCCATATGGTCCACGGACCACAGATATCTACCACCAGCGTCTATATATAACAGCCCATATCAGCTCCAGCTCACAAACCCATCACCGCCTCCACAAACCACAAGGGTCCGAATCTGTCATATTGTCATCTAAGTCGAACAGATTTCATATCTTACCCGAAACAAGAGCGACATACAGGTACTTGCACCATTCTGTAGCAAGTAGCCTGCAACTTTAGCTTGACGGGAAAAAATACAAGGCTTTTAGCAATTCTCGGCGTTGCATTAGGGCGCTTTGTCAGTATTTTAAGCCATGGCGTCGCAAAAACGTATCAGGGATGATTCAGAGGATCTAATAACCAACAACAAGGTAGGTCGACCAGGAAAGATAAATGCTGTATCACTAAGCAATTGCCTGTGGAACAATCCGAAGAAAAGGCAGACGACTGTTGCATACGTTGATAATTAATTTCCATGGTCAATTTGTTAGTGATTATTGAAAATAAATATTCAATTTAGTAATACATGACATACTCGTTAGCCGTGATAACGATAGAACAAGCCAACATGCCTAACCCTCTATCTGTTTTCCTCCAACAGAGATTCAAATGCGAATCATGGACTCCGAATGAGTGGCTCCACCATACGCAAGAGACAGACAGCCCATCAACGTCAGGTCGCGGTTATGCTACACCAGAATCGGGTGAACACTGCGACGCCACATCGAGCAAACAGTTATGGACAACTGCAACGCCATCTCCTTCATCCAGGGACAGTGGCTATCACAGCCAAGACCCAGAGTCCGACAGCTACCTGGCACCTTCACCAGCAGGCAGCTGGGCTACAGACTCCAATGACGACCACCTGGAGAGCCTGGATATTCACTCAAGTCTAGCCAACGACACATCGTTCTTCGACCGGCTTCACAAAACAGACACCGCTTTAGCCACTGCAGAAGACTCGCCAATGTCATTCCCCTCTCTCGAGATCCAAAGAGATTCCATATCTTCACCACTTTCATCATCACGCCCGATCGCCAAAGACCAACGGCAGTTGCATAACGCCGTCGCCACCACCATCTACAGTTTCCTCTTTGGCGAACAGTCCTGGAGCTCGGACTCAAGTCAGGACTGTACCCCAGACAGTATCCCATCTGGAGACTTTCCGGATACCCCAGATATGTTCCGGTCCCCGCTAGCCGCCACTCATACACAGGACGTGCACTCTAGACTAACATACCCCGGATTAGTCTCCATCACTTCCCGACGATTCTCCAAGCAAGGCGTCAAGAGACCATGCTGTCGATCATTGTTTTGAATATTGTAAGATATTGCACTGTATATTTGTACATCTGTGTATAATCCAAATATAATTTATTTCATCTATACAACTTGCCTTTGCTTACTTTTACCTTCCCAATCACCAAATCAATAATTATAATATTCTTAAAAAATACACCGGCAGTCATTCCACATAATATAATTATCTAAGCCAACGTATCCTCTACATGATCAATGAAAGATAATCTAAAATTATTATGGTGCAATGAAACCTAATTCATGATCAAGTTGTTATTTTAGAAGCAGATCAATACAAACCAAAATACTATGAAAACAACGAAAACAAATAGATACAAGGGTTGCTAGTTGAACGCCGCAGCGCGATAAAGCAATCAAAAGTTACATGTCCATATTTATTTTCCGACACAGTGCTTAGAACCAAAGGACACCGGTCGATTCTTGATCATGCCCGAACAATCTCGAGATTATTTCGCATATCATTCAAATAATTATCACATCAACAACGTTTACCCGGTGTGGCCATTACCCACACAAATATGGCATCAATCTTTCATCTATGCAGCTATTACGACAAACATAGAGGGCATAATATTTCAATAACCACAGGCGACGAACCGAAACTGGTTTATCCCATATGCCAAATCAACGCCACTAGAAATCAGAAACGGGAAAGATTGCACTAAGCATGTTTATCAGTCTAAATCTGTTTCTTTACTAATTTACAAATGCAAGTCTTAAACATTGACTCGTGACGTTCAGCCTATGCTCATACCCGGACTTTGATGACGACTCCCACTTTGTTGGTGACTCTCACTTTGATAACAACTTATTAACACCTAAGAAATAACAATATAAGCAGCCGCATATCAAAAACACAACGTCAACGAATTTGTGGAATTGCCACCCGGTCATCTTTGATACGAGGTGAACATTTACATGTGCATGCGTTTCTTGGAAACCTTATAAAATAAACGCTGCACCAAGACAATTTTACATTCACGTCACCACCACTAAAGTAATTGAACGTGTATCCATACCTGAAAAGTCGTCTATCACGCTTTTCAACATCCGTGTCTTTAAGGGTGACACAGTGAAACCTTTTTGAAAAATAGCGTCTGAACGTTATGTCAAATCGTGTGTAAGTCACCCCAGACAGGCAAGACGATTTCAATTATGCAAAACTCATTCATCTTAATTAATAGAAATAACAGGTCAATTGGCATCCACGATCAATCTTTTGTTAATATCCAACTTATCCACGGCTACTATGCAATCTCGATTTGAGACGTCGTTATGTCAAATTACATATGAAATGCAATGAATTGTCAACCAAGATAACCGTAAGGACCTTCGCGATTATGTTCGGCGACACGCCAGGTTGGTACCTACCAAACACACCGTCCCCGAGTGTTGTTATTGGCGTCAATAACAACACTCATCCGCTTCAAGTGAGACGAGGCTTCGCGGCTGTCGCAATGGCTGACCCCCCATATGGTCCACGGACCACAGATATCTACCACCAGCGTCTATATATAACAGCCCATATCAGCTCCAGCTCACAAACCCATCACCGCCTCCACAAACCACAAGGGTCCGAATCTGTCATATTGTCATCTAAGTCGAACAGATTTCATATCTTACCCGAAACAAGAGCGACATACAGGTACTTGCACCATTCTGTAGCAAGTAGCCTGCAACTTTAGCTTGACGGGAAAAAATACAAGGCTTTTAGCAATTCTCGGCGTTGCATTAGGGCGCTTTGTCAGTATTTTAAGCCATGGCGTCGCAAAAACGTATCAGGGATGATTCAGAGGATCTAATAACCAACAACAAGGTAGGTCGACCAGGAAAGATAAATGCTGTATCACTAAGCAATTGCCTGTGGAACAATCCGAAGAAAAGGCAGACGACTGTTGCATACGTTGATAATTAATTTCCATGGTCAATTTGTTAGTGATTATTGAAAATAAATATTCAATTTAGTAATACATGACATACTCGTTAGCCGTGATAACGATAGAACAAGCCAACATGCCTAACCCTCTATCTGTTTTCCTCCAACAGAGATTCAAATGCGAATCATGGACTCCGAATGAGTGGCTCCACCATACGCAAGAGACAGACAGCCCATCAACGTCAGGTCGCGGTTATGCTACACCAGAATCGGGTGAACACTGCGACGCCACATCGAGCAAACAGTTATGGACAACTGCAACGCCATCTCCTTCATCCAGGGACAGTGGCTATCACAGCCAAGACCCAGAGTCCGACAGCTACCTGGCACCTTCACCAGCAGGCAGCTGGGCTACAGACTCCAATGACGACCACCTGGAGAGCCTGGATATTCACTCAAGTCTAGCCAACGACACATCGTTCTTCGACCGGCTTCACAAAACAGACACCGCTTTAGCCACTGCAGAAGACTCGCCAATGTCATTCCCCTCTCTCGAGATCCAAAGAGATTCCATATCTTCACCACTTTCATCATCACGCCCGATCGCCAAAGACCAACGGCAGTTGCATAACGCCGTCGCCACCACCATCTACAGTTTCCTCTTTGGCGAACAGTCCTGGAGCTCGGACTCAAGTCAGGACTGTACCCCAGACAGTATCCCATCTGGAGACTTTCCGGATACCCCAGATATGTTCCGGTCCCCGCTAGCCGCCACTCATACACAGGACGTGCACTCTAGACTAACATACCCCGGATTAGTCTCCATCACTTCCCGACGATTCTCCAAGCAAGGCGTCAAGAGACCATGCTGTCGATCATTGTTTTGAATATTGTAAGATATTGCACTGTATATTTGTACATCTGTGTATAATCCAAATATAATTTATTTCATCTATACAACTTGCCTTTGCTTACTTTTACCTTCCCAATCACCAAATCAATAATTATAATATTCTTAAAAAATACACCGGCAGTCATTCCACATAATATAATTATCTAAGCCAACGTATCCTCTACATGATCAATGAAAGATAATCTAAAATTATTATGGTGCAATGAAACCTAATTCATGATCAAGTTGTTATTTTAGAAGCAGATCAATACAAACCAAAATACTATGAAAACAACGAAAACAAATAGATACAAGGGTTGCTAGTTGAACGCCGCAGCGCGATAAAGCAATCAAAAGTTACATGTCCATATTTATTTTCCGACACAGTGCTTAGAACCAAAGGACACCGGTCGATTCTTGATCATGCCCGAACAATCTCGAGATTATTTCGCATATCATTCAAATAATTATCACATCAACAACGTTTACCCGGTGTGGCCATTACCCACACAAATATGGCATCAATCTTTCATCTATGCAGCTATTACGACAAACATAGAGGGCATAATATTTCAATAACCACAGGCGACGAACCGAAACTGGTTTATCCCATATGCCAAATCAACGCCACTAGAAATCAGAAACGGGAAAGATTGCACTAAGCATGTTTATCAGTCTAAATCTGTTTCTTTACTAATTTACAAATGCAAGTCTTAAACATTGACTCGTGACGTTCAGCCTATGCTCATACCCGGACTTTGATGACGACTCCCACTTTGTTGGTGACTCTCACTTTGATAACAACTTATTAACACCTAAGAAATAACAATATAAGCAGCCGCATATCAAAAACACAACGTCAACGAATTTGTGGAATTGCCACCCGGTCATCTTTGATACGAGGTGAACATTTACATGTGCATGCGTTTCTTGGAAACCTTATAAAATAAACGCTGCACCAAGACAATTTTACATTCACGTCACCACCACTAAAGTAATTGAACGTGTATCCATACCTGAAAAGTCGTCTATCACGCTTTTCAACATCCGTGTCTTTAAGGGTGACACAGTGAAACCTTTTTGAAAAATAGCGTCTGAACGTTATGTCAAATCGTGTGTAAGTCACCCCAGACAGGCAAGACGATTTCAATTATGCAAAACTCATTCATCTTAATTAATAGAAATAACAGGTCAATTGGCATCCACGATCAATCTTTTGTTAATATCCAACTTATCCACGGCTACTATGCAATCTCGATTTGAGACGTCGTTATGTCAAATTACATATGAAATGCAATGAATTGTCAACCAAGATAACCGTAAGGACCTTCGCGATTATGTTCGGCGACACGCCAGGTTGGTACCTACCAAACACACCGTCCCCGAGTGTTGTTATTGGCGTCAATAACAACACTCATCCGCTTCAAGTGAGACGAGGCTTCGCGGCTGTCGCAATGGCTGACCCCCCATATGGTCCACGGACCACAGATATCTACCACCAGGGTCTATATATAACAGCCCATATCAGCTCCAACGCTATCACAAACCCATCACCGCCTCTACAAACCACAAGGGTCCGAATCTGTCATATTGTCATCTAAGTCGAACAGATTTCATATCTTACCCGAAACAAGAGCGACATACAGGTACTTGCACCATTCTGTAGCAAGTAGCCTGCAACTTTAGCTTGACGGGAAAAAATACAAGGCTTTTAGCAATTCTCGGCGTTGCATTAGGGCGCTTTGTCAGTATTTTAAGCCATGGCGTCGCAAAAACGTATCAGGGATGATTCAGAGGATCTAATAACCAACAACAAGGTAGGTCGACCAGGAAAGATAAATGCTGTATCACTAAGCAATTGCCTGTGGAACAATCCGAAGAAAAGGCAGACGACTGTTGCATACGTTGATAATTAATTTCCATGGTCAATTTGTTAGTGATTATTGAAAATAAATATTCAATTTAGTAATACATGACATACTCGTTAGCCGTGATAACGATAGAACAAGCCAACATGCCTAACCCTCTATCTGTTTTCCTCCAACAGAGATTCAAATGCGAATCATGGACTCCGAATGAGTGGCTCCACCATACGCAAGAGACAGACAGCCCATCAACGTCAGGTCGCGGTTATGCTACACCAGAATCGGGTGAACACTGCGACGCCACATCGAGCAAACAGTTATGGACAACTGCAACGCCATCTCCTTCATCCAGGGACAGTGGCTATCACAGCCAAGACCCAGAGTCCGACAGCTACCTGGCACCTTCACCAGCAGGCAGCTGGGCTACAGACTCCAATGACGACCACCTGGAGAGCCTGGATATTCACTCAAGTCTAGCCAACGACACATCGTTCTTCGACCGGCTTCACAAAACAGACACCGCTTTAGCCACTGCAGAAGACTCGCCAATGTCATTCCCCTCTCTCGAGATCCAAAGAGATTCCATATCTTCACCACTTTCATCATCACGCCCGATCGCCAAAGACCAACGGCAGTTGCATAACGCCGTCGCCACCACCATCTACAGTTTCCTCTTTGGCGAACAGTCCTGGAGCTCGGACTCAAGTCAGGACTGTACCCCAGACAGTATCCCATCTGGAGACTTTCCGGATACCCCAGATATGTTCCGGTCCCCGCTAGCCGCCACTCATACACAGGACGTGCACTCTAGACTAACATACCCCGGATTAGTCTCCATCACTTCCCGACGATTCTGTCGATCATTGTTTTGAATATTGTAAGATATTGCACTGTATATTTGTACATCTGTGTATAATCCAAATATAATTTATTTCATCTATACAACTTGCCTTTGCGTACTTTTACCTTCCCAATCACCAAATCAATAATTATAATATTCTTAAAGAATACACCGGCAGTCATTCCACATAATATAATTATCTAAGCCAACGTATCCTCTACATGATCAATGAAAGATAATCTAAAATTATTATGGTGCAATGAAACCTGATTCATGATCAAGTTGTTATTTTAGAAGCAGATCAATACAAACCAAAATACTATGAAAACAACGAAAACAAATAGATACAAGGGTTGCTAGTTGAACGCCGCAGCGCGATAAAGCAATCAAAAGTTACATGTCCATATTTATTTTCCGACAGTGCTTAGAACCAAAGGACACCGGTCGATTCTTGATCATGCCCGAACAATCTCGAGATTATTTCGCATATCATTCAAATAATTATCACATCAACAACGTTTACCCGGTGTGGCCATTACCCACACAAATATGGCATCAATCTTTCATCTATACAGCTATTACGACAAACATAGAGGGCATAATATTTCAATAACCACAGGCGACGAACTGAAACTGGTTTATCCCATATGCCAAATCAACGCCACTAGAAATCAGAAACGGGAAAGATTGCACTAAGCATGTTTATCAGTCTAAATCTGTTTCTTTACTAATTTACAAATGCAAGTCTTAAACATTGACTCGTGACGTTCAGCCTATGCTCATACCCGGACTTTGATGACGACTCCCACTTTGTTGGTGACTCTCACTTTGATAACAACTTATTAACACCTAAGAAATAACAATATAAGCAGCCGCATATCAAAAACACAACGTCAACGAATTTGTGGAATTGCCACCCGGTCATCTTTGATACGAGGTGAACATTTACATGTGCATGCGTTTCTTGGAAACCTTATAAAATAAACGATGCACCAAGACAATTTTACATTCACGTCACCACCACTAAAGTAATTGAACGTGTATCCATACCTGAAAAGTCGTCTATCACGCTTTTCAACATCCGTGTCTTTAAGGTTGACACAGTGAAACCTTTTTGAAAAATAGCGTCTGAACGTTATGTCAAATCGTGTGTAAGTCACCCCAGACAGGCAAGACGATTTCAATTATGCAAAACTCATTCATCTTAATTAATAGAAATAACAGGTCAATTGGCATCCACGATCAATCTTTTGTTAATATCCAACTTATCCACGGCTACTATGCAATCTCGATTTGAGACGTCGTTATGTCAAATTACATATGAAATGCAATGAATTGTCAACCAAGATAACCGTAAGGACCTTCGCGATTATGTTCGGCGACACGGACAGGTTGGTACCTACCAAATACACCGTCCCCGAGTGTTGTTATTGGCGTCAATAACAACACTCATCCGCTTCAAGTGAGACAAGGCTTCGCGGCTGTCGCAATGGCTGACCCCCCATATGGTCCACGGACCACAGATATCTACCACCAGGGTCTATATATAACAGCCCATATCAGCTCCAACGCTATCACAAACCCATCACCGCCTCCACAAACCACAAGGGTCCGAATCTGTCATATTGTCATCTAAGTCGAACAGATTTCATATCTTACCCGAAACAAGAGCGACATACAGGTACTTGCACCATTCTGTAGCAAGTAGCCTGCAACTTTAGCTTGACGGGAAAAAATACAAGGCTTTTAGCAATTCTCGGCGTTGCATTAGGGCGCTTTGTCAGTATTTTAAGCCATGGCGTCGCAAAAACGTATCAGGGATGATTCAGAGGATCTAATAACCAACAACAAGGTAGGTCGACCAGGAAAGATAAATGCTGTATCACTAAGCAATTGCCTGTGGAACAATCCGAAGAAAAGGCAGACGACTGTTGCATACGTTGATAATTAATTTCCATGGTCAATTTGTTAGTGATTATTGAAAATAAATATTCAATTTAGTAATACATGACATACTCGTTAGCCGTGATAACGATAGAACAAGCCAACATGCCTAACCCTCTATCTGTTTTCCTCCAACAGAGATTCAAATGCGAATCATGGACTCCGAATGAGTGGCTCCACCATACGCAAGAGACAGACAGCCCATCAACGTCAGGTCGCGGTTATGCTACACCAGAATCGGGTGAACGCTGCGACGCCACATCGAGCAAACAGTTATGGACAACTGCAACGCCATCTCCTTCATCCAGGGACAGTGGCTATCACAGCCAAGACCCAGAGTCCGACAGCTACCTGGCACCTTCACCAGCAGGCAGCTGGGCTACAGACTCCAATGACGACCACCTGGAGAGCCTGGATATTCACTCAAGTCTAGCCAACGACACATCGTTCTTCGACCGGCTTCACAAAATAGACACCGCTTTAGCCACTGCAGAAGACTCGCCAATGTCATTCCCCTCTCTCGAGATCCAAAGAGATTCCATATCTTCACCACTTTCATCATCACGCCCGATCGCCAAAGACCAACGGCAGTTGCATAACGCCGTCGCCACCACCATCTACAGTTTCCTCTTTGGCGAACAGTCCTGGAGCTCGGACTCAAGTCAGGACTGTACCCCAGACAGTATCCCATCTGGAGACTTTCCGGATACCCCAGATATGTTCCGGTCCCCGCTAGCCGCCACTCATACACAGGACGTGCACTCTAGACTAACATACCCCGGATTAGTCTCCATCACTTCCCGACGATTCTCCAAGCAAGGCGTCAAGAGACCATGCTGTCGAGCATTGTTTTGAATATTGTAAGATATTGCACTGTATATTTGTACATCTGTGTATAATCCAAATATAATTTATTTCATCTATACAACTTGCCCTTGCTTACTTTTACCTTCCCAATCACCAAATCAATAATTATAATATTCTTAAAAAATACACCGGCAGTCATTCCACATAATATAATTATCTAAGCCAACGTATCCTCTACATGATCAATGAAAGATAATCTAAAATTATTATGGTGCAATGAAACCTGATTCATGATCAAGTTGTTATTTTAGAAGCAGATCAATACAAACCAAAATACTATGAAAACAACGAAAACAAATAGATACAAGGGTTGCTAGTTGAACGCCGCAGCGCGATAAAGCAATCAAAAGTTACATGTCCATATTTATTTTCCGACACAGTGCTTAGAACCAAAGGACACCGGTCGATTCTTGATCATGCCCGAACAATCTCGAGATTATTTCGCATATCATTCAAATATTTATCACATCAACAACGTTTACCCGGTGTGGCCATTACCCACACAAATATGGCATCAATCTTTCATCTATGCAGCTATTACGACAAACATAGAGGGCATAATATTTCAATAACCACAGGTGACGAACCGAAACTGGTTTATCCCATATGCCAAATCAACGCCACTAGAAATCAGAAACGGGAAAGATTGCACTAAGCATGTTTATCAGTCTAAATCTGTTTCTTTACTAATTTACAAATGCAAGTCTTAAACATTGACTCGTGACGTTCAGCCTATGCTCATACCCGGACTTTGATGACGACTCCCACTTTGTTGGTGACTCTCACTTTGATAACAACTTATTAACACCTAAGAAATAACAATATAAGCAGCCGCATATCAAAAACACAACGTCAACGAATTTGTGGAATTGCCACCCGGTCATCTTTGATACGAGGTGAACATTTACATGTGCATGCGTTTCTTGGAAACCTTATAAAATAAACGCTGCACCAAGACAATTTTACATTCACGTCACCACCACTAAAGTAATTGAACGTGTATCCATACCTGAAAAGTCGTCTATCACGCTTTTCAACATCCGTGTCTTTAAGGGTGACACAGTGAAACCTTTTTGAAAAATAGCGTCTGAACGTTATGTCAAATCGTGTGTAAGTCACCCCAGACAGGCAAGACGATTTCAATTATGCAAAACTCATTCATCTTAATTAATAGAAATAACAGGTCAATTGGCATCCACGATCAATCTTTTGTTAATATCCAACTTATCCACGGCTACTATGCAATCTCGATTTGAGACGTCGTTATGTCAAATTACATATGAAATGCAATGAATTGTCAACCAAGATAACCGTAAGGACCTTCGCGATTATGTTCGGCGACACGCCAGGTTGGTACCTACCAAACACACCGTCCCCGAGTGTTGTTATTGGCGTCAATAACAACACTCATCCGCTTCAAGTGAGACGAGGCTTCGCGGCTGTCGCAATGGCTGACCCCCCATATGGTCCACGGACCACAGATATCTACCACCAGCGTCTATATATAACAGCCCATATCAGCTCCAGCTCACAAACCCATCACCGCCTCCACAAACCACAAGGGTCCGAATCTGTCATATTGTCATCTAAGTCGAACAGATTTCATATCTTACCCGAAACAAGAGCGACATACAGGTACTTGCACCATTCTGTAGCAAGTAGCCTGCAACTTTAGCTTGACGGGAAAAAATACAAGGCTGTTAGCAATTCTCGGCGTTGCATTAGGGCGCTTTGTCAGTATTTTAAGCCATGGCGTCGCAAAAACGTATCAGGGATGATTCAGAGGATCTAATAACCAACAACAAGGTAGGTCGACCAGGAAAGATAAATGCTGTATCACTAAGCAATTGCCTGTGGAACAATCCGAAGAAAAGGCAGACGACTGTTGCATACGTTGATAATTAATTTCCATGGTCAATTTGTTAGTGATTATTGAAAATAAATATTCAATTTAGTAATACATGACATACTCGTTAGCCGTGATAACGATAGAACAAGCCAACATGCCTAACCCTCTATCTGTTTTCCTCCAACAGAGATTCAAATGCGAATCATGGACTCCGAATGAGTGGCTCCACCATACGCAAGAGACAGACAGCCCATCAACGTCAGGTCGCGGTTATGCTACACCAGAATCGGGTGAACACTGCGACGCCACATCGAGCAAACAGTTATGGACAACTGCAACGCCATCTCCTTCATCCAGGGACAGTGGCTATCACAGCCAAGACCCAGAGTCCGACAGCTACCTGGCACCTTCACCAGCAGGCAGCTGGGCTACAGACTCCAATGACGACCACCTGGAGAGCCTGGATATTCACTCAAGTCTAGCCAACGACACATCGTTCTTCGACCGGCTTCACAAAACAGACACCGCTTTAGCCACTGCAGAAGACTCGCCAATGTCATTCCCCTCTCTCGAGATCCAAAGAGATTCCATATCTTCACCACTTTCATCATCACGCCCGATCGCCAAAGACCAACGGCAGTTGCATAACGCCGTCGCCACCACCATCTACAGTTTCCTCTTTGGCGAACAGTCCTGGAGCTCGGACTCAAGTCAGGACTGTACCCCAGACAGTATCCCATCTGGAGACTTTCCGGATACCCCAGATATGTTCCGGTCCCCGCTAGCCGCCACTCATACACAGGACGTGCACTCTAGACTAACATACCCCGGATTAGTCTCCATCACTTCCCGACGATTCTCCAAGCAAGGCGTCAAGAGACCATGCTGTCGATCATTGTTTTGAATATTGTAAGATATTGCACTGTATATTTGTACATCTGTGTATAATCCAAATATAATTTATTTCATCTATACAACTTGCCTTTGCTTACTTTTACCTTCCCAATCACCAAATCAATAATTATAATATTCTTAAAGAATACACCGGCAGTCATTCCACATAATATAATTATCTAAGCCAACGTATCCTCTACATGATCAATGAAGGTTAATCTAAAATTATTATGGTGCAATGAAACCTGATTCATGATCAAGTTGTTATTTTAGAAGCAGATCAATACAAACCAAAATACTATGAAAACAACGAAAACAAATAGATACAAGGGTTGCTAGTTGAACGCCGCAGCGCGATAAAGCAATCAAAAGTTACATGTCCATATTTATTTTCCGACAGTTCTTAGAACCAAGGACACCGGTCGATTCTTGATCATGCCCGAACAATCTCGAGATTATTTCGCATATCATTCAAATAATTATCACATCAACAACGTTTACCCGGTGTGGCCATTACCCACACAAATATGGCATCAATCTTTCATCTATACAGCTATTACGACAAACATAGAGGGCATAATATTTCAATAACCACAGGCGACGAACTGAAACTGGTTTATCCCATATGCCAAATCAACGCCACTAGAAATCAGAAACGGGAAAGATTGCACTAAGCATGTTTATCAGTCTAAATCTGTTTCTTTACTAATTTACAAATGCAAGTCTTAAACATTGACTCGTGACGTTCAGCCTATGCTCATACCCGGACTTTGATGACGACTCCCACTTTGTTGGTGACTCTCACTTTGATAACAACTTATTAACACCTAAGAAATAACAATATAAGCAGCCGCATATCAAAAACACAACGTCAACGAATTTGTGGAATTGCCACCCGGTCATCTTTGATACGAGGTGAACATTTACATGTGCATGCGTTTCTTGGAAACCTTTTAAAATAAACGCTGCACCAAGACAATTTTACATTCACGTCACCACCACTAAAGTAATTGAACGTGTATCCATACCTGAAAAGTCGTCTATCACGCTTTTCAACATCCGTGTCTTTAAGGGTGACACAGTGAAACCTTTTTGAAAAATAGCGTCTGAACGTTATGTCAAATCGTGTGTAAGTCACCCCAGACAGGCAAGACGATTTCAATTATGCAAAACTCATTCATCTTAATTAATAGAAATAACAGGTCAATTGGCATCCACGATCAATCTTTTGTTAATATCCAACTTATCCACGGCTACTATGCAATCTCGATTTGAGACGTCGTTATGTCAAATTACATATGAAATGCAATGAATTGTCAACCAAGATAACCGTAAGGACCTTCGCGATTATGTTCGGCGACACGCCAGGTTGGTACCTACCAAACACACCGTCCCCGAGTGTTGTTATTGGCGTCAATAACAACACTCATCCGCTTCAAGTGAGACGAGGCTTCGCGGCTGTCGCAATGGCTGACCCCCCATATGGTCCACGGACCACAGATATCTACCACCAGCGTCTATATATAACAGCCCATATCAGCTCCAACGCTATCACAAACCCATCACCGCCTCCACAAACCACAAGGGTCCGAATCTGTCATATTGTCATCTAAGTCGAACAGATTTCATATCTTACCCGAAACAAGAGCGACATACAGGTACTTGCACCATTCTGTAGCAAGTAGCCTGCAACTTTAGCTTGACGGGAAAAAATACAAGGCTTTTAGCAATTCTCGGCGTTGCATTAGGGCGCTTTGTCAGTATTTTAAGCCATGGCGTCGCAAAAACGTATCAGGGATGATTCAGAGGATCTAATAACCAACAACAAGGTAGGTCGACCAGGAAAGATAAATGCTGTATCACTAAGCAATTGCCTGTGGAACAATCCGAAGAAAAGGCAGACGACTGTTGCATACGTTGATAATTAATTTCCATGGTCAATTTGTTAGTGATTATTGAAAATAAATATTCAATTTAGTAATACATGACATACTCGTTAGCCGTGATAACGATAGAACAAGCCAACATGCCTAACCCTCTATCTGTTTTCCTCCAACAGAGATTCAAATGCGAATCATGGACTCCGAATGAGTGGCTCCACCATACGCAAGAGACAGACAGCCCATCAACGTCAGGTCGCGGTTATGCTACACCAGAATCGGGTGAACACTGCGACGCCACATCGAGCAAACAGTTATGGACAACTGCAACGCCATCTCCTTCATCCAGGGACAGTGGCTATCACAGCCAAGACCCAGAGTCCGACAGCTACCTGGCACCTTCACCAGCAGGCAGCTGGGCTACAGACTCCAATGACGACCACCTGGAGAGCCTGGATATTCACTCAAGTCTAGCCAACGACACATCGTTCTTCGACCGGCTTCACAAAATAGACACCGCTTTAGCCACTGCAGAAGACTCGCCAATGTCATTCCCCTCTCTCGAGATCCAAAGAGATTCCATATCTTCACCACTTTCATCATCACGCCCGATCGCCAAAGACCAACGGCAGTTGCATAACGCCGTCGCCACCACCATCTACAGTTTCCTCTTTGGCGAACAGTCCTGGAGCTCGGACTCAAGTCAGGACTGTACCCCAGACAGTATCCCATCTGGAGACTTTCCGGATACCCCAGATATGTTCCGGTCCCCGCTAGCCGCCACTCATACACAGGACGTGCACTCTAGACTAACATACCCCGGATTAGTCTCCATCACTTCCCGACGATTCTCCAAGCAAGGCGTCAAGAGACCATGCTGTCGATCATTGTTTTGAATATTGTAAGATATTGCACTGTATATTTGTACATCTGTGTATAATCCAAATATAATTTATTTCATCTATACAACTTGCCTTTGCTTACTTTTACCTTCCCAATCACCAAATCAATAATTATAATATTCTTAAAAAATACACCGGCAGTCATTCCACATAATATAATTATCTAAGCCAACGTATCCTCTACATGATCAATGAAAGATAATCTAAAATTATTATGGTGCAATGAAACCTGATTCATGATCAAGTTGTTATTTTAGAAGCAGATCAATACAAACCAAAATACTATGAAAACAACGAAAACAAATAGATACAAGGGTTGCTAGTTGAACGCCGCAGCGCGATAAAGCAATCAAAAGTTACATGTCCATATTTATTTTCCGACACAGTGCTTAGAACCAAAGGACACCGGTCGATTCTTGATCATGCCCGAACAATCTCGAGATTATTTCGCATATCATTCAAATAATTATCACATCAACAACGTTTACCCGGTGTGGCCATTACCCACACAAATATGGCATCAATCTTTCATCTATGCAGCTATTACGACAAACATAGAGGGCATAATATTTCAATAACCACAGGCGACGAACCGAAACTGGTTTATCCCATATGCCAAATCAACGCCACTAGAAATCAGAAACGGGAAAGATTGCACTAAGCATGTTTATCAGTCTAAATCTGTTTCTTTACTAATTTACAAATGCAAGTCTTAAACATTGACTCGTGACGTTCAGCCTATGCTCATACCCGGACTTTGATGACGACTCCCACTTTGTTGGTGACTCTCACTTTGATAACAACTTATTAACACCTAAGAAATAACAATATAAGCAGCCGCATATCAAAAACACAACGTCAACGAATTTGTGGAATTGCCACCCGGTCATCTTTGATACGAGGTGAACATTTACATGTGCATGCGTTTCTTGGAAACCTTATAAAATAAACGCTGCACCAAGACAATTTTACATTCACGTCACCACCACTAAAGTAATTGAACGTGTATCCATACCTGAAAAGTCGTCTATCACGCTTTTCAACATCCGTGTCTTTAAGGGTGACACAGTGAAACCTTTTTGAAAAATAGCGTCTGAACGTTATGTCAAATCGTGTGTAAGTCACCCCAGACAGGCAAGACGATTTCAATTATGCAAAACTCATTCATCTTAATTAATAGAAATAACAGGTCAATTGGCATCCACGATCAATCTTTTGTTAATATCCAACTTATCCACGGCTACTATGCGATCTCGATTTGAGACGTCGTTATGTCAAATTACATATGAAATGCAATGAATTGTCAACCAAGATAACCGTAAGGACCTTCGCGATTATGTTCGGCGACACGCCAGGTTGGTACCTACCAAACACACCGTCCCCGAGTGTTGTTATTGGCGTCAATAACAACACTCATCCGCTTCAAGTGAGACGAGGCTTCGCGGCTGTCGCAATGGCTGACCCCCCATATGGTCCACGGACCACAGATATCTACCACCAGGGTCTATATATAACAGCCCATATCAGCTCCAACGCTATCACAAACCCATCACCGCCTCCACAAACCACAAGGGTCCGAATCTGTCATATTGTCATCTAAGTCGAACAGATTTCATATCTTACCCGAAACAAGAGCGACATACAGGTACTTGCACCATTCTGTAGCAAGTAGCCTGCAACTTTAGCTTGACGGGAAAAAATACAAGGCTTTTAGCAATTCTCGGCGTTGCATTAGGGCGCTTTGTCAGTATTTTAAGCCATGGCGTCGCAAAAACGTATCAGGGATGATTCAGAGGATCTAATAACCAACAACAAGGTAGGTCGACCAGGAAAGATAAATGCTGTATCACTAAGCAATTGCCTGTGGAACAATCCGAAGAAAAGGCAGACGACTGTTGCATACGTTGATAATTAATTTCCATGGTCAATTTGTTAGTGATTATTGAAAATAAATATTCAATTTAGTAATACATGACATACTCGTTAGCCGTGATAACGATAGAACAAGCCAACATGCCTAACCCTCTATCTGTTTTCCTCCAACAGAGATTCAAATGCGAATCATGGACTCCGAATGAGTGGCTCCACCATACGCAAGAGACAGACAGCCCATCAACGTCAGGTCGCGGTTATGCTACACCAGAATCGGGTGAACACTGCGACGCCACATCGAGCAAACAGTTATGGACAACTGCAACGCCATCTCCTTCATCCAGGGACAGTGGCTATCACAGCCAAGACCCAGAGTCCGACAGCTACCTGGCACCTTCACCAGCAGGCAGCTGGGCTACAGACTCCAATGACGACCACCTGGAGAGCCTGGATATTCACTCAAGTCTAGCCAACGACACATCGTTCTTCGACCGGCTTCACAAAATAGACACCGCTTTAGCCACTGCAGAAGACTCGCCAATGTCATTCCCCTCTCTCGAGATCCAAAGAGATTCCATATCTTCACCACTTTCATCATCACGCCCGATCGCCAAAGACCAACGGCAGTTGCATAACGCCGTCGCCACCACCATCTACAGTTTCCTCTTTGGCGAACAGTCCTGGAGCTCGGACTCAAGTCAGGACTGTACCCCAGACAGTATCCCATCTGGAGACTTTCCGGATACCCCAGATATGTTCCGGTCCCCGCTAGCCGCCACTCATACACAGGACGTGCACTCTAGACTAACATACCCCGGATTAGTCTCCATCACTTCCCGACGATTCTCCAAGCAAGGCGTCAAGAGACCATGCTGTCGATCATTGTTTTGAATATTGTAAGATATTGCACTGTATATTTGTACATCTGTGTATAATCCAAATATAATTTATTTCATCTATACAACTTGCCTTTGCTTACTTTTACCTTCCCAATCACCAAATCAATAATTATAATATTCTTAAAAAATACACCGGCAGTCATTCCACATAATATAATTATCTAAGCCAACGTATCCTCTACATGATCAATGAAAGATAATCTAAAATTATTATGGTGCAATGACCCCTGATTCATGATCAAGTTGTTATTTTAGAAGCAGATCAATACAAACCAAAATACTATGAAAACAACGAAAACAAATAGATACAAGGGTTGCTAGTTGAACGCCGCAGCGCGATAAAGCAATCAAAAGTTACATGTCCATATTTATTTTCCGACACAGTGCTTAGAACCAAAGGACACCGGTCGATTCTTGATCATGCCCGAACAATCTCGAGATTATTTCGCATATCATTCAAATAATTATCACATCGACAACGTTTACCCGGTGTGGCCATTACCCACACAAATATGGCATCAGTCCATTATCTATGCAGATGTTACGAAAAACATAGAGGGGAATAATATTTCAAAAACCACAAACGACGAACTGCAACTGATTCATCCCATATGCCAAATCAACGCCACTAGAAATCAGAAACGGGAAAGATTCGACAAAGCATGTTTAACAGTCTTAAACACCGATCTGTTGCTTTACTAATTTACAAATGCAAGTCTTAAACATTGACTCGTGACATTTAGCTTATGATCATACCCGGACTTTGATGACGACTCCCACTTTGTTGGTGACTCTCACTTTGATAACAACTTATTAACATCTAAAAAATAACAATATAAGCAGCCGCATATCAAAAACACAACGTCAACGAATTTGCGGAATTGCCACCCGATCATCTTCGATACGAGGTGAACATTTACATGTGCATGCGTTTCTTGGAAACTTCATGAAATAACAAATGTTTGCACAAACAAAATCTTACATTCACGTCACCACCACTACAGTAATTGAACGTGTGTCGATACTTGAAAAGTCGTCTATCACGCGTTTCAACATCCGTGTCTTTAAAGGTGACACAGTGAAACCTTTTTGAAAAAAAGCGTCGGAACCTTACGTCAAATCGTTGTAAGTCACCCCAGACAGGCAAGACGATTTCAATTATGCAAAACACATTAATTTTAATTAATAGAAATAACAGGTCAATTGGCATCCACGATCAATCCTTTGTTTAATATCCAACTTATCCACGGCTACTATGCAATCTCAATTTGAGACGTCGTTATGTCAAATTACATATGAAGTGCAATGAATTGTCAACCAAGGTAACGGTAAGGACCTTCGCGATTATGGTCGGCGACACGGACAGTTCAGTACCCGCCAAATAGACCGTCCCCGAGTGTTGTTATTGGCGTCAATAACAACACTCATCCGCTTCAAGTGAGACGAGGCTTCGCGGCTGTCGCAATGGCTGACCCCCCATATGGTCCACTGACCACGGGTATCTACCGCCAGGGTCTATATATAACAGCCCATATCAGCTCCAACGCTATCACAAACCCATTACCGCCTCCACAAACCACAACGGTCCGAATCTGTCATATTGTCATCTAAGTCGAACAGATTTCATCTCTTACCCCAAACAAGAGCGATATACAGGTACTTGCACCATTCTGTAGCAAGCAGCCTGCAACTTGACCTTGAAGGAAAACAATCCAAGGCTTTTAGCAATTCTCGGCGTTGCATTAGGGCGCTTTGTCAGTATTTTAAGCCATGGCGTCGCAAAAACGGATCAGGGATGCTTCAGAGGATCTAACCAACAACAAGGTAGGTCGACCAGGAAATATAAATGCTGTATCACTAAGCAATTGCCTGTGGAACAATCCGAAGAAAAGTCAGACGACTGTTGCATACGTTGATAATTAATTTCCGTTGTCAATTTGTTAGTGAAAATAAATATTCAATTTAATACATGACATACTCCTCAGCCGTGTTAAGGATAAAACAAACCAACATGACTAACCCTCCCTCTCTTTTCCTCCAACAGAGATTCAAATGCGAATCATGGACTCCGAATGAGTGGCTCCACCGTACGCAAGCGACAGACAGCCCATCAACGTCAGGTCGCGGTTGTGCCACACCAGAATCGGGTAAACACTGCGACGCCACATCGAGCAAACAGTTATGGACAACTGCAACGCCATCTCCCTCATCCAGGGACAGTGGCTATCACAGCCAAAACCCCGAGTCCGACAGCTACTTGGCACCTTCACCAACAGGCAGCTGGGCTACAGACTCCGATGACGACCACCCGGAGAACCTGGATATTCACTCAAGTCTAGCCAACGACACATCGTTCTTCGATCGGCTTCACAAAACAGACACCGCTTTAGCCACTGCAGAAGACTCGCCAATGTCATTCCCCTCTCTCGAGATCCAAAGAGATTCCATATCTTCACCACTTTCACCATCACGCCCGATCGCCAAAGACCAACGGCAGTTGCACAACGCCGTCGCCACCACCATCTACAGTTTCCTCTTTGGCGAACAGTCATGGAGCTCCGACTCAAGTCAGGACTGTACCCAAGACAGTATCCCATCTGGAGACTTTCCGGGTACCCCAGATATGTTCCGGTCCCCGCTAGCCGCCACTGATAAACAGGACGTGCACTCTGGACTAACATACCCCGGATTAGTCTCCATCACTTCCCGACGATTCTCCAAGCAAGGCGTCAAGAGACCATGCTGTCGATCATTGTTTTAAATAGTGTTAGATATTGCACTGTATATTTGTACATCTGTGTATAATCCAAATATAATTTATTTCATCTATACAACTTGCCTTTGCTTACTTTTACCTTCCCAATCACCAAATCAATAATTATAATATTTTTAAAGAATACACCGGCAGTCATTCCACATAATATAATTATCTAAGCCAACGCATCTTCTACATGATTAATGAAAGATAATCTAAAATTATTATGGTGCAATGAGACCTGATTCATGATCAAGTTGTTATTTTAGAAGCAGATCATTGCAAATCAAAATACTATGAAAAAAACGAAAAGAAATAGATACAGGGGTTGCTAGATGAACGCCGCTAAGCGATAAAGCCATCAAAAGTTACATGTCCATAGTTATTTTCCAACACAGTGCTTAGAACGAAATAACACCGGTCGATTCTCGATCATGCCCGAACAATCTCGAAATTATTTCGCATATCATTCAAATAATTATCACATCAACAACGTTTACCCGGTGTGGCCATTACCCACACAAATATGGCATCAGTCCTTTATCTATGCAGATGTTACGAACAACATAGAGGGGAATAATATTTCAATAGCCACAGGCGACGAACTGCAACTGATTTATCCCATATGCCAAATCAACGCCACTAGAAATCACAAACGGGAAAGATTCGACAAAGCATGTTTATCAGTCTTAAACACCGATCTGTTTCTTTACTAATTTACAAAAGCAAGTCTTCAACATTGACTCGTGACTTTCAGCCTATGATCATACCCGGACTTTGATGACGACTCCCACTTTGTTGGTGACCCTCACTTTGAAAACACCTAAGAAATAACAATATAAGCATCCGCATATCAAAAACACAACGTCAACGAATTTGCGGAATTGCCACCCGATCATCTTCGATACGAGGTGAACATTTACATGTGCATGCGTTTCTTGGAAACTTCATGAAATAACAAATGTTTGCACAAATAAGACCTTACATTCACGTCACCACCACTACAGTAATTGAACGTGTGTCGATACCTGAAAAGTCGTCTATCACGCGTTTCAACATCCGTGTCTTTAAAGGTGACACAGTGAAACCTTTTTGAAAAATAGCGTCTGAACGTTACGTCAAATCGTGTGTAAGTCACCTCAGACAGGCAAGACGATTTCAATTATGCAAAACACATTAATCTGAATTAATATAAATAACAGGTCAATTGGCATCCACGATCAATCTTTTGTTTAATATGCAACTTATCCACGGCTACTATGCAATCTCAATTTGAGACGTCGTCATGTCAAATTACATATGAAGTGCAATTTATTATTAACCAAGGTAACAGTAAGGACCTTCGCGATTATGGCCAAATAGACCGTCCCCAAGTGTTGTTATTGGCATCAATAACAACACTCATCCGCTTCAAGTGAGACGTGGCTTCGCGGCTGTCGCAATGGCTGATCCCCCATACGGTCCACTGACCACAGATATCTACCGCCAGGGTCTATATATAACAGCCCATATCAGCTCCAACGCTATCACAAACCCATTACCGCCTCCACAAACCACAAGGGTCAGAATCTGTCGTATTGTCATCTAAGTCGAACAGATTTCATCTCTTGCCCTAAACAAGAGCGATATACAGGACTCACCATTCTGTAGCAAGTAGCCTGCAACTTTAGCTTGACGGAAAAAAATCCAAGGCTTTCAGCAATTCTCGGCGTTGGACTCCGAATGAGTGGCTCCACCGTACGCAAGCGACAGACAGCCCATCAACGTCAGGTCGCGGTTATGCCACACCAGAATCGGGTGAACACTGCGACGCCACATCGAGCAAACAGTTATGGACAACTGCGACGCCACATCGAGCAAACAGTTATGGACAACTGCAACGCCATCTCCCTCATCCAGGGACAGTGCCTATCACAGCCAAGACTCCGAGTCCGACAGCTACTTGGCACCTTCACCAACAGGCAGCTGGGCTACAGACATCGATGACGAACATCCAAAGAGCTCGGATATTCACTCAAGTCTAGCCACCGACACATCGTTCTTCGACCGGCTTCACAAAACAGACACCCTCTTAGCCACTGCACAAGACTCGCCAAGGTCATTCCCCTCTCTCGTTCTCCCTCTATCTTCACCACTTTCACCATCACGATCGATCCCCGAAGATCAAAGGCAGTGACACAACGCCGTCGCTACCACCATCTACAGTGTCCTCTTTGGGGATCAGTCCTGGAGCTTGGACTCAAGTCTACACCCGGGACAGTATCTCATCTGGAGACTTTCCGGACACCCCAGATATTTTCCGGTCGCCGTTAGCCGGCAGGGATGCACGGGACAAGCACTCCGGACTTGCATACCCCGGATTAGTCTCCATCAGTTCCCGACGATTCTCCAGACAAGGCGTCAAGAGATCATGCTGTCGATCGTTGTTTTGATTAGTACGAAATAATTTCTCTTGCATTGTTGTACAACTGTGCATCATCGAAATATAATTTACTAGTTACCCAGCTTTCTTTCTGCTTAGGTTACGGCGCTTCGAGAGCAATATGTCTTTAACGTACATCACATTAACGTAGCAATGATTACATGCTGAAAATTACAAGAAACACGCCCATATTCTCACTTCAAACGAAGTCCAATGTTTACTTAAGGGGGCTTGATGGTTTCCGTCAGAAAGTGAAATGTATCAACGGCAAGCCGTCCGGGTATATACATTCAGACATGCATAACTCCGAGGCCCATTATTACCAACCAAAATTAATAATCACACATCGATTCTTTCGCGGAAAAAACACTGCTATAGTGTAGTCGAAGTTACAACGATTGAACTTAAGATGCAGTTAGGCGACCAAATATGAACATAACAGTATACATAAATGCCGCCTGGTTGGTTGGTTGTACATAGTGCACACGTATTCATCATTAAAGTGTATCCCGATTATTCCCGTGAATTCTACGCCATTCCCACATTGCAAAAAGAACAATTAAACTCCCAGATTAATTTAAAGTCGGGCCAATTCCTGCAATTCCTAAACGGCAGAATTTTCATTTTCGTCTAATGCGTGGACTGCAGTTTTTTTTTACTCATTTCAAAAAGGAAATCTATCATTTAATTTTTTTTTGTTGGTTTATGTATTATTTATCTAGTCATCAGAACAGGCTCTTTGGCCCGGTTTGGCCAGCACGAGCAACAAAGGAGGGGGATGGTATAGATATCATATCAGAAATCTGAATTATCATATACGACGGTTCAAGCAGTTCCTTTTCTCTGTGTCTGAATTTTGAAGGAAAGTGACTTTCATGGCTACTTCGATTTGTTGGTAACTTCACACTTTCAAAACGACTCCTTAACAAGATAATAACATTTTGATGTCTTCCCCTAGCCTCTTGCTTAATACAACAATGAATCCCAGCAGCGCATTGTAACACGACCAGAATTCCTTCATGTCGCAACCAAAAACATAATTGCACTTGTATCGAAAAATGAAAGTTGTCGACCACACTTTTTCTTCGCCCTTTTTCTCTTCAGCTTACCCAGGTGATATTTGTTTTGCAGAAAACCACATTAACGAGTGATAAGTTTCACAATGTGTGCAAGTCGCCCGTTACCTCCTCTATTGACATCGTTCAGATGCCAATGTCCTAGTGTCGTAAAAGGCGTGATTCCGTAGTTTTAGAGGATGACTTCCACCTTTCATTAGTCTGCCCATTATATATAGAATATCGACCCGATGTATTGACCCAGCCAACGTATGAAAAGTTTATGGAATTTATGGCATCGGAAGAGCAACGTACTCTCCAAAATTAATCAATCTATGTCTGGAAAGCTTTACATAAGAAAACGGAATATGTTCAACCTTGCACTTAACTTTACCCAATAAAATAATCCAAAAGTGTTTACTTGAAACAGTGTCACCATGCTATAGTACTGATTCAATACAGCTTCAGATACATGTCTATTTTTGTAAACATGTATCTGACGCTGTATTGAATCAGTATTGACTGATATCGCTAGTTTTGATAACGTAGAAAATGTATTACTGAGTGGCGTAAACGTGATTGTTTTTGTTTAACGAGCATTTTTTTCTCTCACTTCTTTGTGATTGTTCTGCTATTATTTTATTTTCTACTTGTATTTGTTAATATAATAATTTGATAAGATCCAGTTAGGTACGAACTTGTAAATCGTGCGTCATCCTGAAACACACAGACTGAATGTGCTCTACCCCGGGGGGCCCTCATGCCAGCGGCATATGCCTTAATGAGGGTCATATCAAATGCAAAGTGTATTAATTATATATCAATTGGAAATAAAAGGTCTGAATCTGATATAAGTTATGAATGTACAAGTTCTATGGGCCTGATGGCCTCGAAAACAAACGCTATCTAGCCCTATAGGGTTGACTACCGATCATTCGATAACCTTAACGATCAAATGCGATAAAGACGATTGCAATTAAACAAAATAATAATTATAAATAACACACGCCAATATACATTCCAAGAATTTGGTATCGATTATATATATTATGGGCAATATTCCATCTACCAACATCATGAACTAATAAGTTAGCTACATAATGACTGTTACCAAATCTGGGTTTAACATAATCGCTACGAAATTATAGGAGTCTAAATTAAATCCCATTACACGACGATTAAATTTGTTATACCAGGCTATATGTAGATGAATACGATCAATATGCAATCCGTGGCGATGCAAATAAATTTCTGATTATTTATCGAGCAGGAAGTGTATTAGCATTCAACAGTTGAAACTAATGATAAATAGCCCATTGACAAAAGCAACAAATGAAAATAAAGGCGTACACAACGTAATGACATATGAACAAAATACAGTTAACACAGCTTTTATTTGTCTCAGCTCATCTCGACGCACTGTAACGAAAGTAACGAAAACGGTAAAGATATAGTGACTTCCAAATCGTGCCACAACGTATTTGTTACGTGTCAGCACATACGGCACATGAATCTCTCCATGGAGTTTATTGCACTACAAGCTACCGTGATATTCACACGTGGTTGCTTCTAAACTTAAGGCGCATGTTCACAGCTATTCACACCACCGTCTCCGAAATAACAAACTACTAATTGAAACTATCGATACGTCCAGCCATTCACAGATGTTGTCGTCTTGTAACCCCACATGCCAGCCTGAATTAAATGTATGCATCTCGGTCTTGAAACGAAACCATTCAATTTCATGGGTTATTCCTTTTTTAGATCAGTACAATTTAAACAACCAATCACCCTAAATGACAGTTATATGATCTCAGTTAAAGAAATCGTTAGTGCGGGAATCTCTTACTGGTTCCATCCTTTGAAGACGCTAACGGAGTTATAATCTTCAAAGAAACAGAAGTAAAGTCACACGGGCCGGATAAAGATGTGTTATTAACACTGGGTTTCACGCCCCAATTATATAACCAACACTCCAGCCAATGGGAGACACCGGCGCAAAGTAACAATGACTCACACGAGTTGCGACTTGTTGCTGGCCCAGCACGGCCCGTTCGCTGATATATAAAGAGACACGGCCACAGGGTAACCAAACATAACTTCCAATCATAAGGTAATAGACGTCTTATGTCCACAGAAAATCAAAACACGACATCATGGTTAAGAGATACGCTGATGCCTGTTTCACAGCGGTGTCTAAGGTAAGTTCCACAGTTTCTTACTTTTCAATTATCCGTTAAAAGATGATGTTCTACACTTACTGACGCAACATAAGAATCATTTATTTCTAGAGAATCTGTTTAAAAATTAGAAAATCTCTTAAAGACGTCAATTCTTATCAAATGTCATGACATTGCCGTTACAGAGGAGACGAATGCCACATCACGACATGCAGTACACCACGTGGAATTGTGATCTCTCTCCCACGTTGCCAGACAAGAGAAAGATGCAAATCGAGTCCATCCAAGGCGACATAGCTTGCAGCACGGGCCTCTGCCCACTGGCGGCCAGTATATGTGATCCAGCGTCCATCTCTGACAGCGGTATATTCCCAAATGATAGTAGCTACGACACCCACGACAATTCCGATGCTAAGAAATTGCACTCGCCACAGCGGTCTCTAGACATGTGGCTTCCAGTGGTCAACTCAATCGAATGCACACTTGAAATCGACCAAGACCAGCATCGGGGAGCGAACCGAGATATTGACTCATCGCACGGGACCGATTTCGCAATGGACACGTCTTTGTTTGAGCATCTACATCCAACAGTAGGGAACCATACGTCCCGGCCACAAGTGGAACTACATGATAGGGCATTTCAATCCCTCTGGCAGTCTGAAGGCTCACGATTCGATCTCGCGGATGCAAGTCACCTTCGTGGACTGTCTAACGATGGATCAGATATCGGTACGACAGACATATCCAAGCATAGCTGGGAATCTGAAGACTCCTATTCACTACACCTATCGCTAGGACTTTCCTCCAGTTCCGACGATCTCAAGGACGAGGATATCTCCCATTTAATGCCAGTAAGCAGCACACCCAGCCGCTTTCCGCGCGGACTAGACCGGCTATTGAGAGATACAAGGATCCCGACTGACATACTAAGTGGGCCGTTCGACATCGACTACCTGGATCGGGCACCGACAGCGTCGGTGACCAAAGTGCTGATTCAGATAGCCGCGGACTCTCTTAAGCCAGATCGACCAGCTCCTGGGGGTAGAAAAGCTTCCAGATGCTGGAAAGCTTGCAGCCGATCTCTGAAGTTTTCTAGCGTTTCGTGATGTTTTACAAATTGCATGTTAACCCATGTGATATCAAATACCAATGATGGTGCTTCTTATGTAGTGAAGGTTCAAATATTTGGAGGCTGATGGCGATTCCGCGTGTGTACACAAATGTGCGTTGCATAACCTACTTAAATGGCCAATAAACATACATATCATATATGAAAGCTGGATTATCACCTGTGTCCGTCGACGCTCCAAGAGGTAAAAGCGAAGTGAAAGTCTTCCTTATCTCTGTGTTTCTGCATTGTTATGAAGCTCTGACTTTGAAGGAACCGACTTGCATGGCTACTTCGACTTTGTTGCTAACTCTCACTTTCAAAATGACTCCTTCACAGATAATAACAGTTTAATGTCTGCTCCCAGTCGTACCCTTCACTCAACAATGAACCTGACTAGCACATTCTAACACCATCAGATATGTTTCATGTCGCCGCCAGTAAGGTCATTGAACCTGCACCGGCAGATGAAATTTCTTCCATCCTCCTTTTTTGCACTTTTTTTCCAAATGACCTTCCTTCTCTTGCAGAAAATCGGTTCATCGAAAATGACTAGTAACCTCAACGTCACTTTGTAGGAAAGTCAACCGTAGTGACCACTCCAACTGACATCGTTTAGTTGCCAATCGGTTTGACTACCGAAAATTCGACACCTGACCAATGCGATCAAGACGATTGTAATTACGTAAAGTAAGCAAAATCATCATAAATAACCAAAACACATCCTATATGAACTCAATAATTTCTGGCGATGATAGATATTATGGCCAATATCCGATCAACCTGGCGCAAAATAACGACCTAACAAGTTCGCTATTTTATGACATTTTACAAAATTTGGATTTAACAAAATCGCTAAAAAAAGTATAGGTCTGTGTAATCATCTCATGATACGACAATTAAAGTTGTTTTACAAACAAGTTATATGTAGATGAGTTTCTATTAGAAATATTGCCAATACAGCCAGTTTAGTAATCATTTACCATCAAATATTTAATCCGTGGTGATGCAAATACATTTATCATTCATCGTGCAGGAAGTTTATAAGTGATCAACAGTTGAAGACAAATGATAAACCGCCCATTTTCAAAAGCCACAAATGAAATAAAAGGCGCATACAACGTATTGACAGATGAACACAATGCACTCAACACGTCTCATATTTGTCTCAACTCCTCTCGACGCACTGGCCCAAAAAGTAACGAAAAGGGTAAAGGTAAAGACATAGCGACTTCCAAATCGTGCCACAACGTATTTGTTACGCGTCAGCAAATACGACACATGAATCTCTCTGTGAAGTTTATTGCACTACAAGCTACCGTGATATTCACACGTGGTTGCTTCTAAACTTAGGGCGCATGTTCACAGCTATTCATACCACCGTCTCCGAAATAACAAATTACTAATTGAAACTATCGATGAGTCCAGCAATTCACAGGTGTTGTCGTCTTGTAACCCCACATGCTAGCCTGAATTAAATGTATGCATCTCGGTCTTGAAACGAAACCATTCATTTTCATGGGTTATTCCTTCTTTAGATCATTACAACTTAAACCAATCACCCTAAATGACAGTTATATGATCTCAGTTAAAGAAATCGTTAGTGCGGGAATCTCTTACTGGTTCCATCCTTTGAAGACGCTAATGGAGTTATAATCTTCAAAGAAACAGAAGTGAAGTCACACGGGCCGGATAAAGATGTGTTATTAACACTGGGTTTTCACGCCCCAATCATATAACCAGCACTCCAGCCACTGGGAGACACCGGCGCAAAGTAACAATGACGCCTCACACGAGTTGCGACTTGTTGCTGGCCCACCACGGCCCGCTTGCTGATATATAAAGAGACACGGCCACAGGGTAACCAAACATAACTTCCAATCATAAGGTAATAGACGTTTTATGTCCACAGAAAATCAAAACACGACATCATGGTTAAGAGATACGCTGATGCCTGTTTCACAGCGGTGTCTAAGGTAAGTTCCACAGTTCCTTACTTTTTAATTATCCGTTAAAAAATGATGTTCTTCACTTACTGACGTAAAATAAGAATCAGGCATTTCTAGAGTATCTGTTTAAAAATTAGAAAATCTCTTAAAGACGTCAATTCTTATCAAATGTCATGACATTGCCGTTACAGAGGAGACGAATGCCACATCACGACATGCAGTACACCACGTGGAATTGTGATCTCTCTCCCACGTTACCAGACAAGAGAAAGAGGCAAATCGAGTCCATCCAAGGCGACATAGCTTGCAGCACGGGCCTCTGCCCACTGGCGGCCAGTATATGCGATCCAGCGTCCATCTCTGACAGCGGTATATTCCCAAATGACAGTGATATTAGCTACGACACCCACGACAATTCCGATGCTAAGAAATTGCACTCGCCACAGCGGTCTCTAGACATGTGGCTTCCAGTGGTCAACTCAATCGAATGCACACTTGAAATCGACCAAAACCAGCATCGGGGAGCAAACCGAGATATCGACTCATCGCACGGGACCGATTTCGCAATGCATACCTCTTTGTTTGAGCGTCTACATCCAACAGTGGGGAACAACTAGCCCAGTAAACTTGACCCTTCTGAAAACAAGCTGATAGGCAGAAGGGTCAAGCAATACACATGGTTAAAAAAGTAGTAATGCTTAACCAAGCTCACTTCGATGAATGATTGTCGATTATGACAAAGAGCCTACCTCTCTAAATCGCCTCGACCCTCTTCTTCAGACATTACTTGGACCCTAGGATGCATTCCTTTTAAAGTTTGCTCTCTATTACTTGCACATCAATTATATTTTCATCGGTTGTTAACGGCTTTCCTCTCTGACGCTTCAAATTTGACCAGGCAATAGAACCGACATCATCCGCATGGCGGCGCCGCTAGTTGCGTCAAAAACGCACGCACGACTATGGACACACAACGAAAATTAGTGGCGCCGCCATGCGGAAGCTTTCGGGTGTATTGCCTGATGTCAACAAACGAGCCGCGTCAACTGCCTAGACAAATTTGAAGCGGCAGAGAGGGAAACCGTTAACGACCGACGAAAATATCATTGATGTGCAAGAAGTAGAGAGCAAACTTTAAAATGTATGCATCCTAGGGTCCAAGTATTGTCTAAAGAAGAGGGTCGAGGCGATTAGGAGAGGTAGGTTCGTCGTCATAATCGACAATCATTCATCGAAGCGAGCTGGGTGATGCAATGCTACTTTTTTGACCATGTGTATGGCATGGCCCTTACACCCCCGTTAGGGTTGAGGTCGTGAGGGTCATGCGTCAGGGCTAGGGAACAACCATACGTCCCGGCCACAAGTGGAACTACTTGATAGAGCATTTCAATCCCTCTGGCAGTCCGAAGGCTCACGATTCGATCTCGCGGATGCAAGTCACCTTCGTGGACTGTCTAACGATGGATCAGATATCGGTACGACAGACATCTCCAGGCATAGCTGGGAATCTGAAGACTCATGTTCACTACACTTATCGTTAGGACTTTCCTCCAGTTCCGACGATCTCAAGGACGAGGATATCTCCCATATAATGCCAGTAAGCAGCACACCCAGCCGCTTTCCGCGCGGACTAGACCGGCTATGGAGAGATACAAAGATCCCGACTGACATACTAAGTGGGCCGTTCGACATCGACTACCTGGATCGGGCACCGACAGCGTCGGTGACCAAAGTGCTGATTCAGATAGCCGCGGACTCTCTTAAGCCAGATCGACCAGCTCCTGGGGATAGAAAAGCTTCCAGATGCTGGAAAGCTTGCAGCCGATCTCTGAAGTTTTCTAGCGTTTCGTGATGTTCACAAATTGCATTTTAACCGATGTGACATCAAATACCAATGATGGTTCTTCTCATGTGGTGAAGGGTCAACTATTTGGAGGCTGATGGCGATTCTGCGTGTGTACACAAATGTGCGTTCTATGACATACTTAATTGGCCAATAAACCAAAATTTCTCAAGAAATATTATGTTATTTCCGTAAACCTATAAAGACGATGCAGGCGCCATGCATTGTGCCAGTGACGAAGCAATATTCTGCAAAGGCAAATGAAATCTTAGTGTGTAGGTCATTTTTGTGATAGGCTCCTTAATTTCGTGTTGGGACGAAATAAGCACAATATATGGCAAGTTATTCGTCACATAGTCCGGCGACAAATACATAATATTCATCGAAGCATCCGCAGACAGTCACAGACACCACTGTATAATTATAAAACAAAATTATTCAAAGATCCACAAATTATTTAAACGGATCCCGTCCTCATCAACGTTAGAAATAGGTAGGAAAGCTCACACAGTGGTAAAACCGACAGTATTCCCTGGTTGGAACAATTTGGGAGCGTTATGATGGCCAGCATCGCGGCCACTGACTCTTAGCCGAGGGACCTCAACAACTCCTATCTTTCAGATACAATCAGTCACGAGTGGTAGTCGAAAACCGACCAAGGTACAGGCGTGTCGCTATAGTTACGCCTTGCAAGTCGCCCAATCACGTCGCCCTTATTGCAGCAACAAAATTCACCGAGCATAAAGTATTTCTCATTCAAGAACACATTCAACTTTCAGACCAAATCGGTTATTTGAATGGTATATGATTTAAATAATAAATGAATCTGAGGTAGCGCGCAGGAAAGAGACGGTGATTTCTATCGCTCAAATTACATGTTACGCTGCATCGAAAAGTCGGCTCGATGGTAGAACATAACATATAAAATCTTTCAGTAAATGGAGCTAAAGCAGTACAAGAGCATAACATCAATATTTCATATATCTACAAAGTTGCAGCAATATATTGCGAATGCGATTAACACATTGCGAAACACAATGTGCAGGTACATTTAACATTAGCGAAGAACACAAAAATTTGCCCAATTTCGCATTATGTACTTAATGTTTTTATTATTATTATTCATTATGTTGCACTGTGATTACAGCGATTACGTCAACGCCAACGTAATGCCCACAACGGGTCAGGACTTGTCTACTGCCATCCCCGGCGACAAGCCTGCTGTATTTATCTTGTAAAGGTGATTAATCGCATGGCCACATTTCAGTATACCGCACTCTGATACGTCGGTACGTCGTCATCGCAGACAACTTCGCAATTATCCATCATTTAAAGACAAAGCATCACTGGCGCAAATGTCCTCGATTTTTCTACGGTGATAAATAACCAAGTCCGGGAGAATGGTAGACATAATGAAATGAATTACGCACAGGATGATTTTACAGTAAAGAAATACCTTGATTCCTTAACATAGATATCAATATAGATAGGTTCAGCGTTGTCCTGCCAATACATGTGTTTACTGGTCGACATTCTAAATAGTTTGTAAAATGAACAACAAACCAACTATTGCACACAGTTCGCGCCACACTGTCGGTCAGTCTACCTTTAATTGCATAATATTCTGCCATGCAGTTTGCCATGTTTTGTCAGTGAACATAATTACAGACAATGATCGGTCATATGGTGTTAAAACATCTACCACACTACGCTGGCACGCGATTAATCAAGGAAACGAACCGGTACAGACAACAACCCAACATGGTTAACCGCAATCCATGTGATTTCAATAACATATTTATATACAACAGCCTGTCCAAATATCCCCGCCCCACCCTCCGTTAATTCCATTGCTTCGTGTGTGACAACACGACAATGATGATGAACCGTCCAGCCCGGACGATCGAACAGTCTCTCACACCTCTCCTGCAGTGACAGCCGCGTGTATCCAGCCAGGCAGGCCCTACATAACCCACGTCCACCACAACCTCCAAACCAATTCTTCCATCCGTTCTCACAAGGAAAAGACAGTAATATCCCTCGATATATAATTTACCCTAAAATCCACTGCAAACTATGGCTACAGCACTTAACAGGAGCGCGGAGAGCCATTCTCCCGCAGCCAAGGTAAGAATGCACATAACCTCACAATTGACATGATTCATATATCACTATCGAGTATCAAAAAAAATAAGCGAAACAACAAAATCTGTAGAATATTAGGCGAACATACGAACGAAAGAGCTCCACGCCAACACTAAACTGATTCAACTTTTCTCCAGCGAAGACGAACGTGCAGCGACCAGCTAGATTTCGCCTGGATGCCACCGAATACAGAATCGTGGAAGACGCCATACGATACGGTCGCATTCAGCGATTTATCCATCCCACTCCACAGCAGCACCCCAAGCAAGAGGGACGTGGTACAAAGTAAATATCCAGTGATGTCATCCCGAATTCAGAGGGGCACATCGTTTGGCCGCTCAGATCGTCGACAAATGAGACTGGCAGCTTCGTCGGCTCTCCGGATTAAGAGTGCAGCCATCAACCGGCAGTTCGCCGACGAGTGTCAGCAACATGGCTGCCGAGAATGTTCCCTGAACAAAACACATAAAGCTAACGGAATGCCAGGCGCAGGCAGGCCCAATAAGAAAAACGCATGTTTTACGATCTCTCACGTTGCTGATTCCACCGATTCTGGATTTGCGGGCAGTCCAGCGGCAGAACCCAACGTATGTTTAAGTGGGCCCGGTGCAGATGCAAGCCTAACGATGGATATTTCCACGTTCGAACGAATAAGCAGTCGCAAGACCATCACAAACACCATGTCTTTCCCTTCATCGGCCCCTAGAAATAGATCGCCCGACTGTACTACCATAGTGGACACACAACAAAATCAAACAGGCAAGCCGCCAGTCACTACCATCTACAACTGTCTCTTTGGGCAGCCGGCGATAACCGGTAACGAATCACTCACCTTCCCAGGCCAGTTTGAAACAGTAGACACCTTAAACATCAGCGATTTCCCGGAGACGCCAGAAGTATTCAAAAGGGATATGGAATACAGTCGCTATTACGACCGTGGTTTCGTGCACACATTTTCTGAGCATCAAAGCATTAGCAGAAACTGGAGTGATATGGAAGTCTCTGAGCATAACAGCGCGTCGCTATCCGTTGCCATGGAGGTCTCACTGCCAAGCGCAGTCACTTCTCACACGTTGCGACGAGGAGTGGCCCAAAAGAAACGCAAACAGTGCTGCCGTTCACTGAGCTTTTAGGTGTTGACTGATGATGTCGTTTAATTTATTTACATATAGTGCTATTAACCATTATCGCGAACATGAAGAGCGATATTATTGTACATACTTGTCAAACTTGCAAACTGTATATATCAACGTCAATTGTTACCAATCATTTTGCTTGTGGTTGCATTTTAGCCCTTAACTTATTATTTTAATAAAATAATTCACATGAAGTGGTTTGTGGGTTGGCTCCTGTTACATTGTAAGTGCGACGACTCAAAATGTAATGCGTAAACCGAATAATATTTAAGTCGAAAGCACACGTCACAAGTTCACAACTCTTAAAAGAGCTAAACTAATCGTGCCCTGCTTAACATAGGCCGCTATCTAACTATTATTAACAGCCATGATTTGGGCGATGAATTTGTGCGACGGGTTCCACAACCTAATCACGTGCATGAATTAGGCATCAGGACATGCAACATAACGACCCAGTGACTGTTTCTCATGCTACATTTTATTCATTTATCTTCACATAATCTAGTTTCTACGGCCAAAAACGACGAACAAAAGACGCAACACCATAAACGTATTTTAAAGCTATGATCAATTCATTTCAAAAAGGGAAGAGCATTGGCTTCGGTTCAAAACAACCAATCCCTCTCTGGGCGAGGCTAATCCTATCATTAATGCTATGTTCCGCATCACTTTGATGTCGACGTGAAAGGTAATTTGTTTTCAGTGTCAAAAAGGGAGAGAAAGTGCAGTTAATTGACCTGAAGCCGATCCCCGCCTTGTATCCTAGTAAAGTTAACTGTATTACAAAGTTGCTAAGGCCATTTATAATTTATGTGGATTAGAAGAGTAAAGTAATTATTTCCGCGTCTAATTTGATACGCACACAGACGATATAACCAATCCTTCACGAACAAAAGGCGATGTTCGGGTGCGCTACAGTGCGATATAGATAAGTCGAAGTCATAAGACAGACCAAGATTATCATTCTGTTAGTCAGTGTTATCTGTTCTCCCTAAATTGAGATATCCGTATAAGATTATTGGCTTATATGGCTATGATATACTTGAACTAATTCATGCGCAACAGTACAAAGCCAAAAAAGTAATAGACCGAAGTCACACTAGTAGTAGTTGACAATATAGATCATACAGAATGGGTCAATAACGGATGAAATGATATTCACACACTATACAGCTATCGATGCACGATGTCAAGCATAACTTTCAATTACGGCGCTGTTGCATTTTAACCGATGAAGAACTGGAGCGAAGATATATTCGGCATCTTAAGCCCCATTAATGACATACATAATATATTTCAACTTATGTCCATCTCCTCAAATAAAAAAAAACAAACAAATAATCATGCTACCTTAATTAAACTAAACACCAAATTATATTTACATGATACACAGCTATCAACACACAGCGCAAAGCATAAGTTTTTAGCTACGGCGCCGTTGACATGTTCAACAGATGGTTAATCTAAGTGCAGATATCGTCGACCTCTGAAGTCGCATTATAACAAGAAAAAAACTGCTAAATCAGACGGCTAATTGGCTGAGTTACGACAGTCATTAATGAAATTACATCAAGCGTAATATTAGTGCGAAGAACAATAATATAATGATTATTTTAAAAGAAATATAAACATAACAGCAAAAACAAGTATAAGCATCATACCAACAGGCAAAGCCGTAACATGCAATCCACAATATTAATTAATATATATAAATTGCCCGGTGTCACTATAACTGTTCATATGTAGCCACTTTTACCGGGCACGCCATAACTATGTCAACGATGTTGGCACGCGACAATTCAACCATCCTAACACAATATATGTAGCGATTGTAATACAGTTAGAAATGCAGTCACTGCACATCAAACTTACACGCGGATAGTCATTGAGAAAGGTTAAAATAACAACCCGACAGCAATCAACGCATACCGACAAGATATGCGCATACCATAAGCCAATCCCATCACGGGTTGTGTTAACACAACCAACCGGGCAGTCACGGGAGCGTATAGACAGAACATATGCGTATTATAGGGCAATCCCATTCCAATTCGCCCCGCCCTTCTCCACCCGACAATATGACAACAAAAGATGGTTACCACCACAGCCCACGACGGCCAATGGTCTCACACACCTCTCCCGCAGTGCCAACCGGACCATGCCCCACAAGCCGTATATATACCTCATCTGCCACACCTTTAAGTAACTTCCTCTATCAGCTCGTAGCACGTAAAGACAAACCTGCGTTCAGAAAATTTCTTGTCATTTAAGGAAAGCCATGGAAGAGACACTAAAGAGAAGCATAGATATCGTCCTGCCCATAGCTAAGGTAAGAATTATAATAATTCTCTACCGCATCTACATGAAGCTATACGTTAACAAATTATGCAGTATACCGAGCTTTACAAATTCGTATCAGCAAAAAAATTATGTTGAATTGCGAAATCTAATTTTGAAGCTACCGACGTTTAACATGGTTTTATTTTCTTCCTTTAGCGAAGACGAACTTGTAGCGAGCAGCTAAATTTCTTCTGGACTCCAGCGAGATCTGCACCACTCAGTTCGCCATCCAAGCATGATTTGTCAATCCCACTCTACAGTAGTACCCTAAGCGGGAGAGACGAAGTACAAGACGAATCACCCGTGACGTCACGGCCTCAGATGGGCACATCGAGTATTGTTCAAAACAAGAACTTAAGAGCGATGTTGGAGTTTGGTCGCTCAGAGGACGCACAAATGACGCTCGGAGCTTCGCCGACACTCCGGATGAAGAGTGCAGCTATCAACCGTCAGTCCGCCAAGGAGTGTCAGCAACAGGGCTGCCGAGACTGTGCCCTGAACAAAACACATAAAGCTGATGCCACGCTTCGCTTAAACACGTCCAATCGCACGATATGTCACGTTGCCGATTCCACCGATTCTGGATTTGTTGGCGGTCCAGCGGGAGAACCCAAAGTATGCACGAACGGAGCCGGCGCGGATGCAAGCTTAACGATGGATATTTCCATGTTCGAAAGGATAAGCAGTCGCAGGGTCATTACTGTCTCCACATCGGCGCATGAAATTGCACCGCCCACCAGCAATGTGGACAGAGAGCGGAAAGAAATAGGGGGACCACCAGTCACTACCATCTACAACTGTCTCTTTGGGCAGCCGGCGATTGTAGAAGGCGAATCACCCACATTCCAAAACCAAGAAAGGACCTTAAACATCAGCGATTTACCGGATACGCCAGAAATATTCAAAAGAGACATGGAACACATTTACCATTACGAACATGGATTGGCGTGCAACGTTCCCATGGATACTACCATCAGTAAAAACAAAAGCGATATGGATACGGCTCACTATAGCAGCGTGACCCATGTCGCCATGGGCAATTTCCAACAACTGGACACTGGCTCTCACATATCGCAACGTGGACAATCCCAGAAGAAACGCAAACAATGTTGCCGCTCACTCAGCTTTTAGGGTTTGAGGAACTCGCCGTTCGTCAAAGAAATGATGTAACACAACTCATTGTAAATACATGCCATTTTATTCTATTGCATTATAAGCTGTATATACCAACGCGAAGCTCATCTCATCATTTGTATTTTACGAAATTGCAACAAGCTAATTTATTATTTTAATAAAATCATCCAAAAACGAAATCCTAATTGTGTGACACTATCGTGGTCTTTCGATTGATTCAAAGATGAAACAGGACATCGTAGGATCAATTACACATCTCATCAGTGCCTCATTCTGTACGAGTGGCAAGTACAAGAGTTTTTTGGGGTTTTTTTTTTGGGGGGGGGGGTGTCACATGGAAGCAAGTAAGTGCTGAACAAACACCAGCTCAGGTGTCGAGGTATTGTACCCGGAAACTGTCGGTTTTAAACATCGGGATGGGCTTCGGGTGACATGGAACCACTCCCCTGTTCTGTTAATGCAAACTCTGCATACAGTCCTTTCACATTTAGTATCACATTGTTGCCTAACAGGCAAGGGGCTCCAAAATTAAGTAAACCCCTAATCGCGTCAATGCAAATTAAGGATGGGCTTAAGGTAAGCTACCCATAATAGCAAGGTAAAAGAATTCTGTATTTGTGATTATTTTATGAAAGTATACCCAATTACACACCTTCCGGTAAATTTTTAGGAAACTTTACCGTCCCGTTAAAAAAATATTCTCTATTTTCCAAGTATACCCCCATTTCATAAAATGACCAAAACTTGACAACTACCACGAATATGTCATTTTGCTACAATTCAGCTCAATATTAAATCATTATCATCAGTAATAGCTCTTTGGAAAGCTTAAACCTAGTGCAATACAGGAATGATATTCAGAAATGTAAATAGTAGCAACAAAAAGTAACATAATGGTAATAATAAAGTGCAATTATGCAAAATCAGGACAGTTTTTTGCCAAAATTCGAAATCACCGCCTTCACAAAATTTTCCGAATTTATCACGAAGAGTCATTATCGGGGAAATACCCTGTGAATGACGTCACGAATTGGGGATTCCCTTGTGAATGACGTAACGAGTTGGGGATTCCCCTTTCAATGACACCCGCCGATGTTAGTCGATGTATACCGAGGTCTTTTCTAAATCGCCGAAGCTTATTATACGATGCTCTATTAATTTTACCTATGTCACCACTTCTTGTGCTGTGTTTTATTCGTGCTTTGTTCATTAAGACTACGTAAAATTTCATGGCTACAGCCCGCCGATGTTTGCCGATGTTTACCGAGGTCTGCTCAAAATCGCCGGTTCTTATTATGGGTAGCTTACCTTAACTGGGGTCGCAGCCAATCGACTTACGCATTATGATCGCTTGAGCGTTGATTTAAGTAAGGGGCTTTACAATTCAAAGGTCATATCGCGACAATGGAAAGGGTGAAGACAGAGAAGAGTTACGTCTCCGGTAGCAAACCTCGCACTGTTTGTGAAGAAAGACGAGAAATTTTTATCATGTACACACATGACATCTACCCAGGTGGGACTCGAATCCCTCCCTGTTCGCTTGAAATCAGCGATATTAAATTTGATATTGTTTTAAAGGCGGGCTATAGATAATGAGTACAAAAACAAAATATTTTCTTTTTGCAAAAGATGGATTCGTGAGTGGCCTAAGTCTTACGGCCACCGAATCGTGTTCCATTGTATTTTTGTAATGCATATATTAACTACCGAACCAATATTCCAAAGGAAATGTTCGATACACTGATAACATCAATAGACAAGTGCCCATGGATAAACAAACAAACACAATATATTTGCAATGTCAAAACCAGACGCTAGGCTTAACGGTTGGTTATTAATAGTCAATTTAAAAGTAACGTGCACTACACAGCCAACTACGATTAAATCCTTTATTTATCAAAATGCGTCATCACGGCACCTAACATTGATCCATTTCATAGCAATGACGATTAAATCTATAATTTGTCTCAATGAGTCAGCACGGCGCCAACCATCAAAGCCCTTATTAACAATCTAACCGAGATTAGGCATCGAAACTACAATATTACGACCCAGCTTCCACGAATCGGCTTCTTCCAAAATGCAGGCCTATTATGCCTTTTTGTCGATCGCCACCTTAATCCTACAGTAGCTAAGCCGAACATGTCGGTTTCCATCATCTTTGTGGACCAAGTACACCCACCTCTGCAGATGTCACATTGTTCACATCGAATGTCGTTGAAAGTAAGTAGTTCTGACAACATAATTGAATGATTAAAGAAGTATTTCGGAGGGGGGTCGTACAATTTTGAAAATCATTTTAACATCTATTGATCGCAAGTTTTAAAGCCAAATGAAAGCTAAGAACAACTTCCTGAAATGGGCCTTTAACCATGACATATCGACAGTCAATGCCCTATAACTTTCTTGCGCCGGTCACCTTAATTCAGTTCTCAAAATTGCGCTCAGATGCAAAAAACACGCACACCCTCTACACAAGCCCTAGATAAGGATGGCAATTGAAACCGTAACGATAACAACGCACCACAATTGAAGCGATTCTAACATGCCGACAACACATCTACATATGCAAAATACAAACCACTCCGCGTAACACACACCCTGCGGCAGCCCTATATCTAATAACACAGATAAACAACTTTGTCTAATTCACACACCTCTGCCTCCCCATCCTCGCAATCTTGTTTTTAGGTATGAAAAGGCTTCATATTCCACGGTGTCAAACACACGTATGCCGCTTGTTGCCGGTAGACGGACGTTTCGGCCTAGGACGATTGGTTTCGGCCAGGTATTTTGGAGAGGGCGGACGTTGCGGCCAAGTACAATATTACAAAACTTATATCATGGAGTCACACATGTTTTATCTGGTATAAAACTATAATCACACTTTACACTCGTTATTTACATATTAATTTGATTTAATTTGGTCACCGTTTAGAGTGACGCCGTGATTGATGCTGAGTTCCCGCTCCCGTTCACGCGCCCTGACAACCCTAGATGTGGGGCTGCCCAACTCTGAGGTTTTCGATCACTCCCCTCAGCAGCTCGAGTGATGTGAACTGCCTCAACACGCCTATAAGCAATTCAACATAACCTGATTGGCTTAAGGACTTTTGAACATAAATAACAATATTGCGGGCGTCCTACATTATGTTGAATTGCATTAAAAAAATTTAAACAGAAGTTGAATGCTTAACGAATTTAAACAAGTTGAATGCTTAACGAATTTAAACAGAAGTTGAATGCTTAACCAATTTTAAACAGAAGTGGAATAGTTTAACGAATTTTAAACAGTAGTTGAACTGTTTAACGTCTTTTAAACAGAAGTTGAATAGTTTAACGCCTTTTAAACAGTACTTGAATTGCTTAACGCCTTTAAACAGAAGTTGAATTGCTTTCCGCCTTTTAAACAGAAATTGAATTGCTTAACGCCTTTAAACAGAAGTTGAATTGCTTAACGCATTTTAAACAGAAGTTAAATTGTTTAACGCCTTTTAAACAGCAATTGAATTGCTTAACACCTTTTAAACAGAAGTTGAATTGCTTAACGCAGTTTTGAACAGATATAACACAATACATAAATAACAACATAGAATTGGCTTAACTCTTGTGGTATATAAGTTTAAATTATACCTGGCCGAAATGTCGGCCCTCCCAAAAAGACTTTACTTAAACGTTCTAGGCCGAATCCTTCTGGACCGAAACGTCCTAGGCCGAATCCTTCTGGACCGAAACGTCCTAGGCCGAATCCTTCTGGACCGAAACGTCATAGGCCGAAACGTCCGCTGGCCGAAACCTCTGCCCTTCCAAAAATACCTGGCCAAAACGTCCGCCCTCCCAAAAATACCTGGCCGAAACGTCCGCCCTCCCAAAAATACCCGGTCGAAACGTCGGCCCTCCCAAAAGGGTGTGCTTCCAGTTGGACGACTTCCACTTGGACGACACCCCATTTTGGTACTTCCAGTTGGACGACTTCCAGTTAGACGACAATATATACAAATGCGTTAGGTATCACGAAATACTCAATTCATATAGATGCATCATGATTAGTATGACTAAATGAGAGGTTTGCAGATAAAATTGTTATAGTTTGAAGAATAGTACAACCATTTTTTTGGCGTGTCGTCTACGATTTAGCTTCACTGTGTTGTGGCCGACAGCCATTGCGTTGGCCTCGTGCTATGCTTAGAAAGAGGTGTGAACGACACCTGCTCCTTTGATATTGGCGGACTTGTCTCTTTCACACCTCTTGAATTATACACATGAGACCTCCAGCTTGTAAGTTAATAATGTTTGATGTGGCTGCTGATTAACATAACGGAATACAATTGGGTTCTTATTACACTTTTTAAAAGTGGTCTTTGTCCAATAAAAAGTGTAATAAGAACTCAATTGTATTCCGTCAAAGGGTGCAGGTGTCGTTCACACCTCTTTGTAAGAATAACACGACGCCAACGCAATGGCGGTGGGCAACAACAGAGTGACGCTAAATCTTAGATGACACGCCGAAAAAATGCTTGTACTTTTCTTCAAACTGTAACAATTTTATCTGCAAAACTCTCAAATAGTCATACTAACCATGATGCATCTATATGAATTGCTTATTTCGCGATACCTAACCTATTTATATATAATGTCGTCTAACTGGAAGTCGTCCAACTGGAAGTACCAAAATGGGGTGTCGTCCAAGTGGAAGTCGTCCAACTGGAAGTAATCCCCCAAAAGTACCTTACTGAAACGTCCTAGGCCGAACCCTTCTGGACCGAAACGTCCTAGGCCGAATCCTTCTGGACCGAAACGTCCTAGGCCGAATCATGCTGGACCGAAACGTCCTACAACCCTTGTTGCCACATGTATACAGGCCAGTGAACACGCACAATTAATTTAACAACATCTGCATTCTAAAGAGTTTAAAATGTTGACCAACATATATTTATTATTAAACTCTTACTGTTTACTGTAGGTTCATGAGTGCTTCTACAATGTGTTGACATAAAAACCAATTCAGTTCGACACTAAACAAAGCGCCCAAATGCAAATCTGATCTGAGCCGCCACTCGTCCAATTAACAAAACAAAAGACAGGATGGGCCTCGGCTCCAACAGGTCCACTCCCACTTTCGGTAATCCTTTCATTGTCCCGGTAGGCTTGCAAGTCCCGTTAAGCATCCATATACACCAAAGAGATATAAACACCGACAAGTCATTTCATTAATGACTTGTTGCGTTTGTGATAACGATGGACCACTGGTGCCCCTTGATGTCTAGATAGGAGGAGTGGGGTGCAAATCTGGCCGGAACCAAGCCATTTCAGTTTCACGGCACGGTCCTTCAATGCTATCTTTATTATTCTAGCAAAGACTACACATTGAACCCCATTGCAGCCCACACACACTGCATCGCAGATTTGTGACTTAAATTAAAAACACAGTATTTGTCCAAATATGTATTTACCCATTAGAACTTCGTCAATATAAATAAAGTACAAACGACACGTAACCAATTTTCATACTCTATTACCCATATAAATTTCACTATATCTTAACTTCACGTAAAAATTGACCCACGGCCCAAGAAATGCTAACATTTGCTACGCAATAACTGTCCTTCACCGGTAACCATAACCCTGTTCTCACGATTGCGCCCAAGGGGCTGGCATGGGATCGCTCAACATTAGCTAACAGTCATATTCCGCCATAGCATTACACACAGAACACGCAGTTATTTCACACAAACGCTACATAAGGATGGTCATGGAGACCGTAAAGAAAACAACACAACAGCAATCGAAGCAATTCTAACATGCCGACAACACACCCCTGCGGCTACAGCCCTCTACATAATAACACAGAAGAACAACTTTGTCTAATTGATACCCGAGCGCCTCCCCATCCTCGAAATCTGACAACAACGGCCAGTCACTGGCCAGCCTCGGACAGCCAGCAGCCTCTCACACCCCCTCTGCAGTGTCAGCCGCACCAAAGCCGCCAAGCCTTACATAAAACCCGCCAACGTCGCCTTCAAGTCACTTCCACTGTCAGCTCCCACAAGGCAACGACAATAATCTCTCAACAAATAACTTAACCGAGAAGTTACAGTATGCCGAAGACACTAAAAAGAAGTGCTGATGGTTATGCACCCATAGCTAAGGTAAGACCCGCACCCGAAATGTTTACATCTTAAATTAACTAATCACTAGAAATGTGGCATTATTAAAGAGCGCTATAATTTAGTGACACATACTTTGTTTCCGCGAAAGATCTTTATCATTAATAATGTCCTTACTTTCCAGAGAAGGCGAACTTGCAGCGAACAGCTGAATTTCATCTGCACAGAGCCACAGCCCATCCTAAATACATTTCAGGACACCGACGTCTTCTCGCATCTGTCATCACCCGTGACGTCACCACAGCCACAGCGCCGCTCATCTGTTGCAAGACGGGATGGAACTGTCACTGTGGAGCCTTTATCAAGACAGCTCGCATGCCAAAGTCCACAGCAGGATTGTAGCTTGAGTAATGTCAAACACACAATGATACATCACAGTACCGAATCTAACGATTCAGGATTCGCTGGAAGTCCAGTGGCTGAAGCCAGGGTATGTTTCAACGGATCCGGACTTGATACCAGCTTAACGATGGATACGGCGCTGTTCGAGAGTATCAGTTGTCATAGTGCCATCACCGCATCGGCGTACGGCCTCACGCCCCCCGCCTGTAATAGCCTCATGGCCACAGAACGGAATGAGGCAGACATGCCGCCAGTCACAACGATATACAACTGTCTCTTTGGACGGCCAGCAACCTCGAAACACGAAACACTCAAAACATCAAAAGAGTTTCAAATAGAAAACCAGTCAAATGTTTTACCGGACACGCCTGAAATTTTCAAACGAGAAATGGAGTCCAGTCGATTATACGGCCATGGATTTACTTACAACGTTTCGCCCCATCACATCATCAGCAGAAACACGAGAGACATAGGCACTGTTTACAATAACCGCGTGTCATCGTCCGTTGCCATGGGAATCTCACACCTAAGCTCTCACGTCACGCGACGTAGAGTAGTCAAAAGGAAACGTAAACAGTGCTGCCGCTCACTGAACTTTTAGACTTCAGTTTCGTTGATTCCACTAATTCAAGTACAGATGGTGCCAGGTCCAACGGTTGAGACTGAAGTTACACGTATTACATGTTATTACAGGCGACGTTAACCTCTTTAATTTATAAATCCCACATTGTTGTATATACCACTTGCAATTTCAAGGCTGTACATATCAACATGATTTTTATTTCATCATCTGTATGCATTGTTGAATTTTAGTGTGATAATTTATTATTTTAATAAAAACATTATAATTAAATTATAATCGTTATTAGCTCGTCGTGTTACAGCTCGCAAGATAACAATATACGAAAATGATAATAACAACCTCAAATAATTCTTACACTGAAAAGTTAACTAAATAAAATATAATCGCAAGGGGGCTTCGACATTTCATTTCTAAAAGAGTCTACATAAAAGAATTTTACCAATCGTTTAGGAGTGCTTTATTATCTTATTTTACTGAGGATCGGCAAGCGCACCATGCATAATTAGATAGAAGAATAGGTTTAGTTCGATGCTAGACAAACACAAATCTTCACTACTGATAACATCAATAGACGCGTGCCCATGGATAAACAAACAAACACAATATATTTGCAGTGTCAAAACCAGACGCCAGGCTTAACGGTCGGTTATTAATAGTACATTTAAAAGTAACGTGCACTATACAGCCAACTACGATTAAATCTTTTATTTTATTAAAATGCGTCATCACGGCACCTAACATTGATCCATTTCATAGCAATGACGATTAAATCTATAATTTGTCTGAATGAGTCAGCACGGCGCCAACTATTAAAGCCCTTATTAATAATCTAACCGAGATTAGGCATCGAAATTACAATATTACGACCCAGCTTCCACGAATCGGCTTCCCCTTAACAGCAGGCTTATTATGCTTTTTTGTCGATCGCAACCTTAATCCAACAGTAGCTAAGCCGTACGTGTCGGCTTCCATCGTCTTTGTGGACCAAGTACAGCCATCTCTGCAGATGTCACATTGTTCACATCGAATGTCGTTGAAAGTAAGTAGTTCTGACAAAATCATTGAATGATTAAAGAAGTATTTCGGCGTGGGGGGGGGGTCGTACAATTTTAAAAATCATTTTAACATCTATTGATCGCAAGATTTATAGCAAAATGAAAGCTAAGAACAACTTCCTGAAATGGGTCTTTAACCATGACATGTCGACAGACAATGCCCTATAACTTTCTCTCGCCGGTCACCTTAATTTAGTTCTCAAAATTGCGCTGAGATGCAAAAAACACGCAACCCCTCTACACAAGCCCTAGATAAGGATGGCAATTGAAACCGTAACGATAAAAACGCACCACAATTGAAGCGATTCTAACATGCCGACAACACATCTACATATGCAAAATAAAAGCCACTCCGCGACACACACACCCTGCGGCAGCCCTATATCTAATAACACAGATAAACAACTTTGTCTAATTCACACACCTTTGCCTCCCCATCCTCGGAATCTGACAAAATAGGGTTTTCGTCGGCCCGCCCCGGACAGCTAGATGTCTCTATCGCCCCCCCCCCCCCGCCCCCCTCCCCGTCCCCTGCAGTGCCAGCCGCACCAAATCCGCCGAGCCTTACATAAAACCCGCCCACCTCAGCTTCAAGTCACTACCACTGTCAGCAAGGCAAGGACAATAATCTCTCCGCATATAACTTAACCGGGAAACTACACTATGGCGAAGACACTAAAGAGATGCGGTGACGGCTATGTACCCATTGCTAAGGTAAGATTATCACTATTTATGTGAAATATGACTGACCAATGAAATATATAATAACCCGCACACATTTATACCTTCTCTTAAATGAACTCGTCATTAAGACGTTGGTATTACCAAAGGGTTATATGAAGTAGTGACACAGTATGTTTCCACGAAAGGTCTTTTATATTTATATATCATTTATATTCTTTTTATCTTCCAGAGAAGACGCACATGCAGCTTGCAGCGGAATTTCCCCTGCCGAGAGCCACAACTCTTCCTAAACACATTTCAGGACACCGAAGCCTTTCCTGATGTGTCAGTCCGTCTTTGTAGCAGCACGATAGATGCAAACATTACCGACTCCAACGATTCCGGATTTGCTGGCAGTCCAGTGGCTGAATCCAGAGTATGTTCAAACGGATCCGGACTTGACACCAGCTTAACTATGGATACCGCGCTGTTCAAAAATATCTGTTATCCCAAGGCAAGAAAACCAGTGGTGTCTTTGCCACCGCCGTGCAGCCTCATGTCTCCAGCCTGTGACAGCCACGCGCGGAATGAGATAGTAAGGCCGCCAGTCACCACGATATACAACTGTCTCTTTGGACGGTCAGCGGAACGCGAATCACTTCCAATACCACGAGACTTTCAAATTGAAAACCAGCCGAATGTCAGCGATTTACCGGAGACACCAGAAATTTTCAGAAGAGACATGGATTCCAGTCAATTATACGATTGTGGATTTACATACAACGCTCCGCCTCATCACATCATCAGCAGAAAGACCAGCGACCGCGTGTCATCGTCCGTTACCATGGGAATCTCACACCTAAGTAACAATAGTTCTCACGTCACGCGACGTGGAGAAGCCCCAAAAAAACGTAAACAGGGCTGCCGCTCACTGAGCTTTTAGGCTTCTGATCGGCTGATTCCAGTAATTCGACTAAATACCATAGTGCCATAAGGACAAATTCAACGGTCCAGATAGACCAAAGAACAGGTATTACACGCAATAACAGGCGAAATCAGCCTGTTTCATTTGTCAAAGCCACATTGTTGCATATATCAGTTTATTGTTGAAACCTACATGCATGTCACTTCATCATCTTAATGTTATTTTAGCGCAATAATTTATTATTCCAATAAAAGCATTGAAACTAAAGCATTACTTTTGCAACCTTGTTTTTAGGTATGAAAAGGCTTCATCTTCCACGGTGTCAAACACACGTATGCCGCTTGTTGCCGGAGGACGGAAGTTTCGGCCTAGGACGATTCGTTTCGGCCAGGTATTTGGGAGAGGGCGGACGTTGCGGCCAAGTACAATATTACAAAACTGATATCATGGAGTCACACATGTTTTATCTGGTATAAAACTATTTGGTCACCGTTTAGAGTGACGCAGTGATTGATGCTGAGTTCCCGCTCCCGTTCACGCGCCCTGACAACGCTAGATGTGGGACTGCCCAGCTCTGACGTTTTCGCCCACCCCCCTGAGCCGCCCGAGTGATGTGAACTGACTCAACTGAATTGCACGCCTATAAGCAATTCAACATAACCTGATGGCCTTCACGACTTTTGAACATAAATAACAATATCGCGGGCCGAATCCTTCTGGACCGAAACGTCCTAGGCCGAATCATTCTGGACCGAAACGTCCTAGGCCGAATCATTCTGGACCGAAACGTCCTAGGCCGAATCATGCTGGACCGAAACGTCCTATAACCCTTGTTGCCACATGTATACCGGCCAGTGAACACGCACAATTGATTTAATAACATCTGCATTCTAAAGTGTTTAAAATGTTGACCAACATATATTTATCATCAAACTCTTACTGTTTACTGTAGGTTCATGGTTGCATCTTTATCCGAAGGATCGGCAAGCCCACAATGTGTTGACATAAAAACCAATTCAGTTCGACACAAAACAAAGCGCCCAAATGCAAATCTGATCTGAGCCGCCACTCGTCCAATTAACAAAACAAAAGACAGGATGGGCCTCGGCTCCAACAGGTCCACTCCCACTTTCGGTAGTCCTTTCATTGTCCCGGGAGGCTTGCAAGTCCCGTTAAGCATCCATGTACACAAAAGAGATGTAAACACCGACAAGTCATTTCATTAATGACTTGTTGCGCTTGCGATAACGATGGGCCACTGGTGCCCCTTGATGTCTAGATAGGAGGAGTGGGGTGAAAATCTGGCCGGAACCAAGCCATTTCAGTTTCACGGCACGGTCCTTCAATTGTATCTTTATTATTCTAGCACAGACTACACATTCAACCGCATTGCAGCCCACACACACTGCATCGCAGATTTGTGACTGAGCGCGGCATATACAGTTGCCCTACTCACTCACCGCATCACAATGCATCAATGGACTTAATATTACCAAAATACTTCCAATAACATTAAATTTAAAACACAGTAATTGTCCAAATATGTATTTACCCATTAGAACTTCGTCAATATAAATAAAGTACAAACGACACGTAACCAATTTTCATACTCTATTACCCATATAAATTTCACTATATCTTAACTTCACGTGAAAATTGACCCACGGCCCAAGAAATGCTAACATTTGCTACGCAATAACTGTCCTTCACCGGTAACCATAACCCTGTTCTCACGATTGCGCCCAAGGGGCTGGCATGGGATCGCTCAACATTAGCTAACAGTCATATTCCGCCATAGCATTACGCACAGAACGCGCAGTTATTTCACACAAACGCTACATAAGGATGGTCATGGAGACCGTAAAGAAAACAACACAACAGCAATCGAAGCAATTCTAACATGCCGACAACACACCCCTGCGGCTACAGCCCTCTACATAATAACACAGAAGAACAACTTTGTCTAATTGACACCCGAGCGCCTCCCCATCCTCGAAATCTGACAACAACGGCCAGTCACTGGCCAGCCTCGGACAGCCAGCAGCCTCTCACACCTCCTATGCAATGCCAGCCGTACCAAAGCCGCCAAGCCTTACATAAAACCCGCCGAAGTCGCCTTCAAGTCACTTCCACTGTCAGCTCCCACCAGGCAACGACAATAATCTCTCCACAAATAACTTAACCGGGAAGCCACACTATGCCGAAGACACTAAAGAGAGGCGTTGATGGCTATGCACCCCTTGCTAAGGTAAGATTCTCACCGACAGTATGAAATATGACTAGTCGATGAAAGCATATGATCAACTGCACATATTTACACCAATATTAAATTAACTCATTATGTAAAAAAAATGCATTATCAAATGGCGTTATCATTTAGTGAGATATAGGTTGTTTCCGCGAGAGGTCTTTATCATTTGTATTTTCCTTATCTTCTAGAGAAGGCGAACTTGCAGCGAGCAGCTGACTTTCACCTGCACAGAGCCACAACCCATCCTGAACACATTTCAGAACGCGGACGTCTCCTCGCATCTGTCGGTCCGTCGGACTAGCAACGCCCCTAGCAGGAGGGACGAAAACCAAGAGGCATCACCCGTGACGTCATCACAGCCACAGCGCCGCTCACCCGTTACAAGACGTGATGGAACCGTCATTGTGGAGCCTTTATCCAGACAGCTCACATGCCAAAGTCCCCCGCAGGATTGTGTCCTGAATAGTGTCACATCCACAATGATATATCACAGTACCGAATCCAACGATTCAGGATTCGCTGGTAGTCCAGAGGCGGATGCCAGAATATATTCAAACGGATGCGGACTTGACACCAGCTTAACGATGGATACGGCGCTGTTCGAAAGTATCAGTTGTCAAAGGGCCATCACCCCATCGATGTACAGCGTCATGTCCCCCGTCTGTAACAGCCTCATGGCCACAGAACGGAATGAGACAGAAATGCCGCAAGTCACAACGATATACAACTGTCTCTTTAGACGACCATCAACCACGAAAGACGACTCACTCACAACCTCAAAGGAGGTACTAGTAGAAAACCAGTCGAATGCCAGAGATTTACCTGACACGCCAGAAATTTTCAAAAGGGACATGGAATCCAGTCAATTATACGGCCATGGATTTACGTACAACGCTCCATCCCATCACATCATCAGCAGAAACACGAGTGGCATATACACTTTCGACTATAGCCGGATGTCGTCATCCGTTACCATGGGAATCTCACACCCAAGTAACAGTAGCTCTCACGTCACGCGACGTAGAGAAGTCCAAAGGAAACGTAAACAGTGCTGCCGCTCACTGAGCTTTTAGACTTCGGCTCCGTTGATTCCCCCAATTCAAGTACAGATGGTGCCATGTTGATAATTCCAACGGTTGAGACTGAAGTTACACGTATTACATGTAATTACAGGCGACCTTAACCTCTTTAATTTATAAATCCCACATTGTTGTATATACCACTTGCAATTTTAAGGCTGTACATATCAACATGATTGTTATTTCATCATCTCTATGTATTGTTGAATTTTAGCGTGATAATTTATTATTTTAATAAAAACATTATAATGAAATAATAATCGTTATTAGGTCGTCGTGTTACAACTCCCAAGATAACAACATACGAAAATGATAATAACAAGCTCAAATAATTCTTACACTGAAAAGTTAACTAAATAACATCGCAAGGAGGTTTCGACATTTCATTTCTAAAAGAGTCCACATAAAAGAATTTTACTAATCGTTCAGGAGTGCTTCATTATCATATTTTACTGAGGATCGGCAAGCGCACCATGCATAATTAGATAGAAGAATAGGTTTAGTTCGATGCTAGACAAACACAATCTTCAGTACTGATGTGAACCGCCACCCGTCAATCCTAGGAAAAGGGATTGGCATCACTTCAAACTAGTCCACTCCCCTTTCAATAATGATTTGTTTCCGTTTGCGATGACAATCCGTACCACCTTGATATCTAGCTGGAAGAAGCAAAGTTAATTGGGCCGTAGCCAATCCCGTTCCTATATTCTTATTCATTTATTAGCAGCGTAATTACGGTTCTTGTTTGTCGTGCGGCGTTACAGTCTCCCCTTATGAACACTCTTATTGAGAGGCACCTATACCAAGCTTCAACGATTCAATCAAGGCTCATATAGTACACTAAACGTCTTTCCGCATTAGTGAAATAGCTACAAACTATTCATAAAAATCGTATATGTTTCACACCACAAGGACATGAAACCATTTCTGCATGGAAATAACATTGGTTTTACCGCCATCACGGAACCTAAGCATAATGCAGCGACTCAGATTTCCACAGCCCGGCATGTCTGTCATAGGTTATAATATTAAGTCGAATAAAACGAAACAATAAAACGGCGGCTGTCACCCAATTTGTTCCTCAAATAAATTGTATCCGCCCACCAATACATTCAAAAATATAACAGGCCAAAATCGTCGATGGAAACCTCTCGTGGGCAGACTATAGCTTGGTGAATAGGACTCATGTGGGCAAATCTTTTCAAGAACTTGATATCCGTAATCGCACACATTAATTAACTAATAAGCACGTCCCATGTTATAACAAACGCCTCGCGAGGCGTGAGAGATAACATACCGGGTGAGAACGGGCGGGTCGGGGCAGAGCTGGGTCTCTCAGAATAACACATTCACGCCCCTTTAAGTAGCACATCTCTAGCGCTAAGTAATCATTCTCACTTGCATTACCCACAAAAGGATATTGCAATCTCTACACTGAGGTCGCACTAGAAAGTAAATAGTACATTTATTTACCTCCCTAATGGATTCCAGGCAACCGAAGTGTTCAGCCCATCGACATACGGTAAGCGTGTAGTGACGGGACGAGTGATGAAATTAATTATATTATGGAAATGTTACACAGAAATTTTTTCACATCCATAACTTTGAACAAGTGTATCTTCTTTTCTAAACTGTATTTAAAATAAACTGGATACTGTGAACGGAGGTAAACTGAAAATATTACGACCAGCAATTGAATGCATATCATGACTTGACCGCCAGCTATACTTCACATTTCTGTCCTTTAACAGATGCAGATTACGACAAATCTGGAGACCCAGCCATTAGATGCCAGACACGGTGATCCCGGGATCACCGCGTCATTACCGCCCCAGGCGAGTGCACAGCACGGGTCACGACCGACTCGTCCTCATCGGCGCGAACGCCGACCCCCGAGTGCCGCCCCTTCCATCACCCTCCAGGAGGTCTTCGGCGGGACCGTCTTATCCTACAACAGGGATGACGAAATCGGCGAGTACCTCCCACCTCGGGAGAGACATAGTCACCAAGCCACGACCGCCATAAATACGACACCGACTCGGGTCGACGCTAACCCAGCCTTCAGAAGCAGTGTACAAGTAAACACTGATCCCGACATGGCGCCAGTTATGCAAGGCACCTAAGAAACGTCGCAGGGTATCCAGAGTGACGCTCGACCTCGGTTCCTTGGCAACGTCTTTGACGTCGTCGAATGAAGCACAGAAAGTAAACATGGCGGTTTTTAATCGTAAGAAGCTGCGATGCTGCCGGAGACTTGACTTCAGCTGAACAACGATCAACCAACTATGAGTTAACAAAGTCAACATTTTAGTGTTTCTTTACAACATACAAGAACCGACGCTTTTGCAACTGATCATGTTTACGTGTTATCTAAGACAATAAATTGCGAATTGTAAAACTAATATTTGCATACGTTGATGAGTCACGGATAAGATAGAATGCTAATAGAGATATTCAACCAAGAAGAACCAATCCAGTTCGATAATAAACAAAGAAAGCAAGTACGGATTTGATCTGAGCCGCCACTAGACCAATTAACAAAACAAAAGAAAGGATCGGCTTCGGCTCCGCAGATCCACTCCGACTTTTGTTAACGATTTCATTGTCCCGGGAGTTCTGTAAGTCCGCTTTAGCCTTCATGCAAACAACAGTGATGTAAACACCAACAAGTCATTTCATTAATGATTTGTCGCGGACTACTGGTGCCCCTTGATGTCTAGATGCGAGGAGTGGGGAGTAAATTCAGCCGGAGCCAATCCTATATTTTTTGAGTGATAACGATTCACTTCCACCTGGAAATAACATGGGACTTACCGCAATCATAAAGTTCGGGATGCTAAACGGTCCAAACTTGTTTGCATTATGCAGTGAAAAGCCTTTTTCTTACTGATTCTTTTATGACCATATTATACCCCTTCTCCATCATCACAGCACCATCCTTCAATACAAGCTGTATTAATTCAATAAAGGCTAAACCTCGAACCACTATGCAGCGTCTCTCGGTCTGTCTGCCTAGTAGCACCCCTAGCAGGAGAGACGCAAACCAAGAGGCATCACCCGTGACGTCATCACAGTCACAGCGCCGCTCACCAAGTCCCGTTGCAAGACGGTATGGAATAATCCCTTTGAAACCTTTATCAAGTCTCCGCGTAGAAAACACAGCCATCTGCCGACAGATCGCATGCCGAATCCACAGCAGGATTGTGGCCTGAATCGTATCAAATGCTCAATGTTTTATCACAGGACCGAATCCTACGATTCCGGATCTGCGATTTACGCAACCGAAGTTTCCAATCGATCGACAGACGGTAAGCGCATATGGAGGGGACGAGTGATGTAATTAACTTATATTATGGAAATATTAAACAGAGACTTGCTCGCATCCATAACTTAGAATAAGTGTACCTTTTTTTCTAAACTCTGCTTAAAATAAACACGATACTGCAAACAGCCGTAAACTGAAAATATTACAATTGAATGCATATCATGACTTGACCGCCAGATATACTCAACATTTCTGTCTTCTAACAGATGCAGATTACGGAGAGTCTGGAGACCCAGCCATCAGATGCCAGATATGGTGGTATGTCATATCGCAACCATAACATTAAATTTATAACACAATCTTTCTCAAAACATTACTTCGCAATATAAATAAAATATAAACGACAATTTCATACTTTAATTCCCAAATAAATTGTAACTATATCTTTCACGTGAAAATTTAAAACCAGGAAATGCCAACATTTACCACACAAGAACGTCCTTCAACGGTAACCATAAGCCCGGTCTCACGATTGCACCCAAGGGGCTGGCATGGGATCGCTCAACATTAGCTAACAGGTCATATTCCGCTATAGCATTATGTATTGAACAAGCAGTTGTTTCACACAAACCCTACATAAGGATGGTCATTGAGATCGTAAAGATAACAACACAACAGCAATCGAAGCAATTCTAACATGCCGACAACACATCTATACACAAAACACAGGCCACTCCGCGATACACTCCCAGCTGCTAAAGCCGTCTACGTAATAACACAGCAGAACAACTATGTCTAATTGACACCCCAGCGCCTTTCCATCCTTGGAATCTGACAACCTAGCGCCACCGGCAATCGGCCAGCTTGGACAGCTAGAGTCCTCTAACACCTCCCATCCAGTGCCAGCTGCACCAAAGCTGCCAAGACTTACATAAAATCCGCCCTTCCCCAGCTTCAAGTCATTTCCACCGTCAGCTCCCACAAGGCAAGGACAATAATCTCTCAACAAATAACTTAACCGGGAAGCTACACTATGGCGAAGACACTAAAACGAGGTGCGGATGCTTACGCACCCTTTGCTAAGGTAAGATTCTCACCCAAATTGTGAAATACGTATAGTCGATGAAAGTATATGATAAACTGTACATATTTACACCAATCTTGAACTACTTTATCATTAAAAAGCGTGCATTATCAAAAGGTGCTATCAAGTAGAGACACGTAGCTGTTTTCGCGAAAGATATTTATCATTGATGTTTTCCTTATCTTCCAGAGAAGGCGCACTAGCAGCGAGCAGCTGAATTTCAAATGCAGTGAGCCACAATCCATCCTAAACACATTTCAGGACACCAACGTCTTCTCGCATCTGTCGGTCCGTCTGACTAGTAGCGCCTTTAGCACAAGGGACGAAAACCAAGAGGCATCACCCGTGACGTCATCACAGCCACAGCGCCGCTCACCCGTTACAAGACGGGATGGAACCGTCACTGTGGAGCCTTTATCAAAACAGCTCGCATGCCAAAGTCCACAGCAGGATTGTGGCTTGAATAATGTCAAACACACAATGATATATCACAGTACCGAATCCAACGATTCAGGATTCGCTGGTAGTCCAGTGCCTGAATCCAGAGTATGTTCAAGCGGGTCCGGATTTGATACTAGCTTAACTATGGATACCGCGCTGTTCCACAGTATCAGCTGTCATAATGCCATCACCGCATCGGCGTACGGCCTCACGCCCCCCGCCTGTAATAGCCTCGTGGCCACAGAACGGAATGAGGCAGACATGCCGCCAGTCACAACGATATACAACTGTCTCTTTGGACGGCCAGCAGCCTCGAAAGACGAATCACTCTCAACATCAAAAGAGTTTCAAATTGAAAGCCAGTCGAACGTCAGAGATTTACCCGATACGCCAGAAATTTTCAAAGGGGACATTGAATCCAGTCAATTATACGACCGTGGATACAACGTTGCGCATCACATCATCAGCAGAAGCACGAGAGACATAGACACTGTGGACTACAGCCTCGTGTCATCGTCTGTTACCATAGGAATCTCACGCCTAAGTAACATTAGCTCTCACGTCACGAGACGTACAGTAGTCCAAAGGAACCGTAAACAGTGCTGCCGCTCACTGAGCTTTTAGGCTTCGGCTCCGTTGATTCCCCTAATTCAAGTACAGATAGTGCCATGTTGACAAGTCCAACGGTTGAAACTGAAGTTACATGTATTACATGTAATTACAGGCGACATTAACCTCCTTATTTATAAATCCCATATTGTTGTATATACCACTCGCAATTTTAAGGTTGTACACATCAACATGATTGTTATTTCATCATCTGTCTGTATTGTTGAATTTTAGCGTGATAATTTATTATTTTAATAAAAACATTATAATGAAATAATAATCGTTATTAGGTCGTCGTGTTACAACTCCCAAGATAACAACATACGAAAATGATAATAACAAGCTCAAATAATTCTTACACTGAAAAGTTAACAAAATAAAATATAATCGCAAGGGGGCTTCGACATTTCATTTCTAAAAGACTCTACATAAAAGAATTTTACTAATCGTTCAGGAGTGATTCATTATCAAATTTTACTGAGGATCGGCAAGCGCACCATGCATAAATGGACAGAAGAATAGTTCTAGTTCGATGCTAGACAAACACAATCTTCAGTACTGATGTGAACCGCCACCCGTCAACCCTAGGAAACGGGATTGGCATCACTTCAAACAAGTCCACTCCCCCTTTTAATAATGATTTGTTTCCGTTTGCGATGACAATCCGAACAACCTTGATGTCTAGCTGGAAGAAGCAAAGTTAATTGGGCCGTAGCCAATCCCGTTCCCGTTCATTTCTTAGCAGCGTAATTACAATGGTTCTTGTTTGTCGTCGTGCGGCGTTACAGTCTCCCCTTATGAACACTCTTATTGAGATGCAACTTATACCAAGCTTGAACGATCCAATCAAGGCTCATATAGTACACTAAATATCTTTCCGCATTAGTGAAAAAGCCAAAAACTATTCATACAAATCGTTTATGTTTCACACCACAAGGACATGAAATCATCTCTGCATGGAAATAACATTGGTTTTACCGCCATCACGGAACCTAAGCATAATGCAGTGGGTCAGATTTCCACAGCGCGGCATGTCTGTCATAGGTTATAATATTAAGTCGAATAAAACACAACAATAAAACAGCGGCTGTCACCCAATTGGTTCCTCAAATAAATTGTATCCGCACACCAATACATCCAAAAATATCATGTGGGCAAATCTTTCAAGAACTTGATATCCGTAATCGCACACCTTAATTAATTATTATATTATGTAACTAATAAGCACGTCCCATGTTATAACAAACGACTCGCGAGGCGTGAGAGATAACATACCGGGTGAGAACGGGCGAGTCGAGGCAGAGCTGGGGCCCTCAGAATAACACGTTCACGCCCCTTTAAGTAGCACATCTCTAGCGCTAAGTAATCATTCTCACTTGCATTACCCACAAAAGGATATTGCAATCTCTACACTGAGGTCGCACTAGAAAGTAAATAGTACATTTATTTACCTCCCTAATGGATTCCAGGCAACCGAAGTGTTCAGCCCATCGACATACGGTAAGCGTGTAGTGACGGGACGAGTGATGAAATTAATTATATTATGGAAATGTTACACAGAAATTTTTTCACATCCATAACTTTGAACAAGTGTATCTTCTTTTCTAAACTGTATTTAAAATAAACTGGATACTGTGAACGGAGGTAAACTGAAAATATTACGACCAGCAATTGAATGCATATCATGACTTGACCGCCAGCTATACTTCACATTTCTGTCCTTTAACAGATGCAGATTACGACAAATCTGGAGACCCAGCCATTAGATGCCAGACACGGTGATCCCGGGATCACCGCGTCATTACCGCCCCAGGCGAGTGCACAGCACGGGTCACTACCGACTCGTCCTCATCGGCGCGAACGCCGACCCCCGAGTGCCGCCCCTTCCATCACCCTCCAGGAGGTCTTCGGCGGGACCGTCTTATCCTACAACAGGGATGACGAAATCGGCGAGTACCTCCCACCTCGGGAGAGACATAGTCACCAAGCCACGACCGCCATAAATACGACACCGACTCGGGTCGACGCTAACCCAGCCTTCAGAAGCAGTGTACAAGTAAACACTGATCCCGACATGGCGCCAGTTATGCATGGCACCTAAGAAACGTCGCAGGGTATCCAGAGTGACGCTCGACCTCGGTTCCTTGGCAACGTCTTTGACGTCGTCGAATGAAGCACAGAAAGAAAACATGGCGGTTTTTAATCGTAAGAAGCTGCGATGCTGCCGGAGACTCGACTTCAGCTGAACAACGATCAACCAACTATGAATTAACAAAGTCAACATTTTAGTGTTTCTTTACAACATACAAGAACCGACGCTTTTGCAACTGATCATGTTTACGTGTTATCTAAGACAATAAATTGCGAATTGTAAAACTAATATTTGCATCCGTTGATGAGTCACGGATAAGATAGAATGCTAATAGAGATATTCAACCAAGAAGAACCAATCCAGTTCGATAATAAACAAAGAAAGCAAGTACGGATTTGATCTGAGCCGCCACTAGACCAATTAACAAAACAAAAGAAAGGATCGGCTTCGGCTCCGCAGACCCACTCCGACTTTTGTTAACGATTTCATTGTCCCGGGAGTTCTGTAAGTCCGCTTTAGCCTTCATGCAAACAACAGTGATGTAAACACCAACAAGTCATTTCATTAATGATTTGTCGCGGACTACTGGTGCCCCTTGATGTCTAGATGCGAGGAGTGGGGAGTAAATTCAGCCGGAGCCAATCCTATATTTTTTGAGTGATAACGATTCACTTCCACCTAGAAATAACATTGGACTTACCGCAATCATAAAGTTCGGGATGCTAAACGGTTCAAACTTGTTTGCATTATGCAGTGAAAAGCCTTTTTCTTACTGATTCTTTTATGACCATATTATACCCCTTCTTCATCATCACAGCACCATCCTTCAATACAAGCTGTATTAATTCAATAAAGGCGAAACCTCGAACCACTATGCAGCGTCTCTCGGTCTGTCTGCCTAGTAGCACCCCTAGCAGGAGAGACGCAAACCAAGAGGCATCACCCGTGACGTCATCACAGTCACAGCGCCGCTCACCAAGTCCCGTTGCAAGACGGTATGGAATAATCCCTTTGAAACCCTTATCAAGTCTCCGCGTAGAAAACACAGCCATCTGCCGACAGATCGCATGCCGAAGTCCACAGCAGGATTGTGGCCTGAATCGTATCAAATGCTCAATGTTTTATCACAGGACCGAATCCTACGATTCCGGATCTGCGATTTACGCAACCGAAGTTTCCAATCGATCGACAGACGGTAAGCGCATATGGAGGGGACGAGTGATGTAATTAACTTATATTATGGAAATATTAAACAGAGACTTGCTCGCATCCATAACTTAGAATAAGTGTACCTTTTTTTCTAAACTCTGCTTAAAATAAACACGATACTGCAAACAGCCGTAAACTGAAAATATTACAATTGAATGCATATCATGACTTGACCGCCAGATATACTCAACATTTCTGTCTTCTAACAGATGCAGATTACGGAGAGTCTGGAGACCCAGCCATCAGATGCCAGATATGGTGGTATGTCATATCGCAACCATAACATTAAATTTATAACACAATCTTTCTCAAAACATTACTTCGCAATATAAATAAAATATAAACGACAATTTCATACTTTAATTCCCAAATAAATTGTAACTATATCTTTCACGTGAAAATTTACCCTCGGACCAGGAAATGCCAACATTTACCACACAAGAACGTCCTTCAACGGTAACCATAAGCCCGGTCTCACGATTGCACCCAAGGGGCTGGCATGGGATCGCTCAACATTAGCTAACAGGTCATATTCCGCTATAGCATTATGTATTGAACAAGCAGTTGTTTCACACAAACCCTACATAAGGATGGTCATTGAGATCGTAAAGATAACAACACAACAGCAATCGAAGCAATTCTAACATGCCGACAACACATCTATACACAAAACACAGGCCACTCCGCGATACACTCCCAGCTGCTAAAGCCGTCTACGTAATAACACAGCAGAACAACTATGTCTAATTGACACCCCAGCGCCTTTCCATCCTTGGAATCTGACAACCTAGCGCCACCGGCAATCGGCCAGCTTGGACAGCTAGAGTCCTCTAACACCTCCCATCCAGTGCCAGCTGCACCAAAGCTGCCAAGACTTACATAAAATCCGCCCTTCCCCAGCTTCAAGTCATTTCCACCGTCAGCTCCCACAAGGCAAGGACAATAATCTCTCAACAAATAACTTAACCGGGAAGCTACACTATGGCGAAGACACTAAAACGAGGTGCGGATGCTTACGCACCCTTTGCTAAGGTAAGATTCTCACCCAAATTGTGAAATACGTATAGTCGATGAAAGTATATGATAAACTGTACATATTTACACCAATCTTGAACTACTTTATCATTAAAAAGCGTGCATTATCAAAAGGTGCTATCAAGTAGAGACACGTAGCTGTTTTCGCGAAAGATATTTATCATTGATGTTTTCCTTATCTTCCAGAGAAGGCGCACTAGCAGCGAGCAGCTGAATTTCAAATGCAGTGAGCCGCAATCCATCCTGAACACATTTCAGGACACCAACGTCTTCTCGCATCTGTCGGTCCGTCTGACTAGTAACGCCCTTAGCACAAGGGACGAAAACCAAGAGGCATCACCCGTGACGTCATCACAGCCACAGCGCCGCTCACCCGTTACAAGACGGGATGGAACCGTCACTGTGGAGCCTTTATCAAAACAGCTCGCATGTAAAAGTCCACAGCAGGATTGTGGCTTGAATAATGTCAAACACACAATGATATATCACAGTACCGAATCCAACGATTCAGGATTCGCTGGTAGTCCAGTGCCTGAATCCAGAGTATGTTCAAGCGGGTCCGGATTTGATACTAGCTTAACTATGGATACCGCGCTGTTCCACAGTATCAGCTGTCATAATGCCATCACCGCATCGGCGTACGGCCTCACGCCCCCCGCCTGTAATAGCCTCGTGGCCACAGAACGGAATGAGGCAGACATGCCGCCAGTCACAACGATATACAACTGTCTCTTTGGACGGCCAGCAGCCTCGAAAGACGAATCACTCTCAACATCAAAAGAGTTTCAAATTGAAAGCCAGTCGAACGTCAGAGATTTACCCGATACGCCAGAAATTTTCAAAGGGGACATTGAATCCAGTCAATTATACGACCGTGAATACAACGTTGCGCATCACATCATCAGCAGAAGCACGAGAGACATAGACACTGTGGACTACAGCCTCGTGTCATCGTCTGTTACCATAGGAATCTCACGCCTAAGTAACAGTAGCTCTCACGTCACGAGACGTACAGTAGTCCAAAGGAACCGTAAACAGTGCTGCCGCTCACTGAGCTTTTAGGCTTCGGCTCCATTGATTCCCCTAATTCAAGTACAGATAGTGCCATGTTGACAAGTCCAACGGTTGAAACTGAAGTTACATGTATTACATGTAATTACAGGCGACATTAACCTCCTTAATTTATAAATCCAATATTGTATATACCACTCGCAATTTTAAGGTTGTACATATCAACATGACTGTTATTTCATTATCTGTATGTATTGTTGACTTTTACGTGATAATTTATTATTTTATTAAAAACATTAAACTTAAATCATAATCGTTACAAGTCGTATAGTCGTGTTATAGCTTCCAAGATAACAATATACGATCAGGATAATAAAAAACTATCTCAAATAATATCTACACTAAAAAGTTAACTAAATATAATATAATCGCAAGGGGGTTTCGACATTTCATTTATAAAAAGTCTACATAAAAGAACTTTATCAAACGTTCAGGAGTGCTTCATTATCTTATTTTATTGAGGATCGGCAAGTGCACCATGCATAATAAGATAGATGAATAGTTTCACTTCGATGCTAAACAAACACAATTTCCAGCGCCGATGTACCGCCACCCGTCCCCCTAAGGAATCACTTCAAACAAGTCCACTCCTCATTTCATTAATGATTTGCTTCCGTTTGCGATGACAATTCGTGCCACCTTGATGTCTGGCTGGAGGAAGCGAAGTTAATTGCGCCCTAGCCAATCCCGTTCCCACATTCTTATTTATTTATTAGCAGCGTAATTACAATCGTTCTTGCTTGTGAAAGGACTGTGAAAGGGGTAATTTTCGGTCAATGACCAATACATAACAATGTTTCCTTCACACTTATTTTTCGCGTGCGCTATATCGTCGCTTATATTATTAGAACATTCATTATAAAATGTGTCTATGTATCTCCGAGCAGTGTATCTTATATTTCTAATTTACATTTCTAATATAATTTAGGACACCAAAAGCTGTTTTCGCTCTCACACAATGACTGGCTGGCATTACAGCATTACAGCAATTTTTTTCACAAACTGAGGTGCCGAGCAATTTATTAATGATCCCAGATAACCGTGGAAAATGTTTGACGAAAGACGATACGTAAGGCGATATAATTTAACGATATAAGATCTAGAACGTTCCTGTTCATTTGAAACCCAATATGAAATGGTCCTGATAAATGTTAAATTAAAACATTTGACACATACTTTACAAAGATATGTACATTGTATTCCAGAAACAATGTTAGCCTTCAAAAAGTAATGTTCACATTGATTACATAAGTTTATTAAGCCATCTATGTAATAACACTTATGAACAACCCTAACGCGTTAACAATTACCAACCGTGTCATGACCGCGGCATTAAGTGATTTCGCGCCGTCCTATCAAACGGTGACATTTTATCAATGCACGTAAGATAACTTAATAATAATAATAATAATAATAATAATAATAATAAATAATTCCCTCATAATGGGTCATAATAATATCAAACACCCATAAATGTTAGGTGCACATGCCTTGCACTTCCGTTTTTTGAGGCTTTGGAACCAAGATCTTAACGTAACCCACCCCCGTACTACGAATCTGTAACATGCTGGTTCTCACAACCTTCTAAGTAATTATCTTTTTATTATAGAACACGACAGTGAATTCTGATCCCCGCGATATTCGATGAGGTGATAACATCAGTCCGGTCGAAAACAATGTTAGCATTCAAAAAGTGAAGAAACAGATTCTTGGTTGCAAAATGCCAATAACGTTATTTATAATTTATAGAAGTAGTAATTGTGTAATAGGGGAGAGCAACTCAGTTTACCAAATTCAAAATAATTGACTAATTGCCCCACCGCCTTCACCGCCCCTGCACCGATGATCAGTTTTGAAGCAGTTTTGTTCCCGGCCAAGTATTGTGCCTTCCCCACTACTCCGACACCGCAAACCCAAACAGGTTTGTACGCCAATGAAATGAAATCAATTGCGCGAGTGAGGGATCCGTTTAACAGTTAAAACAGAAACTGTTTGGTAGAGCCGTTATGTATTTATATAACCATACCTGATTCATTTATGTTCCCACATGCTGTTCTGAACTAGTTTTATTATGGCACGGCTTCAGTAAAACCTTGTGCCAACATAGACAATGGTCAACGATACAACCCTTACTTTCCTTCGCACAAACGTTAGGCACGCAGGCCAACTGGCTAAGCCATCCAACGCGTCCAGACTTAGCTCTTCGGGGTGTGACCCATATCATATGTCTATTGTATTGATGCCTACTGTCAGCCTCTAATGAACAGCGCGTGATAACACAGCTCTAGCGGGACAAGCTCAGTAGACGTTGGCATAATATTGGGCGGCAAATACCGTGTGCGAGCCCGGGCACGGGAGTAACTCACGAGGCATAACAATCCGACCACCTTAAATACACCTAAGGAGCCGTTAAATTATCATCATTCTCCACCAGTTGTCTTTAGACACCACAACCTTCAAACAGATCCTAAAGCATCATAAAGTTCTGCCACCGAAGTCACAACTGATATCGACCGCATAAATATACAAAGGGTAAGTAAGCGATTCTTACCGTGGCGTAGAACAGGAATACATGCTGAACATGAGAACGGGTCCATCTTCCAAGTTTACAATTAATTAGTGCATTAAATGGTAGGCGAGAATAATACGTGAGCAAATCTGAGCCAATGGGTGGCTCTAAAATAAAATAATGACCCGTGAAAGTCAGAGGGATAAATGTTTCAACGTCGCAACTTTGCTAAAAATGTTAAGCGCTCAAATAGTGTAGTATGTACCAGACATACACATTACAAAACAGAACATTGATATTTGCCTTGTCTTCAAATATTATTTTGTGTTCGTACAGATGGTACCCACGAATGATATCCAGAGGGCAGGCGGACTGATCAAGGAGCAGTTTGAAAAGGAAGGAAATGAGGAGTTAGAATCGAGAAATCTAATCACGGCGCAACAGACGTCCGCAGCTAACCAACAGCGCCGAACCCGCAACCGCCTTCAGCCTGCCCCTCCTACCACCCTCCAGAGGGTCTTTGGCGGAACCGTCCTACTCTACAACACGGATGACGACATCCGCGATGTCCCATCTCGGGAGAGACGCTGTCGCCACGCCACCACCGCCACAAACACGGTACTGAGTCAGTGCCAAACCCATCCAGCCGACAGGAGCAGCCGGCCGGTACACGCTGATCCGGACACCGCGCCAGAGTTGTGCTGGGCGCCTAAGAAACTTCGCGGAGTATCTGCTCGAGTGACGCTCGAGCTCGGCGCCAGGGCAACGTCTATGACGTCATCGAACGAAGTTCAAAAGGAAAATATGGAGGACAGTAATCGCAGGAAGAAACGATGCTGCAGGCGGCTCGACTTCGCCTGAATTAGATCTGTGTATGGCCAATATTCTATAAATTATCTAACTGATTATGTATATAAGTTGTCCACAAAAAATAAATTATGAACTGCAAAACTGCTAGTAAGATTTCCTTACAAGGTACAAGACTAGATAAATAAAACGCATCACACCGAAAACCTTCACTGGACAGAAGTGTCTACGTTAAAAAGGGCTACTCGCATGATCGACCTATGGTTTAACACCAGAGCCGATATCATTCGATAGATATGTAATTGTAACCGCTGACGTCTCCTAGTGTTCAGTATCAATATAAAAACAATTTAGCTTAAATACGCAAATAATTCGGAACTTTCACCCCCCCCCCCCAAAAAAAAATAAACATCGTATGATGAATACGAAAACTATAAATATAGGGCAACCATTTTATTTCCGTAAACACACCACAATTTGATTGCCACACTGGCCCGAATCGGGTTTAGGAATCTCGTGCGACCCAGCTCAGAATTGTGAAGATGGACAGTTGGTTGATTTGAGGACACTTTAACCTTGGAGGTGACATCGTTTCAATGGAAAGGGTCAACACAGAAAAGACCCCGCGCGGGTCGCGAGGGTAACAAAACTATCATTGTCAAAGGAGAGCCTATTGTACCCTACACAAACATTCATAGACATACGCTCAGCCGGGCGCCAACTCCCAAACTCCGGCAGGATGGCTTGATGATGGATCAATATAAGTGGCTTAATAATAATTATAGGTCGCCTTTTAGGCAACGTTCGCGTGCCCGGCTGATGCAGGCCAAAGGGTTTATCTCATGGTCAATATGATGAAATCAATAGCATATAGCACGGCGAGGGCGAGGACATGATCATAGGCTGCAGGCGAGGGAGGAGGGCACGCTCAAATAATGCAAATGCATACACAATGCCGAGCCCCAAACATCTTAACTGCGCCCCCACCATATTTCAAGCGTCAAGCAAAAATATTCACACCCGAAACAATAGTGACCCAGCTTTCGCAAACATCTTATAGACAACTGCTGTATGCACTATGTATTAATATTAACAAGGATGAAAATCTTTTAACTCTATTACGTCCCCACCCCAACACCAGGTTATTTATATCCATTTCTATATCATAATTGAATCTCATATATATCTTATTATCGAGCGTGAAATCAACGTAACAACGTGGGTCACGTTATCACTAGACCCGACACACATCTTTAATGTTTGACTCAATCATCGCAGTCATCGCATCGACAACTGAACTATATAATAATATTATCAAGACCAAAAATAATTCTACCAACTCTGTTCCCACCCAACATCAGGTCATTTCTATCCATTTACATTCAATATACATGTATTAAACAATCTCATTATTGAACGAGAAATCGACAGACTTGGAACGTATAGTTACAATAACTACGCGCGCCACGTTACCACTTGACCTCGAAAGTCATCTGATACACATATGTTATGTCCTATTATTTAATCTTCCATTCAATGACAGTTCCTTGCATACCGACATAATTTCCTATCACATCATGGCTTTAATCCTCCTGTCAATGCCATCAGTGACATAGGGAGACAAAGAAGGACGTTAATCCGATGACTGTCAATGTATAATAGCCAATGAGTAGCTGGACAGATGGCTTCACCATGTTACTAACGCGTTCAGACCCAGTTCCTCGGCAAAGCAGCTCAAGTAGTCGAGGAGGTGTGAACTCGACACCAATCACGACCCATGTCAGACTTTGTTGTATTGATATTACCCACAACTGGTGTCACATGAGCCAATTAACACGACTTCTTACATATGCTTATTTCTCAGATGCTTCCTTCACCTACTAGCGATGTGTGATAACACACGACTTGCAAACAATCTCAGGTGAAGTTAGCATAACAATGGCCAAAAAAATGCTGCAGGCCGGTCCGGGCAATAGCTCACGATATATAACATTCCCGCCACTTTAAATAGAGTCAAGGAACCATTAGATATCAGCATTCTCTTTCAATTGCCTTGAGACACCACAACCGCTAAAGTTCACTTCGATATACGAACGGTAAGTCGCATAAGGGCCATCCGAGGCATCAGCGATAGATCTAATACCAAATAAACATATTTGAAAAAAGTTCTGCTTACCGCGACAACTTTAGAACAGACATTAGAATGTTCGAATGTTTCAATTGTATGACATGCACAGCATTTAGACTGTGAATTTTCCGGCTTTTCAATATTGCGTGTATCCTTTCAGATGGCACCAACAGATATCCGCACGGCAGACGAAAGCCACGACATTGGGACCAGACATGGTCAGTTGACCTTTAGCAGTCTTATCACGCAGCAGCTGACCTCCACACGTCATCACCAGCCCCGAAGCCCAAATCCTAATGACCCCGCCCCTCCCATCACCCTCCCGGGGGTCTTCGGCGGAACCGTAATACTCCACAACGTGAAGGGGAACGATATTGGCCAGTACCTCCCACCCCGGGGGAGAGTCCACCAGGACACTACGCCAACAGACAGTCCACCGAGGCAGCATGGTCAGTCCCCGCCTCACCCAGCCTTCAGGAGCAGCCGGTGGGTCAACGCTGATCCGGACACCGCGCCAGAGTTGTGCATGGCGCCAAGGAAACGTCGCCGAGTATCCAGAGTGACACCCGAGCTCGGTCTCTTGGCAACGTCTATGACGTCATCGAACGAAGCGCAGAAGGAGAATATGGCGAATGATAACCTCCGCAAGAAGCGATGCTGCCGGCGGCTCGACTTCAGCTGAACAATATTTCTTCCCCCTACGTTTCAATGTTGTCACCTCTGCACTTAATCATGTCGAATAAAATCACAATATAAAAACCATATCTTCGGTTTTGATGGTTCTGCATTTGCCCCCCAAGCATCTGAACTGAAGACATACAAACGACAACAAAATGCAGTTATCAAGTGAATAAACAACTAATTAATGCAACGCTATGTCAACTCAGCGATTAAACTATACGATAAGCTCATCAGTTTGTTATCTTTAGCCAACTCGTTATACCCATCGGGACACATTTTATCAAATAATTATCTATAGCTCTGGAAGCCCAATTCAGATTGACAAACCAACGTTCGATCCGCCATTATAATCCGGATTTAATTGTCAGAACTGTTTCTCACCTCTGCTTGGATGTCTCTCAGTGGGGTTTAGCTTAGTTCCATAGATGTAACGCAGTCCGCTCGTGTTTAGCTTAGACCATGTGCGCACAAAGGTCATTTCTTAAGCCCCAAATCGTTGCATTTCTAGATCGCGACGGCCCCATCGTAGAGAAAATTGTACTCCATTTTAGGTGTGAACCTCCACCCCCGACTGTTGTTTGTGCCCTCCCTCACCCCCCCCCCCGCCCCCCCCGCTAGGTGCAAGTAAGTTTTTCGAAAAATTCATTCAACCCTCTTAACTGCCTGGATCCGCCCTTGGATGACGATATGTATTATATATTATTGTGCTTATACCATCCAGGACGCATTGGAGTCAACACAGCCTGGTGACATTGCAACTAAAACAAAACAAACAAGTCTTAATCGTTCCATCAATCAACTAATCAAATTGGATGTTTAAACACATATACACTATATATATATTTATATATATATATCGACTGTCCCTGGAGTAATCGAATAGAAAACTAAAACAGTCAGCATCAATATCCAAGGAACAAAAACCCCAGCAACACAATAAGATTTAGCCACAGAGGTAGAGTAGCAACACGACGGCATGACAGGAGTGCATTAACCTGGTGTCGACCTAAAACAACCCCGGGGATTCCAATTGAGGGCTGCCCCCGCGTTTCCCAATAGGTGTCAGCGGCAAAATACCACGACAGCGAGCCTGGACACGCCAGGCCGCTACCGATACAATGCCGCAAAGTGTTCCATAGTTGTGTAACCTTAATGGTCACGCATTATTCGCGTCTCGGGGGAGTAAGGTAACGGGATTATAACGGGGCGATAATTGAGTCTGCAGCTGGGACGTGGGCCGTGATTGTTACGTCATCGCCATCCAGTGATTGGTGGCGGAGGGGTGGGGGGGCTCGGGGAAGGGGGGGGGGTGGATGTGGTTCACGCATCGTCAACCGTCACGTGCAGTCACCGCATCGAGCGTGTCGCACAGGGACAAATACAGCTAATAGCAACTCTGATGAAGAGTAGCGTGTGGTAACACGCACGGACCCGCGCACACTGCTAACACTGGCTGGCTATTAAAGGTGGTCAGTATCTGTTGGACCGTAATCACTCACTCCCTCACCTCCATTGAGACCGATAGAGCGAAACGACGACGGAGCGAGATATATATATATTGCCAGGCACAGAGGCACACATATAGTCCAACACTCCGAACACTAGCAGAATATACGTCAGATAGCATCATGCTTTCGTGTAAACGAAGCCACGACGAGGTGCAGACTCTTCATCCTCAGGTAACCAACCCATGCCCACGTTAGTAATTTCTCACTTAACATCAGTGTTTGGGGAACGTGTCAACCCGTTATAGATACTGGATAATAATTCTATGGCATTGTACGGTTGCTTCGCCTGGTGCATGTAAGCACGTCTTAGTGTTTCATTCATAATAATCGCGAATTCTTACTAAGCGGTCTTTTCTGTCGGATTTTGCCTGTCTGTCCTTTTAGAATGACATGAATGTATGTCAGTAATTTTTTTGTATGATATATATAATAGAATAGGCAGAATGCCTGCAGTCACGTACGTTGCAGACATTTTTCTTAAGATTGAAGACGAGGGTCTTGATATATGGAAATCATTTATAATTGTATAATTTGGAGAGACCCCTTCCAATCATGATGATAAACATAATTGAATTTGCAATATGTCATCAACACTTATCGACATTCAGTCTCTCGCTTGACCCCGCTCACCCCCCCCCCCCCACCCCCTGTCCTCCCCCCCCCCTCCTCTACCAGCCTCCCTTCTCTCCTCAGCCCCAACCTGGCTCTAACTAGATTCATATATTGACTGTCGCCCTCATTGTTATTCTCCCAGCAGGTGGGCTTGGCGGACTGGAGCATGGTGGAGCTGGGAGAGTACTACGGCGCACAGGAGGAGGTGGCGGCCACCAATCAAGTCGGCCACGTGGCTTACCACCGGGATTGCGCCACGGGGCCCACAGACCCCCGCTTCACGAGCACGCCCTCCTCCTCCTCCTCCTCCATGGGGTTCGCAGAGGGGTCTGCACTGGGGCAGACCGCGACGGCGGCCATGGAGACCAGCACGGACGGGACGGGGTTGGTCTTCGCAGACCTCACCCACAGAGCAGTGGCGGGGCCCGGGAACGGGGTCGGGGTCGGGGTCGGGGTCGGGGTCGGGGTCACTGTCGGCGTTCCGCGCACGGTGACTTACCACTGTCTCGGGGGCGGTTCCATCTTATTTTGCGACTCGGATGACGACCTTGACGACGAGGACGAGGACGCGGAGAAGGAGGCGGAGGATGGGGATGGGGGAGATGATGCCCGATATGGCGTCGACAGCTTTCTGGTGGCGGCAGACACAAACGGACTGGACCCGAATAACAACGACGAGACGCAGGATATGCACAACGCATTCCTGCTCTCGACGGCCTCCATGGTGACATTTAACCTGACGGAGAGTGATGCGGAAGACATGGAGGCTACGACAGAGAGTCATAACCTAGCCAGTGCCGAGTATAACGTCTGCGATACGAGAAGACCTATCGAAGTGCACCAACACACGTCAAATATCAAGGACATCAAATCGGGGGATTATAGAACAACCGGCGAACAATCTTGGGAGTTTTTCCAAGCTAGGAAACGTGTCTGTCGCAGATTGGAGTTTTAACGTGACAAGAAAAAACATAGCAATGTGATGTATCATATAACAAGGGATGCTCGTGTTGAACACGTTTTTTTTTTTAAATGTTCATGTTGAATGGTTCACAATAAACAATATATCTTAAGTCTGGTTGTATTACGATTTCGCATAGCAATGAGCTGCATGACATCTGCATACCATGAGTTTACAAGTTCATCATTGACTGCATAATATACAACATGAAGACATGACATGACAACAGATTTTGAACAATTTCAAATTTGGAGGTCTGATTATATGACAACATAATTTGACATATAATCTGGCATAAACCTACGGTTAACTTACCAGAGCGGGAACAAGTTTTTCTTCCATCAGAGCTGTGAACGCCACGATATCAGCACTCTGTTTCGATGTCATATCATGGTCCAGACCCCAGTTCTGGTGCCAGAAAAAATATCTAATTAGCCCAGGTGATATTTCAACAAGAAAGAGCCTGCAATATTATGTAAGTCAAGACATTTTGTGGTAGTTAACGCCCAAACTGGGCCTTTTACCTCACACCAAGTTTAGAATAGCTCGCAAGGTGGCGCATATAATTATACACTTCCGAAAATGAGCCATGTAATTCATTTGATCACATCTTCTTCAACGTTTTTCGCATACTAGCTCGCTAACGCTGACAAACTTGTTTCAATGTGAATGATCAGCGTAGATTCAGTGTCATATATTTAACGTTAAAAATGTTGTCAAAGCAGCCTCATATTTTCATGTCATGCTTGGCTTACACTTTTTCTTAGAAAGTTGAATATTGCTGTGGGATCACTTTCAGTATTATCCTCACTTTTGAAGACGGGGAATTCTCCTGAAAAAATGACCAAAAATTAAATGCCACATCAATCTCAAATCCTGAATACAATGGAATACAATCCTAAATTTTAATTTTTCTGGCAGCCTATGTAATCATATAAATCTGGATTTGTTAATCAGATGGTTTACTAAGGTTGTTTATAACTTTTAAGGAAAGAAAGCTAGTAATTGGCATAGTAAGAATCTATATTGTAAAGAAATTTAGAGCCTGGGCATCATGGTTACATTATGATGGATATTAAACTACGATATGAAATTATATTGATATTGAGTTAATAATCTTAATACTGATTGATCAACTTGCCTGATGGAGATTTCCATGGATTTCTTGCCTTCACGAAGGTTATTGGTACATCAGAAAATTTACAATAAGCCTGAAATAAAAAAACTCATTTCAAATCTATGCATCAATGTATGTTAATAACCATATATAAAAACATAGTAAATCATCCTTGCTATTAATTCTTAAAAAGCTTTTCATAAACCAAAATGAAGCTAAATATATTGAATATTCATAAAGACCCTCTTCATACTGGTAACATTACACACTGGTACATATAGTAGACAAAACTATATACAAACAAAATGCCGTACTTAATTATGCAAGAATAAGGTCTTTTTAAGACACAAGGACTGGGGCTTTGACAACTGGAAAGTTTGCAGAATTATGTTTAGTTTTTCTAAATAAATAAATAAATAACATTTTGTAATTTTTACTGGTGTAGCAGGAAATAAGAGAAAGGATTCGAAGACCTCCATAACATTTATTGCATAAGCTTAGCAGGGTGCATAGTATCTAAAATAGCTGGTTGGGCATCATTCAATATTTAAATTTTAAAAAGAGAAATGCTTCATCCAGGGCTGATTAGCAATTTAAAGTAATGGTGACTGAAAAAATAGGCCAGAACTGGAAAATTAAAGTACCCTGTGTACACATTGTAATAATAGACATACCAAGGTATGTACAATACTGGAGTAAATTATAATAAGTGTAATATAGAACCAACTTTTCTGAGGGATTTTGATACAAAATATATGGCTGTGCTATTAGGCAGCATGGTAAACTAGACAGTGTATCAAATTTACTTCAGCTAGTAAATTGGGTCTGATAGCGGCATCTAGCTACATAAACACTTAGAGCGTGTTTGTTTATTCTCAACTTGTTGAAGGTTTACTGTTATGTTTACCTCTGTTGAAGAATCTTCAACATAAATCTGTTGAGAATAAAGAAATGCGTTTACTGTGTGTTGGTGTTTCTGTTGAATATGTTGACGTCATGCTGTAAACCAATGTGTCAACAAGGTTGAACTTGTTGAAGAAGTTGAAGCAAACTTGTTGAGGTTTCTTATTTGTTGAGAAAACAAAAACGTACTTACGCAGGTTTATGTTAAAGGGTTGTTTAAACTTAAACCTGTTGAGAATAAACAAATGCGCTCTTAGTAATATGAGTCCTAATGATTATTTATTTAAACGGTAAACTGGTTTGTAGAAGAAAATGGTTATACATACAGGCAGTTTCAGGGAGAGACATAACTGACTGCCCGGGACAGTTGAGTTACATGGGCAGACAGGTCAAAATACTGGTTGTATGCCCAACGGGGCAGGTGAAGATTTAGACTGTGCACAACCGATTGATCACTATGTTAACTGTATCAATGTTGTTGTTTGTCAGCTTGATAGGACAGGTAAATTTTCAGGGGGGCAGGTCAAACTCAACAATGCGTGCCGCCAAGACAGGCAGCATCCAAGTTAAAGTCTGTCCCGGAGTTTAATGTATTACAGGAACAAATATAAAAAAATAGGCCCAGAAGGAATAAGAAAATTAGGATACATCATATATAATTCCTCGATCAATTAAAATAATCAATATTTAAAAAATGCATTGTTTAAGTTAGGTATAATTTACTCAATTCATTATCCAATTTTTCAGAGGGGTACATAATGATACATGTTTTTTATATAATAAGCCAAATATTTTAATCAGAATTAAATTGTAAGGTGTCACCAAGAGAGGCTAAATGTAGAGTTGTCTTCACTAAGACACTGTTACTGTTACACATAATTTTGTTCAGTGATATTTGTTTATTACCAGGTCAAAAAAAAGGAATAAAAATATTTATTATTTCTTAAAAAATAAATTGTGCAAGGTCAGCTGCAATATAATAATCACTATATAACATTTATTTATATTCATCATAAATTCATCATTATAAACATTTATTAAATTAGTATGTTAGTATTTACTATATATCTAACTTGACAGTAGCTTAAAAACAAGACATTACTGTCGTAGACAGTTGGAGAAGGGGACCACATATATAACATGTTGTCCCTTTCCCAACAGTCCTATAACAGTAACATCTTATTTTCAGGCTAGCTTCACAGAAGCTCTATCACATGTAATATTTAATTAAATATTACATATAACATGCTGTCCCTTTCCCAACTGTAACGTCTTGTTCAGAGAACCTATATGTTAACCTTGCTGGAATCAAATCTGGATTCCAAGCAATAATTAACCAGTAAGGCAAAGTGGGCTAATCTCGATCCTTGGCTAACCTTGACCCCCACATGCTATTTTTGTTGATGATGTCACCAATCAATTTTTTTTCGCTGAATTGGTTTTTCGATCACAATCTTAGGGATAGCCCTGATACCTAGACACAGAGACAATGGATAATAGGCATGTAATTTTTTATCAAATTTGAATTAAATAAGTCCTGCAAACCAATGTTAACAGATGCTTGTGCAGCTTATCTCAAAAGTTAAGATACATGAGTTTCAAAAACAAGCAGTATGCCTTATTCTTATTAACACTGAGTATGAGAACTTATTTTATAACAAAGAGTGACAGCAGGCAAAGTTTACAACAAGTGTGACATCATGACAGTTCTTCCCGAAATTGACCTTGACCTTGGTAGAGATCGAGGTTACCCCACCTTTTTCACGGCCATTGTCTAACCTCAACCCCCGCTTTAATTTAACATAATTTTCTAACAATATGTGTTATAAAATATACCAATTTTTAGCAGTTGATGGTCACAAATACATATAACAATAATGGTCTAGCCCTGCTTCCATATATTCTAACTACAGGGATCAAGGTTCGAACATACCCCCCACTGCCTTTCCAAAAATGAACACTCCCCATATACTGCAATACCACTGGATACTGTTTGAACAAAAAATAAGTTTATTTCACATTATTAAAGAAAATAGATGCTTTTCTGTCTTAAGGGTAAAGCTTAGCCCACTTTGCCTTATACACCTTTTCTATATTTCGCATATCACCATTTATGAAAAAAACTTGTGTCAGTTCATTTGCATACATAGCAATTCCATAATGAACCTGTACAACGTCTTCAAACTCTTATCAATACTGAATACTGATATCATTACACATATTTATAATGCTAATGCTAAAAAACCTAATGCTTTGTATTCTATGACTGTTTGACATTTCATTGGTTTTTGTCAATAATTTGACAGGCTCAGTTGGGGTCCGCTTAAGCACTCTGACCAGGTGACAGTGACAGCGATACTGACACTGTAACAGACTGACTGGCCAGGCAGTCTGTCTCAGCAGCTTAGCCTCAGAGCCTGCCCTGTCAACTGCCCAAGCCAGAGATTTGAGCTCAGCTCAGCTGTCCAAGCAAAAATGAAAATTACCATGACGGCTAAACATTTGGCATCCACTGAGGGTAATCCCCAGTCACCAGGCCATATTTGCAGTTCCATATTCAGAGTTGCTACAGTGACACTAATTAAAATAATCTATGAAGGACATATAAAATCACATTAAACCAGACTACACTATGCACACGCCGAGACACCGGTGACACTTTACAATTTAGCCGACTGCCGTATATCTGAGGCAAACTTTTTTCAAAGGCACGATTCGGAGAACCGTTTGCAATGATGCCATTGATGGCCTGGGAACTCGACGACGGCTAAGGAAACACGCAACAAAAAAAGTCCTCGATTATAGTTCTAAATTAATCATATATTCATTGTTTATTGATGCATACCCTTTAATTAACATGGGAAGTGCCACAAAAGTAAAAAGCAAATCGTGTTCGCTTTCTCAGTAGGCCGCCTAACTTAATTGACGTTTGTTCAAAATTTCCAGTAAGCTTATGTAGAGCACGATAAAATTGTTTTTTCCTTTGTGACGAATTAGGTTCCAACGTTCATATTTTTGTAATAAAGCATAACTGACTACAAACAATAAAAATTGCGAGATAATGAAAGCCATATTTTTCTTTTGTAAGATATATATAACTCTATATTTTGTAAGATATATATAACTCTATATATTCTATGCGCACATATGTCCGGTGTCATTATTATTTATTATACACCCGACTGTTCTAGATTTTTTCAGTCCTGCACGGGTAGCAGATGGGGTGGGGGGGGGGGCTGGGTAAATATAGAATTAGAAAGGCCTTAAAATAACCTGACGACTTAATTAGGCATAATTAAAAAAAATATATATTTGCGAATTAAGAAAATCATTGTACTAAGTACCTACTTATTTTTGCCAAATTCATGACAATTATATATATTGTGTCTCTTAAGTAGTAATCTAAGTAAGTTTAGATGTATATAGGTCTGCCATATAGGCCTATATATCCGCTTAATCGCACTTCGGTTAATCGCAACTTCAGCTTAATCGCAACGATTCTCAAATCCAAACGCCATTACTAATACATTCCCGTGTTAACAACTTCGGTTAATCGCAAATTTCGCTTAATCGCAATACAAATTTACCTAAAAACGGGTGGGAGGTTCGGATAATTGCAAGTTTTGAGGCCAAACCGAGGTGTCGTTAGTGGGCATGCATATAGAGACAATCCGCTATCAGCTGACACTTAACACCCTTACCGATTTGTTATCGCCGGATTACGTTAACAAGTTAACGTCATGACGTTTTTTGGGGGTTTGGTTTTGGTTGAGATAACGTGAAAATGTAGAGTTTTTTTTAACGTTGCCCGAACGTTTTCAAATTGTACCTTCTGTGAGAAACAATTTAACTGCGTATATGATGAATTAATCAGAAGCATGATTGCCAAATACAATCAATTACATTATTGTTTTCATGATGTCAAATTGTTCATTTAAAATTCTCCTAACGTTGGGGAAACGTCCACTCTCGACTTCTCACCATTTTGTATTTATAATCGTACTGCTACAGCCAAGTTTTATTAGTCATTACACATGGCAAAGGTTTATTTTTTATGGGATAAAGGCTAGAAAATATCACTTCAATGTTTGCGACGAACGTTGTAACAACGTTGTCCTGATGTTAACTTTAAGATGACGTCATTACAACCAAAAACCGACGTATGCGAACGTTGTGTGTTAGCTGGGATGCTTTGTTTTTCGTTTAGTGACTTTGCGCTCGTGAGGTTGGCATTGAGCAACGTGCGGCATGTTTGAATAAGAGAAGTCATGAGTGTGGTCATGTTCATAATCAAAGAAATGTGCCTAATCTCATTGCCCTGCAACCTGTAAACTGTTCGGGTTCTCCCTTGGATTATGGTTTAGAACGTGAGATGTGCGACATGCATGAAAACTTCATGTGCCATGACATGTGTCTAATCCTTTTGTTCTTGGGTTGTTTGTTTCTCGCTGAAGTATGAGACGTAATAACATATGGGATGCTGCTGTCGCGCCTATAGAGTGCAGGCACCAAATACAGCTTGACAAACAAAAGGGAGGCCACGGCGAATTCAAACAATTTGATAACTTAGAATCTGACATCCACAAGTCAGTGCAGTGGCGGATCTAGCGGGGGGGGGGTAGGGGGGCCCCCCCCCTTGGGAGCCAGAACATACAACATACATGTTAACATACATGTTAAAGTCCCAAGTATTTAGGGAGCAACCCCCTCCCCCCCCTTGGGAACCTGAAAACATACACTATTAAAGTCGACTTCTCCGAGCACGGCCTCCCCCCCCCCCCCCCCACCCCCCCAGGTCGGAAGTTTTTCAGAGCGCACACTCCTCGGTCGGAAGTTTCAGAGAGCAACTCCCCCCCTTGGCAAATTCCTAGATCCGCCCCTGCAGTGGCAGCCAGAACCAAGCAGAAGATGATTACAGACAGCTTGCTCGATTCAGCAAATAGCAAAATATTATTTTTAAATCATGAGCAGTGTTTATAATGAATGTTTAGCGTATACACGCGTATCTGAATGGTGTATCGAATACGTGCACATGTACATACATGTAAATGTAGTGCATTCTGACTCGTCAAAATCCCCAACTTCGGATAATCGCAACTTCGGTTAATTGCAACTTTCTTGCTGACAAACGGAAGTCGCAATTAGGCGGAATGCATTATGATGATACTCTAATCTCGCGCTCTTTTTAGCGTCACAGCATATACCTAGGTATTTTTTTGCAGAATCCATTATGACGTCAAACGTCGTCATAACAAGGGTCAATGTTTGAACCACGTTAAATCTCTCGTTTTATCACTTGGTCTTTTGCTATACAAACAGCTAACACATAACCTTTTTAAAACCGTTTTGATGAAAAAAAATTGGGGTTCTTATTTGGTGTATAATAAATCATAACGTTTTTATTACCATATAAACACGTTTTAGTGTAAAAACGAAGAAGTGTAAATCCTGATCTCGGTGATTTCATTCGATGGCCGATCGCTTAATGTAATGATCTTAGTTTTCAAACATTTTGAGTCCAGTGAGGATCACAATACTTCTGCTACCCGTCGTTATTAACGCTAAGGGGACTATATAGTTAACCGACCACCGGGCTGAAAGCTTTTTTGACATTCCAGACCGGCGTAAATGTTACCCTTCCCGGACGTCCGGGCTGACTGTTATTTCCAAGGGAAGGGTGGTCCAGGCCGGAGGGCTCGCTATGGCGGAGGGTGGTCTAGGTCGAAGGACTCGCTAGGCGTGCTAGGCCAGAGGGCTGGCTGCGGTGAAGGGTTCATTAGATGACAATATACATCCTGTGGCTGGTTCATTCCTTTCCTAGGAAAGGAATTGCTTTCATAGGAACGAATATACAGCCTGTGGTTGGTCCATTCTTTTCCTAGGAGAAGAATTGCTTTCCTGTTAAGCACCCCCTGCGCCCCTGCCCCCCCCCCCCCCCTCCTCCCCCTTCCACTCCACGCCAGTCCTTAGCTTAGTTACACCAAAGACTCTCCAGACAATCTTTGGTTACACCATAACCCCTTATCCGGATCCGGATCAACGCAGGCATAATCCTGCGCGCTCCAGCTTTGACGTACTGTTATACTATAGATCTGTGGTAATAAGCTGATTTTCTAACCTCTCCTGGCTCGCCACAACCGACAATGCAATCGCTGCTGCTGCCCCGGAAGCCAAGCCTGTCAAGCTCTTGAAGCCATCATCTGCCACTGAACGTGTGTTATGTAATGATTTGTACAGTTTTTCATAAACATAACATGTAATTACAAGGCTTTAAACCGTAAAGTTTCACCTATTTTGGTGTGAATCCCCATCCGCCCTATCTGTGCCCCGCCCCTTAATATGTAAACTTGTGTCCTCCCGATACAAAAAAGGTAAACACCTGATTACATGTATTACCGTTAGTGCATACACGCGGGGGTGAATAATTCCGAGGTCTTTTGATGCCGTGCCGTTGTCTAACCTGTATATGCAATGCTTAATAGTCATGATGGGCAAAGAAAAGTGAAAATTGATTAATAATTTTGATCTCACATAATCGTAGTCGTATTTCTTACTCATAGCAAACATATTTTTGGTTTGTACTCTTATTAGTTATTGTTTATTTCCAGCGAAGAGCAACTACCTTGGCATGATGAAAGGCTTCCTCTTATAAGGTCCCGGACGCGACATCCGCCATTCAGATCTGCGGCGTCTGCCATTAAAATATGTGAAAATGCAAGATTGATTACAGAAATAAAAATTACTTCAAATTCAAATCGAATATGGGTAAAGCACCAAAATGTAAAAAAAAATGAATATTAGATTTTAAACAAAGCTTATCCTTGTTGAGTAGTACCAAGTAATATCACTTGGATACTTCTAAGGTTTAACAGGGTCAATTAGGGAATATTTCTCCTGTTGACCCAGCGCACATGGTTACGATCGACAGTGGGTTTTTTCCTTCTTTTTCTTTTTTTGTCTCCCTTACAACGTCAACGCGTTGCTACACAAACACGGCGTTTGGCAAGCGGGGGTGGGGGGGGGGGTAGGGTTAGGGGTGAGTGTGGGGTCGAGGGGTGGGAGCGCGATGAGGAGGGGTGGTGGGGGGCGATCCATGGAGCGCCGCGGAGGTCCGAGTGGTCCCAGCGCGCGACCACGGGATTGAGACGTGGCTGGCCACACCAGCCCTCCCCCCCTCATTGCAGCCTCACTTTCACCGCCCCTACACTTTCCACACCCTCCCCCCCCCCCCCGCCTCTCCCTTCCACACCCAACCTCCCTTCCAGCCCCCCCCCCCCCCCGCCCGCCTCTCCCTTCCTCCCCCCCCCCCCCCACCTCCGCCTCTCCCCCGCTTAAGTTGACCTTCCTGTTGGTACCTCCAAGGCAGACACCGGACTTCCCGGGAAAGCTGAAACCCATCTGTCAGGAGGAGGGAATGCGCTCGGTATGTGGAGAGGAGGGGTGGCGACTAGGGGGGGTGGGGGGGGAGGGGGCACAGGCTTCTGTGGGGCGGGCTCAGGCGGATCGGGCTCCGCAGTCGGTGCTTTCCGCCCCATGCTTTCTATTGATTTCCGTTCGGACATCTCATCCTTCGGCATTCTTCAACGACTAAGTGCAGGATTTAGGCTATGGATAGGGCCAATGCCAAACGTAATGGCATTACTGCTAGATTTAGCGTCCTAGATTTTTGCTGGATCTGTTTTTGGTCCTGTTTTTTTTTGGCGTGTCCGTTTCAATCCCGGTATCCACTGGAGCGTTAACTTTGTCACGCTCAACGTGAATTACTGAAAACAAACGCCGCAGGCGAAAGTGACCTGCCCCCCGAGTAATCTCTCAGAGTTGGTTATGCTATAATCATGTAAAATGGGAGGACTTCAACATTGCCTCCATGGTAGCAATATAGAAGCAAGGGCCTCGCGAAAAAAAGGCTTTTAGTTAGGTGTTTTTGCATAGCGATTCATGACTTCTGGCACATGACATAAAACATCGCAGGGTGCGATATTAAAAGTTCCCCTATGTAAGGTATCGTCCAAGCACGTGGTAACGGAGCCAACGAACGGGATGGCTTATAGCCACGAGTCCAACAACCATGTTACGACTGCGTCGTTTGTCTCGAGAATCTAGAAAACGATGGAACTTTGTAATTGACCGAGCGTTAACAAGGACGTATCCAGGAGACCAGCCTACTAGCGTAGCTACACCCCCCCCCCGCCCATCTCCTTTCAAGTTTTAGAAATAATACAAATGAGATGAGCTCGCTTTAGTGTTGCTTCCGACGAAGTTGGGTAAATCTTCCGCTGTCCGATTCGATTTTACGATAAAGGAGCTTAGCCAAGCGTGCAATACGAAGAAAAAATATATAGTGGCTCCGTCGCGAAATGAAGGGACATGATATTTATATATTAGGTCTTTATCGCGATGCCCATAAGATCTGCAATAGACCGATCTAGGCTGTCAATCATTCACGGACGTCACTGTTGCTGTTATTCAATCATGTGGTTAAAAGAGGTCTTCCACGTGCCTTATGTCGGACAAACAAGTCGGACAAACAAAGCAGCGTGTTACTTCCTTGTCAGTTTCAGAGATGAGTACTTCTCACTTGTACCTACCATTGGTTATGATTGTCAATTTCATACTCACGAGTAAGAAAAAGGACTCAAGCGTGGGCGGTCTTAGTGTCGGAGCCTGGATCGGTCTATTTTGGATATTATATGAGAGTAAGTTTCCCTTCTGCACCCGATGGTATTGTCAGGTCGCATCGTTGCAATATTATGACTTCATTAGCTGAAGTGCAATTCACCTGTTAACTATTCAGTGGTTCACTAGAGGGCGAAACTAAATTTTGTCCCGGTTCTGCGCGGTACCTTTATCAAAAAAGCCAATGGGATCGTGCGTGTGAAGACTGTTATATATACTCCATTTTAATTCTCGCAACAATCAGCTGATGAGGGTCCATCTTTCGCCTTGGAGCCCATGAGATTATTGCTTAGACTAGTATTACAGTAAATGATAAATGTGAGTTATACGTGAGCTATGCTGAAGCAATGGTTCGCCCCAACATGGAAGAAGGGCCCCGGGCGTACACGCGCCGGGTTGCATATTTATATATACAGGGGTGTCGCTTCCAGATTCAAGGCATTGGTTGGTTGTATATTCAGGACGCTTCAACCAATTTTGGTCTTATCGCGTCAATGGGAGAAGGAAGGGAGAGTGGAGCCATGTCCCCTACTCTTTGCGAAGAAAGACATGGGATCTTTATCCTGCGACCACACAGACACGAAGCAGCGATCCACGTGCCGTTAAGCTCTCAGGTGGCCAGAGCGCTGAATGCCGGCGCTCTAACCCACTGAGCTATCGGGCAGGCCCCTCAAGGCATTGGTGGACATTGGTAGCGCACAGTGCATAGCCAGCCATTAAAGTAGCCCTCATATTGCCGCATATGAAAGTTGAACGGCCCCCCTTCGATCGTAGCCCGCGGGTCAATACGAGTGATCTGTCTCTTCCATTCACGACCCACGGCTGCATGCCCGCTGAGCCTGGGTGTGACGGATGGCTGGGGTCTTACGCCAGGACATCTGCAGCAGATCGGCCAACGGCTTCTGCCACGGAAGGCCACACATGCTCCCTCCAGGGATGGCGGTGCAGCAGGCACTGTGGACAAAAGTTAAAATCAAAGGGCGCCGGAATAATGGGCCGGACGCGGGGGCAGACGTCAATTCTCGATGGAATTCACGAGCTCTCCGAAGAAGAAGGAGGTTGCTTTGAAGGAGGGACTTTAGCTCGGCGAAAACTGTGAAGCTAATGTCACGATTTACCTTAAAAAATGGGTCTTCACGTGCAACGGTGCAACGGTAAGGGTAAGGGTAAGGGCAACAATTTTGTAGGGGTGAAAATAGACTTTCCCGGCGGGGTGTGTTGGGGGGGTGCTCTGAAAACAATTGCCCCACCATATTTTTGACGACCTGGGGGAGGGGGGGGGGGGGAGGGGGGCAGGCTCTGATGACCTAAATTTTGCATGGAAAAACGGCATTAATACTCAAAAATGGGGGGGGGGCCGCCGCTTATATATATAAGATACGTGAACGCTAAGGCATGTAGCCCTTGTTTCATTCCTGAATCCATGATAAAGTCCACCCGGGTGAATATTTGCCCATGCCAGTGCGTAGGGTGGGATGAAACACGTCCTCGAATGTGTCCAGGGGATCAAAGTGTGTTTAAGCCTCTTTATTGGTTTGTGCCCCCCCCCCCTCCCGACCCCCGCCTAGTTTCAGTGCAACTGAGCCTGCTTACCGAGTGAGCTGGGGAAACATCTCCCCCCGCCACCCCCGATTCTTTGTATGGGCGAAGATCCTTTTATCAATGGTAACTGGGTATGTGAACCCCCTCCTCACCTCTTTTTTTGTACTTTTCACAGACCCTCACATTATTTTGAAGCCCCACTGCATGTATAGTGTCGCTAATTTGTCTGTACGACAGTAGGGGTCAATACGGGGCGAGTTCTTGCATGGTGTTTAGCACTTAACAACATAAGTAGCATGAGCAGCAGGCGATCAACTCAACTCATTATCGACTCTTTATCAATATCACTACGAGTACTTGTTAATTACCTAATTACCCCCTTAGCGCCCATCGCTGTGAGCAGTAGGCATACTCGCTGTACCGGTCTTGTACTTCCGCCCACTTTTCCTTTGACTGCTGCATGGTGCCCCCCTGACGGGATTTGACTGCCCACAGGGCATTAATCATACGGCGATGACCCATCAGAGCGCCAAGGTATACAAAGAGCCTGTAGCTACAGCATACAGCTGCCGTCGCTGCCAGCTGGCCTGCTTGCTGGCTCCATATCAGTACGGTGGAGATGTGTTGGCAAGATGCCTGTTGGCACAACTCATCAACAGTAACAGTTAGCAGGGGCAAACACCAGCCCGACAGGTACGTCAGCCAGGATCCGAGTGGGATGCGGCTAGAGATCCAGGAGGGGGGATTCCACACTGAGGAGGGATCCGGGAAGGGTTAGAGCGACTCAGGAGTGGGCGAGAGTCGAGGGAAGAGAGCTTGCCGCGGGTAGGAGAATGTGATTGCGGGTCGGGGAGGGTGGGGGGAGGCGAGAGGGGGGGGGGGGGGAGGGGGTGCGGATGTGGGAGGAGGATGCTAAGGGAAGCAGGGTCCTGTGGGGGGGGGGGGGAGGGGGGATGGGGTGGCGGTATCGAATCTCTGTTGTTGGTCCATATGGATTCGAGGGGTTCCTAGCGGGCGATAATTGGGTGTGTCTCGAGCCTCAGTACTGGGTGCGAGTCATTTTTGTGGTGGGTCGGGCGGGGGTGAAGGTTTATGTCCATGAGAGGGGTCAGGCTAGCAACAGACTGGGGGGAGGTGAGAGGGGGGGTGGGGGTGGAGATGGGGAATGTTGGTTTAAGGTAGAATTTCTGGATGTTCAGAGACCAGTATCAGTTCTAGTTGGTTGGCAATGGTACAGGCAGGCGTATGCATGTATCCGGAATAAACGTTCGTTGTGTACACCATCGCCGTAGGCAACAAAACTGAGTGGCCTAGTCTCAGGAACGGGTGGAGTGGTGGCGAGCTAGGGTCCGTATGCCCGTATGTCGTCGGGGGGAGTGGAGCTGAAGGGGGGGGGGAGTGAAGGGGGAGGGGGGTGTTCATGACCATCATGGTCGATGAAAGATACACAGGCGTTGCTAACATACCTATTGCAGCAGGTGTAATCGCCTAACAAGCGCGGACGGCACACATCGCTCAGAACATTTCGTGCGGGGATAACATGGTGATCCCTGTATTAGATAAACATGAAACTCACCTGTACATGTGTGCAAAGTATTCTCGTACAAAAACATTTTAAGTCAGGCTGGCATTATGTATAGGCCTTCTTGTACATGTTTCACGTTTGTTCCTTCGACGGTTCCGGTCGAATACTTACTGCGGTGAACGGAAGGACTGCGAAATTGTGTTTAGTGCTGCAGTTCTGCTCACTCATATTTATCAATTATAAGCACGAATGCCTCTGGGGCCGGTTGGTATTTCGTAGGTCATACCGCGATACTGGGAAGCCAATCTATAGATAGGAGCCATGTCTCGGGGAGTAACACCAGATTCTTTGCGACTTTAACCTTCACACACTTGGGCATTTAATTCCTGTCTCAAGGCCCTGTTTGTACACCCGATTAGTTGGTTGGTTGTATATTCAGAACATTTTAACCACTTTGGTCATATCGCGTCAATGGGAGAAGGAAGGGAGAGCGGAGCCATGTCCCCGGGGGTAACCCCTTACTTTTTGCGGCGAAGGACATGGGATCTTTATCCTGTGACCACACAAACATGGCCACAGCGGGGCTTGAACGATCGATCCACGTGCCGTTAGACTCTTAGATGGTTGTGCACACGAGGGCGCTAAATTATGCCTAGGATTTGAATAAATTATATGCCGCGGATTAGGACCGGGTTTCGAACCAGGTACCTGCGGTCGAGTCTTCTTCGACTCGGCTACGGAGGTTCCCAGCTTGGTCAGTTTGGTAGAATCTAACACATAATACACCGATACAATGCGTGCGCCACTTATTTCAGCTCAGCGGTGGATAAAGGATATGCGAAATGGGGTGAAATGGAAGGGAGGGTGGGTGAATATGCCCAATTCACTCGGTCTGTAAATACAGTGCACTTTGGTTAATTGTATCCGCCAAAGAAAGTAGGATACACATGCCTGAATCTTGAGTGGCGATTTCAAACCGTGTACGTGTTGTGTGAGCCAAAGGTTTCACAAGAAACTCTCTGTAGCTTCCCATGTTTCTTTTATTCTTGTATTTACATTAAGTTTTGCTGCAATCTTTAATTTATCTCTTTCTTCAATTCAATTCAATCCATGCAATTTGGGTCTTCTGGATGAATGGCTACAGAATACACATATTAATTGAACTTCAGGCGGATAACACAGTATACCGGTTCACAACTCACAAACTTTAGGCGACCACGTTTACGTGACACGTGCATAGACTCAATGTTACATAGCTCACTATTCACTGCATAGTATATATACATATATATGGATAACACTGCATCGACACGAAGCGCGCACTGATTTTAAGCACCAAATTTCACGGGATCATCCGTCGCAAGAGTGAAAGAAGGGATTCCACTGTTCCAAATTCCAAATTACCATCCATCAGACAAGTTTTGAGCGTCTCAAAAACATGCCGATGGTGGCGCCGTCTGGAGGACTAGAGAGGGACTGATGGAAAATGAAAGGCAGCTGCTGTGCCAAAAAAGTAAAGGTGTCTAAGCAACAATGTTTAGTCGTACGTACGATGGAAGGTGCTCGCTCGCTCGCCCGCTCTAACTCGTAACATTTGCTGACGTCATCCTTTTTGTATTTGCCACACAACGCAAGGCCTTTACCGTGGGCCAGCATGGCCGAGACTCAATACAGCTTCAATATGAAATCACTCCAGGATGTATTTAAACACAAACCGTTTTCTCACTTAAGTATATATCACACACGATTCATTCCAATCCGTACAAATGTTCTTCCACGCAGCTTCCACGCGTTAGAATGACTATAATACAGGACAATTGTATGCGGCTAGGTGGGAGGGACGGTAGGTTACTTTTAAAAGTATTCGTGGTGGCAAAGCGCGGTTTGCATAATCAACAAGTGTAAAATCATATTTTGGCACATATGAAATCTACAAACATTACACACACAAAATCGCAACGAAGTCAATACAACAAAAATGTACGAAAAACAAATGGTGTGATTGCCAAATTGCACGTAGTCTAATACATATTAATATATATCGTAATATTATAGCGTCATAAATTAATAATATTGTATAGGAGTGACTCTAAAATAGGTATGTATAATACTAATACATAGATATGGTTTATGGTGCGCTCAGTAAAACCTGAATAAGGCACGTGACCAAGATAACGCATGTCGCTTTTGTATCTTCTGTATGTAGGGCTTATAATATAACGTACATGGAACGCGCAGTACAGAGACCGCATATACCTCCAGAAAATCACGTTCTGCGTACATGCGTACTTGAGAGCTACCGAAAATTGTTCATTCAAATTGCGATAATTATGAAATATGTACGTCAAATTGCCACTCGACACTTGGAGATACACTTTTGTGTACACATGGACCACTAAAAGATAAATTCCATGCGCAAAAAGACTGTGGCTATGCATGAACCTATATATATTAAAATCCCGTTACTTGGGCTACACACGCGATGTCCCCACACAATAATTTTTCTAGAGGTACCTTGTGATTTACTTACAAACCCCTCATGAACACATTGGCTTCTATTAACAGAGACGAGCGCATCTGCAGTATAAATCATAAATAAAGTAAGTGAAAAAAAAAACATAAACGGAAAAGGTCCTATCCAATATCGTTAATTTGCATTAGACCCAGTATTTGTTTTCGTGTAGGACGGGGTTGGTTGTCCGGCAGTGCTGCAGCAATTCGGGGTCGACGTTTTCCCAGTCGAACGTGACCTGCTCGTGTTTGTCTTGGCCCGACGGCAGCGTCCCACTGTCCGTATCCTCCCCATCCAGCAGCGGAGTCACTTTACACGTCGGCACAGTTCGGCTAAACTCGGCTTTTCCCGCGTCGCCGGCGCCTTCTCCGCAAGGTGGTGTGGGCGACTGCGACACCCCGTACAGGGCGAGATCGCTGCCATCCAGGCTTTCGTGGTGGTGGGGGTGCTGGTGATGGTGTGGGTGCTGGTGGGGGTAGGTCGCCGAGGGGTGGTGGCGCGTGGATCCGGCCACGCTGCCCTCCGTCGAGCTGTGGTCGGAGTGCGAGCTGACGCTGATGATGGGGATGTTGCTGTTGCTGCTGAGGGCGTGGAGCGGCGTCTTCACATCCGTCAGGTCCGGTTCAATGATCGGGGCGCCCGGGGAGAGCGGCGTCTTCGAGTCCTCCTTGATCTGGGCGAGGCGCGCCAGCTTGGCCTTGCGCTTCCGGTGCCGCATGCACTTGATGCCGATGACGGTGAGGATGACGAAGATCGTGACGGCGCACACGACGTACACGACCACCATGTGGCTGCTTTCGATGCGAGCCTTCTTGCCGCCGCCGCCTTTCTCCCCGCTGGCACCCGCCGCGGGCTTCGTGGCCACCGCCGCCGGTGGCTTCGGGGTCGCGGGTGGCGCCGTGGCGGCCCCGGAGTCGGGCTTCAGCGAGGGCTTCGGGAGCATGAACGGAGACGGCTCGACGAACACGCGGAGGTCGCCATGGGCCGGTGGGGCGTTCTCGGCCGTCAGTACGAACTCCAAGATCTCCTCCTCGCGCGCCAACACCTTATTGGGGTCGGCGTGGTACTGGATCACCCCGTTGGCCACGTCCCTATGGGAGAAGCTGAACAGCGGGGGGTCGACCTCCTCCTCCTCATCCTCGTCGTCACCTTGCCTCTTCTTCCCGCGCCCGCGACCTCTCTTCCCGGCACCCACCTCTCGCTTCGCCATGCGACCATAGGGGTCCGGATCCTTATCCGTCCTCTTCAGCATCCCGAACCTCAGCGGCTTGTGGATCTCATACACCGGGACGCTACGCGTGGTGGCGGCCAGTTCGCTGGCATCCAGGACGTCCAAGGTCAAGTTCACGGGCTCCCCCGGACGCGCCAACAGCATCACACTGCCCTTGGCCACCTGAGCGATGACCTTGATATCCAGGCGCTTCTTGACTATCACGTTTTGTATGTCGTAGATAATGAACTCGAAGTGGTCCGTGGAGCTGCTGATATCCGTCTGTATGTAGGACACGTCCTCGTTCTCCACGTTGCGCTGGGTGAACTGATACACCGGCGAGTCGTGCATGTACAGCTGGCCGTATAGCGGAGGAATCGTCACGTTATACATCACCTTCAGCCGGTCGCCGTTGGTGCGAATATTGAAGGTCCCCGGCCCCAAATAGGCGGACGCGTACTCTTGACCGATCTTCAAGGTAGTGACGTTGAACAGCTCCAAGGTCAACGGGTGGACGACCAGATTGAATATCTTGTACATGGGTCGGAAGTGACCGTCGCTGACGTAGAAATAAAAAGCTCCGGGGTTCATGCTACCGTCCTGGATGAACACCAGCCTGTTGTCGTCCACGTCCTTCTGGCTGAAGGTCCCGATGGCGACATCCATGTTGTCCCTCATAGCGATGTAGCCGTTGTTGGGGGCGTTCTCGATGGTGTAGATTAGCTCGGCGGGGGAGGTGTCCGGGTCAATGGTCAGCAGCTGCTCGCGGGTGATGTTGGCCATGAAACCCTGGACCAACTCCACCTTGGGGTTCTCCGACATCAGGCTGAAGCGTTGGTCGTTGATCGGTAGGATGGTCATGTTGAAGGCGTTGCCGAAGGACGTCTCCCTCGCCTGCGGCTCCTCCTCGGAGTCCTCCGAGACGGTTCCGGTGCGGATAACCAGGGCGAAGTAGAACGCATCCCAGAGGGAGTCCGAGTGGTCGTGGCGGTACATCACATTTTCCTTGTTGATGTCCTTCTGAGAGAACGTGTCGCCGATGGAGATATTGAAGGTCTCGTTGGTGAGATATCCGTGCAGCGGTACTTTCTTCAGCACGTAGACGACCTCCGGACTCGGGAGTCCGCTGGACGACAACCGCCGCCGGAGTCTGGATATATCCAGATTGTTCTTCGTAAGCGACACCGTGGCGCCCTCCTCCAGGACGGGCGGATCGACCAGGATCAGCTGATCCTTATTGTCGTCGTTGATATGCTCGTAGGAGACTTCAATGCTGAACGTCTGGTAGGAGAGGCTCTGCGCGTAGGCGGTGGACACCTCGAAGGTGAAGGAATCCTCCTGCGTCCAGCCGTCCAGGCTGGCCGTGTGCTGGTAGTACACGGTCCCCTCATCGATGACGTCCTGGCTGAATGACGTCACCTCCATCTCCGTCTCGTTGAACTTTGTCACCAGGCGTCCATTGGTGGCCTTGCTCTGCAGCGTGTACAGGATGGGGCGGGTCTGGTTGGCGTCGTTGGTGATGGCCTTCAGGTGGCGAGGCGTGACGGGCTGCAGGATACCCGGGAAGGCCTGCAGGGTACGGAGGGCAGCCAGCTTGAGGACAAGGGGCAGGGCCTCCACGTGGAACGTCTGGCGGTCTGCCGTGTTGGACCCGTCCGTCACCGTGAACTGGAACTGACCCTCGTCGTTTCCTGGGGTGAATAAATGACACGAATGACACTGGGAGCTAAACAGTACATCGGAGAACTATGGAAAGCGGAACTACTACTAATATTTATACCCAAAAGTAGCTTAAAAGTGTGCGTATGAAGTTCTTCCAATATGAGTACACAGATATACACAGACACGACAGGAATAGTTAGATATTATATAAACATTATATATAGAGATAAACATTGTGAATATTTTTCACCACTACACACGTATCACAAGAATACACACACACTAGTTTAAACGTTTATGTAGATCATTATTAACATTATGGAATTTACACACACCTACACACATATTACCGAAATATACACTAATTTAAATGTTCATACATGCATTATGAGGATACTGTACAGATATACACAACATTACATACATTTGAATAAATCTCACAAGATAATAAGTCTTAATCCGAAGCGTAAATAGCATCAGGTCATTAGTCTTATACCTCGATGCGTAAATATCACCGGGCCAATTCTTACTAGTTTTATTCTAACCCCGATGCGTAAATATCACCGGGCCATAAGTCTTACTAATGCTATTCTTACCCCGATGCGTAAATATCACCAGTCCATTGTTGATGTGCATCTGGGTGAAGTTGACAATGTTCTGGTTGGGCCGGTCTACGAGCGTCAAGTCGCCGTTTGTGGGGTTTGTGATGATGTACATGACCTCATCCTCCGGCGTATCCTTGTCGGCGGCCTTCAGGTTGTTGGGGGAGATGGGCGTGGCGGAGCGCACCCACACCGTCAGCGGCCTGTTCACCTCCACCACGGGCTTCTCGTCATTGGCCGGCGTGATGGTCACGTGGATGGTGTGCGGGTTGCTGCGGTGCTGGGTCTCCACGACCTTGGCCATGATGGCGAACTGGTCCGACAGGGTGTCGCTGTCGTCGTGGACGTAAGAGACCTTGCGGGTTTTCACGTCGTTCTGGTTGAACTGGACGACGGAGCGGCCCGGTTGGTCCACGTGCTCGATCGTTCCGTGGATGGGTCCCTTGACGACGACGTACTCCAGCGCCTGCCGCTTGTAGTAGTCGTTCGTGATCTTGACGATGTTGACGGACAGCGTCTTCTTCCCGCCTTCGGGGATGGCGAAGCGGGTCACTTTGACCGGGATCGTGGTCGGGATGACGGCCAAGACGAACTCCAGACCGTGCAGCGAGGACATGCCGTTGGTGACGTCAAAGATGAAGACATCCGTCTGATCGGATTGTTTCGGGTCGCCGTTCGTGCCTTCGTGTTGGTACATGAGGAGTCCCAAGTCGACATCGGTCTGCGTGAAGGAGAGCCGCCTCGTGGAGGAGGCGTCGACCCCATCGTCCAGCTCCATCTCCTCATGGACGTCCAGCCAGAGCGTTCCGTGGCTCGGGGCCCTGGTCACGGTGTACACGATATCCACGGGTTTCGTCTCCGGGTGGGTGACGAGCAGCTCATCCGCTGTGATCGTCACGCTCTCGCCGGTTTCCACGGGCGTGACCACGTTATTGACGATGGCCGGCGGGTCGTTGTGGCTCTCCAACAATATGTAAACTCTGACCTCCCCCGTCACGCTGGCCTCGCCGATTTTCACCGTGAACCCGAAGCCGTCCTCCAAGTATTCTGTGTTGTCGTGCTCGTATACGACGACCCCCTTCTTGAGGTCACCCAGGTTAAACCGATCCTTCTCCACCCCGCTTTTCTTCAGCTTACCGTGCTCGGGGGCTTGGCGGACGGTGAACTTTACCTCTTTGTCGTCGACGTCCAAGTTCGTCTCGATAGTAATCGCGTCGGTCGTGATCAGTTCCGAGCCGCCCTTTTCAACGTAGATACCGCTGGAGTTGCCGCCGATGGTGATGTACGGCTCCGAAGCCTGCACCTCGAAGACCCCGACCTGCTTGAATTGCCCATCGCTGACCCACACAGCGGACCTGCCGTAAGCGGGGCCGAAATGCTTGAAGTACACCAGCCCATCCTGGAGATCCCGCTGCGTGAACTCGGTGATTTCAACCGTCTGGTTATTGGTCCACATGATGGCCCCGTTAGTCACTTCGCGGATCGTATACTCCAAATCCAAGCTGTCATAGTCGATATCGGGATCGACGTAGCTGAGGTCATCAGTGGTGATCACCCGACCCCAGTTGGCGACCACGTGGAAGAGCTTCTCAACCTGCCGCTGAGGTTTATTATCATTACGCAGCTGCATCTTTATCTCGAAGGTGCCCGTGAATTCCGTTATCTCCTGCTCGTCGGCCGGCTGGCCCTGCCGCGCCTTGCTCATGACGGGCACGGCGGAGAAGGTGAAGAAATCCTCCAAGGTCTCCGAGTCGTCGTGGTGGTAGAAGAGCTTGCCGCCGCGGATATCACGAGCCGTGAAGGCGGACGCGTTCCTATCCGTCGTCTCGTCGGACATGGGATCCACCAGCTCGAGGACACCGTGCGAGGGGCTCATTACGACCGTGAACTGGAAGTTAGCGACGCCAGCGGACTCCATGTACAAATCCTCCTCCGTGATGACCTTCCGGCTCCCTTCGATGACTCCCATTATCCCGTTGTTGATGATCTGCACGTTGCCATCGTCCGGCTCGTAGCTCAGCTCGAACGTGTACACGGCGGACTCCGAACCCGGGATGTTCACCCTGAACTGAAACACGTCGTTGATTTCGTCGTACAAGGCCCTGTTGACGCGGTACATGATGACGCCCTGGTCGACGTCCGCCTGGGTGAAATTCCCCGCGATCTTCTTCTTGTTGAGTCGGCTGGCGTTGCGGTTGTGCACGCGGTACAGATTCCCGTGCTGCGGGTAACTAGTGATGGTATACACGATAACTTCAGCGCCGTGGAACGGCACGGAACTGATGGATTGCAACTCCTCCGTCGTGATGTATCCGTCCTTGGTGCCGATGAGATTAAGTCCACGGTTCCGCACCAGGTCGACTCGGATCGCGACGAATCTGATGTCGAACTCGTACTCCTCGGTGTTGACGTTGAGCGCGGACACCTTAAATTTGAAGTAGTCCCCGCGCTGCGTGCCCCCGTAATGGAGGTAGCGCACGCGGCTCTTGTCGACGTGCTCCTGCTCGAAGGTCGTCACGGTCGTCCACTGGTTGGTGGCGTACTGCTGGCGCTGGAGCTCTCCGTGGAACGGCGGGTCGGTCACCTCGTACCGCACGTCGAACACCTGATTGGGCGCGTTGGTGGAGAACGTCAGGTTATCCCGCAGTACTAGCATCTCGGCTCCCTGGGGCATGACCAGCCCCGTATTGTGAACCAGCCGCAGCTCCAGGGGCACCGCCTGGATGTGCAGCGTCCGGGGCTCGCTCACGTCCTTGCGGTCCGACACCTGGATCCGGATGAACTGGCTGAGCTCCCCGCGGTGGACGAACTTGATGTGTCCCTCGTTGATGTCCTCCTGCGTGAAGGACGTAATCCGGGCGCGGACCCCGAGCATGTCGCTGATCTCGAAGTAACCCACGTAGCCCTGTTGGTACTGCACCGTGTATTCAAGTCGCCCCGGAGGATCGTCGCGGTCCAGCGCTTGCAATATGCGCGGCGTCATCTTCACCATGGTGTTGGTCACCAGCACGAGGCTGCTGTCCTCCAGCAGCGCCAGTTCCGGCTTATCGTTCCAGGGGGCGACTTGGATCATCAACGTCATCCCGTATTTCTTCCGGAACAATATCGGCGCGTCGGGATCGACGCCGACGAACTCCAACTCGAGGCCGACGCTGTCGGAGCGGCTCTCGGACCCGTCGTGCTTGTACGAGACCTTATTCCGCAGCATGTCCATCATGGTGAAGACCGTCTCCCGGCCGGCCCTCTGGGAGACGTCCACCTCGATGGCGCCATGCTGCGCCGGGTTGACCACCTTGAAGATGACGCTAGAGTCCCGGATGTCGTGCGCGGCGTAGTGGGCGATGACGTCGATGTTGTTCCTGCTGACGATGCCGTGGCCGCCCTCGCGCACCACCATATCCTGGACGTGCACCACTTGGGAGGCCGGGGGAGCTGGCTCCCCTTCCCCCGTGGCTCCTTGGCGGAAGCAATTGGCCTCATCACACTCGCACTGGTAGTAATAAAAGCCATCCTCCACGCAGCGAGCGCCCTCCACGCAAGGGTTACTCGTGCAGGGGAAGTTCCACAAGCAATCCGGCAGCAATCCCTTCGTGACCTTGGCTTCCCGGAAGCCAAACAGCTGGCCGTCGACCTTGAAGTTCTGGATACAGCCGATCAAGGATCCGCCAGCGGCGTTGGATCCGGACAGCACCTCTAGATTCCGGGTCACCGCCCGGGCACGGGTGACCACGTTGACGCCCCCGACGTAGATGTACCCGAAGAGATCAAGAAAGGCTGTCTCCCCGTGGTCGCCGGCCGGACCCTCGATCCGGTTCCCATCGACGGAGACGGACACCAGGCTGGACTTAATCATCACCTCCACTTGGTGCCAGAGCCCGTCGTTAATCATATCCGGAGAGGCCAGAGACACGTTGCCGTTGCCTTTATCCAACGTCAGCTTCAGGTATCCCTGGACGATTTCCAGAGCGAAGAAATCCGGATTCGTCAGGGATCTCCCGAAGCTGTATACGACCAGCGCGTAATCCGAAGCCGTCCGGATATCGAAGGTAATCCGCCCTTCTCGCCGTGTCTCCAACGGAGGGAAAGCGATAAAGGATGTATTATGTAGAAATGATATCGCCTGCTCGGAGGTGGAGCCGAACTCGAGGCTGCAGTCCCACATGATCTCATAGACTTCCGTGGGGTCCTCGACACCCCGCGCCATCTGTAGAACGTCCAGCGCGTTGAAGGACATGGACTGGATGCAGCCCCGGAATGAGTCCAGATGGCCGTAGAAGACATCCGCCGAGGCCGCCACACCACCCACGTGGACACCCTTATTGATGTTCAGCTCGTGGAAGCTGCCGGGCGTCGTGGTCGACGTGGTGGTGATGTTATCGATGGTCAGCTCGACGCGTTCTGCCGTCCGCCTCAGGTGGACGAAGTGCCAGTGGAGGTCGTTAAAGATCAGTCCCGGCGGAGAGCCGAGGCTGGCCTCACCGGAACCCAGATCCAGGCGGACGCGGATGACGCCACGCAGTATGTGGATGATGCAGTAGTCCGTGGTGCCCCCCGCCAGGAACAGCAGGCCGTCCGGACTGGGCGTCCGGAACTGGAGCTGGATATCTGTGTCACTTCCGGCATCCTCCACGGGCAGCCAGATGTAACTCTCGCCATAGAAAGACGCTACCAGACAGAAAAAAACACATTAGTGAAGATATGAGATTGTTCGGCGAATACTGAATAATCTATGGATGGGTTGGATATACATATGTATGTTGTCCTTTATAAGCGGTTCAACCACTCAACCGAAGGCGAGAGCGGAAAGGGGCCAAAACAGCATTTACGACATATTATTGGATCCTTTGTTGACCAGTAAATCCTGCCATAAACTTACGCATTGTTTTCAGAGAACGGCATCCTTTCTCACATACAGATAAAACCAGTCTGATTAAAAGTATTTCTACGAATGTCCTTTGAGGGTTTTATGAATCGTATGCGTATATATGTGGCGAATACTGAATAATTTATAGATTTGTCGGACATACATGTGTAACGTTGCCTTCATAAGCGGTTCGTTGAATCATATGCGTGTATATTTATGAAGAAATATCCTCAGATAATATGTGCCCCCCCCCCCCACTTTTTTTTAGGCGTGCCCCCTTAGGTTTTTATTAAGGGGTCGTCACTCGACCGAATGCGCCCCCCCCCCTCCCCCTTCACCAGCCCCTTCTTAAAAGTGTCGGATGCGCCTTGCCACCCCTACCCCCCCCCCACCTCCCCCCTCCCAATAGTTTGATCCTAACTAATTTAACTATCGGCCTAATTTTACTAGGCGGCTTGCCTGTTCGTCCCATTTCTTGGGATAGGAGGGGGTGGGGGGGTGGGTAATAATAAACAGATCAAAGCGAGGAAGCGAGGAAGCAATTTGACGATTTCCAGGCCTGCTCACTAAGCCAGACATGAAGTGTAGCACGAACAGGCGTCTGCTTGAGAGACGCAATTTCCGCTCAGTGAAACTGTTGAGGGAACCTCTATTGCTCTGGTGATGGCACGCTGAGCTGTAGACGTACGGGTCTGAGGTTCGATCCACAGCCAAGATCGTGCCAATTCAATCTGAGGTTTGTTTCACGTTCATCTCATTGTCTCCGGACAAAGGTGCCCCCAAACACCAATTCAATCTGAGGTTTGTTTCACGTTCATCTCATTGTCTCTGGACAAAGGTGGCCCCAAACACCAATTCAATCTGAGGTTTGTTTCACGTTCATCTCATTGTCTCTGGACAAAGGTGGCCCCAAACACCAATTCAATCTGAGGTTTGTTTCACGTTCATCTCATTGTCTCTGGACAAAGGTGCCCCCAAACACCAATTCAATCTGAGGTTTGTTTCACGTTCATCTCATTGTCTCCGGACAAAGGTGCCCCCAAACACCAATTCAATCTGAGGTTTGTTTCACGTTCATCTCATTGTCTCTGGACAAAGGTGCCCCCAAACACCAATTCAATCTGAGGTTTGTTTCACGTTCATCTCATTGTCTCTGGACAAAGGTGGCCCCAAACACCAATTCAATCTGAGGTTTGTTTCACGTTCATCTCATTGTCTCTGGACAAAGGTGGCCCCCAAACACCAATTCAATCTGAGGTTTGTTTCACGTTCATCTCATTGTCTCTGGACAAAGGTGGCCCCCAAACACCAATTCAATCTGAGGTTTGTTTCACGTTCATCTCATTGTCTCTGGACAAAGGTGGCCCCAAACACCAATTCAATCTGAGGTTTGTTTCACGTTCATCTCATTGTCTCTGGACAAAGGTGGCCCCAAACACCAATTCAATCTGAGGTTTGTTTCACGTTCATCTCATTGTCTCTGGACAAAGGTGGCCCCAAACACCAATTCAATCTGAGGTTTGTTTCACGTTCATCTCATTGTCTCCGGACAAAGGTGCCCCCAAACACCAATTCAATCTGAGGTTTGTTTCACGTTCATCTCATTGTCTCTGGACAAAGGTGGCCCCAAACACCAATTCAATCTGAGGTTTGTTTCACGTTCATCTCATTGTCTCTGGACAAAGGTGGCCCCAAACACCAATTCAATCTGAGGTTTGTTTCACGTTCATCTCATTGTCTCTGGACAAAGGTGGCCCCCAAACACCAATTCAATCTGAGGTTTGTTTCACGTTCATCTCATTGTCTCTGGACAAAGGTGCCCCCAAACACCAATTCAATCTGAGGTTTGTTTCACGTTCATCTCATTGTCTCTGGACAAAGGTGCCCCCAAACACCAATTCAATCTGAGGTTTGTTTCACGTTCATCTCATTGTCTCTGGACAAAGGTGCCCCCAAACACCAATTCAATCTGAGGTTTGTTTCACGTTCATCTCATTGTCTCCGGACAAAGGTGCCCCCAAACACCAATTCAATCTGAGGTTTGTTTCACGTTCATCTCATTGTCTCTGGACAAAGGTGGCCCCCAAACACCAATTCAATCTGAGGTTTGTTTCACGTTCATCTCATTGTCTCTGGACAAAGGTGCCCCCAAACACCAATTCAATCTGAGGTTTGTTTCACGTTCATCTCATTGTCTCTGGACAAAGGTGCCCCCAAACACCAATTCAATCTGAGGTTTGTTTCACGTTCATCTCATTGTCTCTGGACAAAGGTGGCCCCAAACACCAATTCAATCTGAGGTTTGTTTCACGTTCATCTCATTGTCTCTGGACAAAGGTGCCCCCAAACACCAATTCAATCTGAGGTTTGTTTCACGTTCATCTCATTGTCTCTGGACAAAGGTGGCCCCCAAACACCAATTCAATCTGAGGTTTGTTTCACGTTCATCTCATTGTCTCTGGACAAAGGTGCCCCCAAACACCAATTCAATCTGAGGTTTGTTTCACGTTCATCTCATTGTCTCTGGACAAAGGTGCCCCCAAACACCAATTCAATCTGAGGTTTGTTTCACGTTCATCTCATTGTCTCTGGACAAAGGTGGCCCCAAACACCAATTCAATCTGAGGTTTGTTTCACGTTCATCTCATTGTCTCTGGACAAAGGTGGCCCCAAACACCAATTCAATCTGAGGTTTGTTTCACGTTCATCTCATTGTCTCTGGACAAAGGTGGCCCCCAAACACCAATTCAATCTGAGGTTTGTTTCACGTTCATCTCATTGTCTCTGGACAAAGGTGCCCCCAAACACCAATTCAATCTGAGGTTTGTTTCACGTTCATCTCATTGTCTCTGGACAAAGGTGGCCCCAAACACCAATTCAATCTGAGGTTTGTTTCACGTTCATCTCATTGTCTCTGGACAAAGGTGGCCCCAAACACCAATTCAATCTGAGGTTTGTTTCACGTTCATCTCATTGTCTCTGGACAAAGGTGCCCCCAAACACCAATTCATCCATCTTGTCGGCAGAATTGGCTGCTACTGTACAACAATGATTCCTAAGATCGGTATTTCAGGTTGTTAAAACCGTTTCCTAGTCAATTAGCTGGCGGGCTGGCTGCCTTCCATGAAAGACGACTCGCCTAGTCTGCTGCCAATACTGCCAATTAGCCTACACAGGTCATATCCAGCTCCCCAGGAAACTGTCGAAACCTTCACCTTAAGTCGTTGCTCTGTTAAATGAAGCAGGGCTGATGTTCGTTAAGATTGAGAACTTGGGAGCTTGGGGCTTGAGTTAATTGCGAATTGCGCAATACACTTTATTCAACCAGTAGCCTTGAAGTACATAGAACGAGACTGAAGTGGCGACGCAACCACTCCGTGTGTATCACCGAGGGCGAGAGCGGAAAGGAACAAAAATAGCATTTACGACATATTATTGGATCCTCTGTTGAAACCAGTAAATTATGCCATAAACTTACGCATTGTTTTCAAGGAACGGCATCCTTTCTCACATACAGATAAACCAGTCTGATTAAAAGTGTTTCTACGAATGTCCTTTGAGGGTTTTATACGCCGTGAGCCCCTTGTCAGCATTGCTAACGCGATGTCCTCAGTTGTTGCATAAATAGCCTTTAGCGCTCCTGATGTTATAGCAGTTGTCTAGACTATTTTAATATGTACTACATATTAAAATATCGCAAATCATAGTTCACATTAATCTACTGTGAGGCGCCACTGTATGTGCACTGCATTCTGGGTATTATTTTTGTCTTTGCGAGATGTCAAGATGACGTCATCGCATGACAACATATTTTGTAGACACTTAAAGCAATATACTTACATGCGCCATCTTAGATTCTTTACATTTTAGAATCAAGACTAAAAGTATCTCAAAATTATGATGCATATATGTTTTATATCTCTGAGAGTTTGTAAAGCAACAATTTCAACATAAAACTGCGCGGTTTATTTATATCGCGCGGACGTGATAGCGAGCCGCGGTCGACCTCACACACAAAGTACCGAACAGCGAACAGGCGCGCAGGGATATAAAGCCGGCCACCAACTTCTGCTCCGGTGACCAAATTGCTTCTCGCCGAAGAGCCCACAGGCTTTTAGGACTTAAATTCTAGACAAAATATACTTTTTTGACATGGGGAAGAGGTTGGTAATACACAAAAACAGAATATATTGCTTTAAACATGCAATATTGTCATCTATGTAAAGGAAAGTTACGTAATCTGAATGCAAGTTAGACGCGCTCATTAATTTTATACATGCCTTGCCGATACCATGGAAATATGGTATTTATGTCCCTAGAAAAAATTAAGAGAACACCAAAATAATTCCCAGAACTCTTTGCGCCAGTCACGCTTTTTCCAAGATGGCGTATAATTGCGAAGTCGTGTATGTTGTAAGTCTTGTTAATGTCATTGCACGCAATGGACGGCTTGTAAATGACTCACACGCTTGAATCACTTCTATTACTCTTTCCCAGTCACTGCACATGCCCCATATTTATGTATTACCATTTTCATTGTGTGTGGATGTGGTCAGTTTTCTACAGACACACGAATCATTGTAGGACTGAGAGGTCCTGTAAGTTACAGTGACGCCTCTATCATAGTATCTTCATTATTTTTCAACATTCTTTGTGCAGGTTTTTGCGACCTCTGCATCAAGTGCAACATAAAGCACGTAGCCGTTGATTTGTGTATATTTGTTACCAAAAAGTGTATTATACATAAGTAAAGTAAAAATAATGTAGGTTTTTTTTTCGGGAGGGGGGGGGGGGGGAGGGGGTTGTCTGGGTTTTCTTCTACGATGAAGTAAAGAAGCATTACGGTGATCAAGTAATCTGGACACCTTGTCGGATGTTATTCCCATCAGCCCGGCAGATAAGCGGCCGACTCGTCGGTGTGTGAAGACGGTGCGGCGCATGAAGTATTGAGATTACCAGGAACAAGCGGAGAGAAAGAAGCGGCGAGGAAGGGGGCAAAACAGCTGCAGCAAGACGAGTGGGGATGGGGGATGAGAGGGGGAAAGGGAGTGCGGGGGGGTAGCGAGGGAAGAGGAGGAAGGAGGGAGACGCAGCAATCCGGGACGACGCGGGTGGGGTGGGGGTGGGTGGGAGCGGAGGAGGAGGGAGACGCCAGACTTGGGATAGCGGGGTGTGGAAAGCAGGAGGGAGTGGAACATGGGAGGGACGCGGAGGGGTAGTTGGGTGGGAAGTGATGGAGGCTAACCTAGAAGAAGTGGTCTTACGGACAGCCAAAGCTGCAGACTATATTTATCTTCTCCCCATGCCCTACGCCGGGGCCAATGCGGCTTGCCTGGTTCCCCGGTTCGTCCGTCAGACGCCTGTGATTTCAATACACAAAGGGGCGGAGCGGGGCACCAGGTTAGAAGCCGCCGTTCCCCCCCACCTGGCCGACCGCGGATCGCGGTAAGGAGCGACGTTCACCTATATATTGAACCCCGCAGCGGCGGCGGCGGCGATGGCCTCCCGAATCCGAACGTTCCTGGAAGAGACTAGTGCTCGAGGCTGGTGGCGGGGGGGGGGGGGGGGGTGTGGAGGGTCCATGGTCCGAGGGAGGGGGGGGGGGGGTGCACGGACCGAGACGGACAGAGGCGCGTTCCATGCGGCATTACTACCTGGTCCCTGTCCGGCCCGGTCAGGCGTCATAAACAAACTAACGCCACCCCCCCCCCCTTCCCTCTCCCTATCCCCCACCACCACCCCATTCTCCATACCCGCCGCCACAACCCCCCCCCCCTCCCATCCCCCACTCACTCTTCCACATCCCACCCCATCCGATCTCATCCCATCCTGTTTGTCATTCCACTCCTGATAACATCCGCGTCCATCTCCACCTCTAGACTGATTCGCTCCTATTATCCGGGAGTTAAGTCACCCAGCATCGCCAGCCCGTCGTGGGGGGAAGGCGTTTACAAAGGCAGGACACGGCGGTTCATTCCTTACAATAGCGTCACAATCACAACAGGCCGGGTGGGCGTCCCACCACCGGGCGTCCCATCACCGGGCGTCCCACCCACAGGAATCCCATTCCCGGGCGTCCCACCACCGGGCGTCCTACCACAGGGCGTCCCAACACCGGGCGTCCCACCCCCGGGCATCCCGATCCCGGGCATCCCGATCCCGGGCGTCCCACCACCGGGCGTCCCACCCCCGGGCGTCCCACCTACGGGCGTCCCACCCCCGGGCATCCCATTCCCGGGCATCCCACCACCGGGCGTCCCACCACCGGGCATCCCACCACCGGGCGCCCTAACACCGAGCATCCCATCACCGAGCTTCCCACCACCGGGCGTCCCACCCCCGGGCGTCCCACCCACGGGAATCCCATTCCCGGGCGTCCCACCACCGGGCGTCCCACCACAGGGCGTCCCAACACCGGGCGTCCCACCCACGGGCGTCCCACCCCCGGGCATCCCGATCCCGGGCGTCCCACCACCGGGCATCCCACTACCGGGCGTCCCACCCCCGGGCGTCCCACCTACGGGCGCCCTAACACCGGGCATCCCATCACCGAGCTTCCCACCACAGGGCGTCCCACCACCGGGCGTCCCACCACCGAGCGTCCTACCACCGGGCGTCCCACCACCGGGCTTCCCTCCCCCGGGCGTCCCACCACAGGGCGTCTCACCACCGGCCATCCCACCGGGCATCGCACCACTGGGCGTCCCACCACGTAGCATCCCACCACCGGGGCGTCCCAGCGTCCCAATATATTATCTAGAGAGAGGATTGAAAGCGCACTGCACAGCAGCCATGGTAGCCGGCCAGCCTGGGATGGACATCCAGCATCCCTCATGTGCACCCATCAGGTCCACCTGTCACTACAGTTAGATAGGCGGCTGAGACAGACGCAAAACATTACGGGTCCCTTTTCCGTCGTAGTGTTTACCCCGAACCGACGTTCCGAAACGGTGATAAAACAGTCACCTGATATCACAACTTCCAACTCCAGTTATGGGGGGGGGAGGGGGGGGGGCGATGATGGTGATGATGGGCCTGCGCCAAGTTACGCGTAGATCTAGTGGTTTTTATGCACTGCCTCAGCACTTTTCTTTGACTACCCGTAATGGTTTCCTGCACCTAGTATTTCTATATGACTGAACGCTTTTGCTGCGCCACGTATATCTATATGACTAATTCGTAACAATTTCCTTTTGACTAATTCGTAACGGTATTCTGTACCACGTATTTGTGTATAAATAAATCGGAACGATTTTGCTTTGACGAATTCACAGTGCTTTCGACACCACCCATTTCTTTACGGATAAGATTCATATGTGCCCAAAAAACAAATCCATGTAACCGACGGATATAATGACATTATAAATAAACAATTATGAGATTCTTATCATTGTGGTGGCTACCCGTCTCATTTTAATCTAGCGAATTTGTTGCAATATTTCTGTCCCATGGACACGATTGATTAAAGCACTTTCAAGTTACTTGTTTACGTCGTCCGTGATAAAGTTGTGGACTACAGGCTATACTAAAAGGAATTAACATCGAAAATTATTGATGCAACCGTAATTTGGCAGCCTCAAAATGTCCAAACCAGTGAGTTATGTAGCTGCCGTGGGACTACATATTAATCTGGTTCATGTGTGCTCTTTTATATGCAGTCTACCCAAAACTATCGTTTATTGGTCTAGACAAGGTCTTTAAATATATACGCCGATTATCCGTTTCGTATGACTAGCTCTCCAATATATCACTCAATAACTAGCTAAGTGACCGGAAAACACAACTCCCAGTCGGTGGGAGCGAAATTGGTATATCAGTGACTTCTGCGGTATTCGCCCGGCATTTCCAAATATATGTTAACAGCTCGGCCGTACCGTGTCTGTTCACGGAAGTGAGACACTAATTAACATAGAGGCAACACGTTACTATCACGAACATTATAGCTTTGATCTTAAAGAACAGTATTTTCGCCTGCAAAAGTCATCCAAGAATGTCACATATTATGGCCTGCTCGTCTATTGTGCATATTAATCTATTCTTGTTACTAAATGTCATAGTTCGACGCGTGCAATAATAGCTCAGGTATTATACTACAAAGAAATTGGTGACAAAGTAGCCTTCCAATCCCAGATTGTAATCAGGCTCTAAGCTGCAGGTCAACAGGTGGTTACATATAACCACAAGTGTAATATAACCCCATTCTATCATCCCGGGAGGTGTAGCCTTTATGGGCACAAAAGCGGCCTAGAGCACCAACATTTCATATTCAACTTTTTACCATATTTAACCGTGTATTCTGGCATATGTCTATTATAATTCTGTTAAAAAAAAAAAAAAAATTTTTTATTTCCATAACCAAAATGCAGATATACAACAAGTTCGTCAATTTATATCACAATATTTAGTTACACTTTAAAGAGCTTGAGAGAGGGTCCCATTTCTTTGCAAAGTTGAAGATTTTGGACGTGTACTTTTCCAATTTATAATATATATTATATATATAATATATAATAGTGTTTTTAATACTGATAAAATTCGGAGCTATATTCATCCATTTACATCTATATATATACATCTTATTTATTAAAATTCTGTTAAAATCTGACTTCATGTTCTAATTTCACTACAGTATGCAACATTGCTTAATTTGGTGCCAGATATATGTGTAGAATAACTCTAGCGGGTCATATAACATGTAATTCGCCGTATCTCAAACTGTTGGTTCATCCTATTGCTATAGCTCCATATTGTGTTCACCCTCGGCTAGTTCACGGCTGAACATGGGACCAATACTTACCCTAAGTTTAAACTAAAGTTAATGACAAGTCACTGACAGCTAGAGAATAACAGTCTGTATGCAAGTAACTTCTTGGTCCCTAAAGAAAGCTACATCGCCTAAGGCCTGTTAATAACACCGAGTGGGAACATCTGCTCTTTATCAACAAGTGAATCCACCGGTTGATCCGGGGAGAGGGTGTAGGGGCAGGAGGTTGGTCTGGAGCTTGTTTCCGGCACGGTCATTTTTACCGACCCCTCCTCCCCCCCCCCCCCAACCTCCCCCCTACACACACACAAACACACACACACCCTCCCCTCCAACTCAATCCTGGAAACCGAAAACCTGTCCGGAAACACACATTTAACGAGTGTGTCTGTCAAGCTGGGTGTGAAACTAGCCCCATAGACTCTAGAAAGGGCCAAACAAATAGGGTTGGGTGTGCACCCATTCATCCCTGATATCTGCTACTTTTCAGGTTGGGAGGCTATGCTAAAATGGAAGATAAAATTGTACGCCTTCTTGTACGCAAGCAGAATGTTATAATGTACATTTAGTTTTGCTCCAGAGATTTGCTGAATTGAAAACAACAAGAGGCCACTATACCTTGAATACAGCGGTCGGTCTACCCGATTATTTACCCGATTATCTTCAGAAGTCAGAGCCAAAGAAATTGAATGAATTATAATGATGGCCCTGAGCCAAGCCTAGCTTTCTGGTAAGAAGAATGCCCATGTAGCAGTACATTCTTTAAAAAGAATGTACGAGGCGCAAGCCGAGTGCATGTCTTTTCAAGAATGAACTGTTACACGGGTATTCTCTGACTTAACGTACGGTGAGCCTCACCTGTTCCCCGTAGCGTGAGTAGGAGTTATTTTAAGATGTATATTGCATCTCTCGCTTCCGAAACTACTAAAATAGCTGACTGAATTCAGTCTATCTTTATCTTAGAACTTACGAAATGTATTATTGTAGCAATGATAGGCTTGAGTCATACGTGAGCTAAGCTGAAACAATGGTTCGCCCTGACATGGAAGAACGTCGGATCATGCAGCGAAAATTAAGTTTAGTAACAGATTGCAAGAATGAAGTCGTGTTTCGCATGAAGGCGTGTGTGCTACTTCACATGGATTATGTGTCGTCAATTATACAGACGATAATAGTCATTTGAATGTGAAATATGATACAATCGTTCAAATTATTAGATACTGAAAGGATATGATACGCAGTGATATTTCAATGGTGTTTGAAACACCCAGTGCCTTGTTTATGGATAGGATACGCTTTTCAAAATGAGTTTCGTGAGATTTACGAGAAAGAAAAATGATTTCTAGTGTGATTATAGGATATAAGGAAATGTCAGTATGTATTTTGCATACGAATTACATATGATCTCAAATTCAGTTTCGAAAAATGGATTTTGTGATCTACGCTTGTTTTGAAGAGAAATGTCTATCAGTTTTTGCTCGAGCTTTCCATCGGGCGTCAAGCTTCCAGTTCATCATCCAATAGGTCCTGGGTTCGAATCCGGGCTCGGGCACCTAATCTGGGGCATGTTTCATTCCTTCATCCTTCATCGACTCGGGAGGTTCCTTGGCCCAATTTAGCCTGTATGTGCACAAAAGTGGCCTAAAACACCAACATTCCATTCCATTCCAGTTCATCATCCATTGTGGTATTGACTTGTTTCAGAGAAGCTCACTTATTGGTCAAGATTGGCATTGACTGCGATTGTCGATTTCGTAACAGAAGGAAGATTGTTCAACAGGAAAATTGTTTGGTCTCCTTGAGTCAAACGCAATTGATCAGCTCGCTAAAACAGTACATTCTTGAAAATTAATGTACGGTTTAGACAATAGGATAACGTCATAACAGTACTTTAATGGTTAATTAAGGCCACAGATCCCTCACAAGACGGATCCCGATTCGTCCATGTCCCCAGAACGGTGATAGGCTGCATACAAAGCAGGAACTCAGAACAATACATGACAACAACTTGTTTTCCTTCTAAACGCAATCAATTGATTTGCGAGACATCCGGGATACTGACACAAATTTTCTAGGTATTTTACACAACAACGGTTTTGAGGGATCAGGGCACTTTGGCCTTCCCAACTTCGACAATGGAACACATGATGAATCCATACGGTGTCTCCCCTAATCAGAAGCAGTGGGTAGTTGGGGGTATACATCTACAGGTAAGTGGACGGCGTGGAGCCATCCCATCCCGGGCGTCCAGCGGTCGCCCTCACAAGTGGAGCATTGCATGTGTGGGGCTGACGGCGTGGTTGATTAGGCCGGGATGGGGTGTTATCCGAACACCCTTCCCTACACCGCTGTCCAGGGGAGTGAATCCAGACAACCGCTAATTGCGGCATCAGCCTTCATCTTCAGAATCTCCGTGGTCAAGCAGCGATAAAATCCACCCCCCCCCACCCCACCCGCTCCCGTCCGGCGCTAGTATGGGCCTCCCAAACGCCCTCTCCCGCACCCTTCACCCACGCCCTTTGAAAGCTATGCGGCGCGAACGCATTTATATTCCGCAATGAGGAGAGGATTTGGGCTGACCTAGGTCTATACATACAATACGGCGTCCGCCGCCTGCTGTTCAGATTGCCGTGTTGCACTTCCGTTTCTGTGGTGAATTGCCGGACAACAAGTCGATATATATGCGTATGTGTGTCTCTTTAGAGTGCACTTCAAACTGGGCTTTCCGGAACGCCCTCCTTTTACGAACGTGGAGGTCAGTTTTAGATGTAACCCCCCCCCCCCTCACACACACACCACTTTGTCCCCCCCCCCACGCCATACGTAAGTTATTTTAGGGGACTCCTCGCGACCACAATCTGTGATTCATAGGCTACGTAGATACATGCATACGCATACTCGTAGTAGTACTAACGTGTATTTTGGTTCGGACACCACATCTGTTGAGTTACTAGTCTAGTTAGTCCCTGTCTGACCGTAAAATTTTCCGTAAATATATATTGCACTAATAACCAACTGCAACGAACAAGTGTCCTTCGGGTTCATGAACGGGAATACCTACACATTTGATTTATTTACTTTATTATCACATTATACAAGGCATAGTCGTGGAAACGAGTGTGTGTGTGGGGGTGGGGTGGGGGGGGGGGTATCGTTTGCCTCCCTAACCGGCCGCCCAGTAATGGCTGACCCGAGCCCAATCTCGTTGTGACCCTATGCATTTTTAATACGTTATTAAATTTGCATGCGGTACATGCTAGACGGAGCCCCCGGGGTGGAGAGGGACGGGGAGGGGGAGGGTGGAGTGACAAGGACGGGTGGGGGGGGGGGAAGAGGAGGGGGAGGGGGAAGAAGAGGGGTTCGCCGTGGAACCCCCGCCCAAGCTGCATCCGTGACTGCATTATATGCTGATATGCCAGACTATAACATATATTGTACAAGAATCTCCGTTATAACATCGTGTGCTCTGGATGTAACTGTTATAGCCGAAGTGAACGCACTCGGCAACACTTCAACAGGTCTCGCGTTCATCTCCCGCAGTCTTGGCATCAACGCATTACCCCAGGAAGTTGGTTGGGTCCGGCTCCGGTTCAAATGTGGCAAAACGAAGGCATATCAATTCACGCAGGTATAGTTTAACATCGGGATTATTGGATTATCGCAGCTGAAAGGATGAGTTGGCGCATTGTCAACCACTACGTGAACCTATATAATGAGATAATGAGGTGAGTTCATAATTTTATATAAAAAACTCAAGTAAATATTGGATTATATTCGACTTTACTTTGATTCTCGCTGTCAGCCGCATAATTACGCGTTACACCGTTTGGGGGTATGTATGGGGTGGGGGGGGGGGCAATTTGAAAAGGAGCGACATCCGTTTCCTTGAGAGAGGGGGTGGGAAGGGCTTACATAACATACAACATAACATACCCCCCCCCCCCCAACTCCGCTGGCCTAATTAGCGATTTTTGCGCGTTAGTATTAACGATACCATTTACTATTTTATCATGCCGCACTTCTACAGGTGACAATAGTATACCTATTGTATTATATGTTTATACATCGTGCCGCACGACATCTCGGGGCACATCAACATAGACCTCATGATCTTTCTCAGTCTATCGTTGCCGATTCACGTAAGCTTACTGAGCGGGCGCGAGAGTCCCTCCACTCCGCAGGTTGTGAGAGCCAGCCTGTAGACTTACCTGTGAGTCCCCGCACACAGGCCACGGCGTGCGAAGCTATCCAGAGACCGATCCAGAAGCGATATAGTGAATCCCGAGGCCCTAGCAGCCTTGTCATGATTACTGGCGGTCTTTTGCAAGTGGCGATATCATATATACACCAGTCAACAACCTCCTAGGTCCTGATAAATAGCACTACGACATCGTGAAATGACTGATTGCGCCGAAACAGCGGATCTTCATCAAATCAAACGCGAATCACAGCGGGAAGATGTGAAGGCGAAATCCCTATACTCGCTTCGACCTCCTCGGTGATCAGTGATGCAGAGAACGAACAGTGCCTTTGGCATTCGATAGGTGGCGGCACTGTATGGTAGCTGCGTACTTTACCTTTTTAGGCCCAATGGCCGATTTCAAAATGACATTTGTAAAGCGTATGAAATTGTAAGTTAAAGGAGTATACACGAAACAAGTACCTTACAATCATATCTTTGCGTACGTCGTATAAATGTCGTGTAGGACAATAATTAGCGAAGGTAGTGACCAATATACCGATGATTTCACTCGTTTAAACGGCTGGAAGGAACCAACGTCATATCAATACTGGCCAATTGGGGGCGCCACTAAAGCAGCCGCTGGAGGCTGGCAGGCCCCGGATGGGATGCTAATGAAGCGATGCAGGCGGCTGAGAAGCCTGCGATACAGGGAGACTTAATAAAACAGCTTATGTCTGCTTGTCACTCACAGATAAAGGCAGACCCTGTATTCTGTCCACGCGTTCTTCATCCATTTTCTCTAGGTAAGTGTTTAGTGTATTTGGCGACCTTGTCTCCGAATCATTTGAGGATTAATTTTCACTGGTGAGCTTTCTGTAGCTGTCACATTGTCACTGGCACTGTCTTGTTGTCGTCATGCGTTCGGTCTTCAGTCCTTGTTGGTTTGTGGGGTTGTGGTCCTTAGCCAAACATAATGTCCAGTCTTCCGTTTGCAACACATGAATGATATTTGATTTTCTACACTGATTGTCTGTGCAGCTGAATTTGTTTCTGATCTAATTAGTTATGTCATTTCAGTCTAAACAAGACTTGAATGCCTTGGTCTGACGATTAAGAGGCAATAGTTTATAGCCAATACAATAGGCTGATAGGACACTGATAACATAGGGAGCAGGTCAAGAACTTGTACTTAGTGACTGCCCCAGGCCAGAGATTTTGGAACCTGATATAGAAATCTACTACAATCAGTATTTCTAATACCAAAAGTTTATTTAGATATCCTGTAAGGGTGGCATATAGCTTGCTTGCTGAAACCTAAGTTTGAAGGAATTTACATGTATTACCCTAGTCTAGATAGCCTCTCAAGAAGAGAATTTCAAATGAATGCAATAATGTCTCTATTTATTTACATACAAACTAGAGTACCTCAGATATAGATGTATTATTTTTGTTCTATAATATTAAATAAGACTTTTACAATATAAATACTCAACTTATAGTCAGATTTAATAAGTGTAGATCTATAGTAAGCTTAAATCTTTATATTTTTATCTTAATGGCTAAAATAAAATGTTATATATTATTATATTGATTATATAATATGTAAGACAGCTATACATTTTTTACTTATACTGAATGCATTATAAAATTATAATCTTTAAGAAAGAGTTTTTATCGTTATATATATCTTTACATCCAACATATAATATTTAACTCCTGCATACTAAGTAGATGCTTTTATATATAGCATTTACTTAACAAGGATTTTTTATTGATGTACAAATCTGTTATATATTTTGAGTTAATATGATGAATTTACATAAAAATTATTGCCTTATTTTATAAGTAAAAACATTTCAAACTAGGTAAATAAAATACTAAATATAAGTAGTCACTATTACCATATTGTGTAGTTAAATATATATAATTTTTGCAAAAAGCTTATTATAAAATAGGCCTTTATTATTATAATAGGGATATATCTTTATTACATTCCTATTACCATAATATAGATATATACCGATAGTTGTATAAGGTTTTCCAATCTTATGATGGAAACTAATAACATATTTATTATAACTTTTTTTAGCTACTTTTGTTATAAAAATTTAGTACCAGTAATTGCTTGCATTTGTAAATTATATATATTTAATCAGTTAACAAATGAATACAAAAAATGTAATGCTATTATATAACTATATTATTTAATAATGTAACCCTTTTGCACTTATAATTGAATGAAAAGAATGGAATACATATTCCATTGGTAGCTGATTTTGCACATTGATACTATATTTTAACATACAATATGTTAAGCTTATATATTTAGCTTCGTACTAGCCATTTCAACTTTATATGTACTGTAGTCTTTGACAATCATACTGTTATGCCTGTGACATATCTCATAGCATGTCATCTATGAATATTGCCATGAATTACTACATGATGTAGTAATTTTTGAGATTCAATGCACCATTTAAAATAAAATTGAAGAGATAGATATTGATAGTTGACCAACCTACAGTTGTACTACAGCCAACAGTGGTAAGTGAATTATTCTCACTTCAAGACAACCTTATATATACCCTGCTGGTAGCTGGTAGCTACCAGCTAGGCCATGTCCTTCTGCTGGTAGCTGGTATACCATGTCCCTCCTGCTGAGACCAGTGCAGCCAGTGATTATGTCCCTTCGGCAAGATATTGATGAATTTATTGATTTGTCAGGTTGTACAGCACTCTTCAGAGGGACTCATTACTCTAGCTCTAGCCACTCCATCGCCACTCTGACATGTTCCTTGGATGGCAATATCTTGTCAGGTTTCACTTGATGCTCTTTAGATCTCTGTAATGAGGTAGAGAGCCTTATCTGCCTTATTCTTCACTTGCAAGATTTCAGTTTATGGTGCATAAATTTGTAATGTGCTCTGCATGAAGATATAAATGCGACACCCAGACATAGAGTTTCCATTTCCTTCCTGGATTATTTGTCAGCCAGATAGTGACCAGATAGTGACCATATCTGTATGTACCGGTGCAAATTTTACTCAAAAAAGAAAACTTCTAAATTGAGAATAATGAGATAACATTTAGAAAGAAGCAGCTTTTTGGTTGTTAGCATTATTTAAATCACCTTTTGTTTTTTCATACTTGATGTATGATGTTTCACTTAATTTGAGAGGTTTATTTATCAGTGAAACCTGTTTTTCATTATGTTATTGGTATCAGTGGTGACAATATCAACATTACTCTTGACAATGTATTGTGTATAGATACTTTGAATAGTAAGTATGTCATGCGTTGAGACAACCATGCTTTCATGCTCTACATTAGCAAACCTCTAAGTTTTGGTGAGCTGTAATGGATATCTATCTACTTTAAAAGGCAAAGGGTCCTGATCATTTTTGACTGGTTTGTATATCTGTTACTTATATGTGTCTTGTATATCACGGTAGACTTGCTTAGTAAGTATTATTGTTTATTACTCAAATAGAAATGATGTTTTTGCAAATTTACATATATATATATCTATTTATATATATTCATTTGCAATATGTCAGGTAGCTTTTGTGAGCATATCTTCATTACTGTATATTATCATTATGCATTTGTTTGAGCTACAAAGGTACCTTATTATTTTGGTTGACTACATTTGTAGTCTTCAGTGAATATTTACAGTTTAATGTCTTTACATCATTAATATTTTTTCCACCTGTCTGTTCTTACGCCATGTCTATCACATCCAAGTGATGGGAGGATTCGTGCAGATTTTCTCTTGCCTTAAGATGTGCTTAGTGTACATGGATATATATGTATTTTCATTTTCCTTATCTTTGTAGATTGCTAGATAGAACAGGGATATCATTCATGGTCATGCGGAAGGAGAATTTGCTGCTGCGTAGAGATTGATGCATGCTTTGTAGACACATAGTAGCACACCTTGCAAAAAGGTAAAAAAAATGGGTTATAAGTGTTGTTTCTATGGAGTGAATTGTCTCTGTGTGTGTTTTGTGTACAGATGTCCATGCAACGTATGTAATCTTCCTTCTGCCATAGGTATTAAATAAAGAAAAGCATTTTATAAGAATCAAGGAACTATGCTACCAAATACTCTCCAAGGTGTGGGAGAAGTATCGAATCTGGACTTCGCCAGTTGACCTTTCCACACAAATAGTCAACTTTCCTATTGACCTTTGTCTCTAACAGTGTCCTTTTCCAACAGATTTTGACTTTAACTTCTGCTTGTCCAGGCAATGACTTTTAACAGTGCATTTTTGCAGTTTGAAAGGGTGCGAAAACAACCAGGAACCCCCCACCCCCGACGAATCCTGGCTTCATATTTGCTCTTGACCCATCAGATGTTGGTTGTATAATTATAATGCATTGCAGCTGTGATCCGTAGTGCAGCCATGGAGCTTCATGGCGATTCTGAGTTGAGAGAGTATATGTTCAATGTCTTTTCTTGACCTAACATTTGGCCTTGCATGGCGGGAAATTTATAACGGAAATATCATGCTATGTATGGACATCCTGACCATGTGATTTGTGTGCTTTCTTATCTCTATGTTTTCTTTTTGAATGTTGTGTATTATTTCTTTGTAACATATTTACTATATTTACGTAATGTTGACAGCTTAAGCAATCCTGACCATGACCGCAAATTATGAATTAAGGGTGAACCAATTAATATATATAATTTGCTATGATCTAAATATTTATTTGTAACTAAGATAAAGGACCCTGCAGAAACCCTAAACATTAAATATTCACTGGTTGACTGAATAGTTTTCAGCAGCAATGTTACAGTGTACCTTTAAAACGTGCATGAGAAACCACATGTAATGCATAAGTGCACAAGGCTATTTGGCGGGAAGTCATCTTTGTTTTGCTGTATGATAATTGCTGTTTATGAAATTTATAAAGTTTATGAAGGAAAGCACTCTCGATGTGTTGGTGGTGATCTACTTTCTGTCCGGCTCTACTGCTTTCAATGGCTCTAAAGCTTTGATGTTTTTACGCATGTAATGTCCATGAGCGACTTACTCTGAGATATTATAAATGCAATGTTGCATTTACTTCATGGGTCAAACATAATAAAGAGAGGCAACACAAAACGTTTGAACTTTGAAGTTGAAGTAATATGTTCATTAGCAGCTACCTCATCAATGAAAGGAAATTCAGTCGGTTCAAACGGTTACTTTGTGAATTCCGTAGCGCTGCGCTTTTGGTGTTGTAATGCATGAATTATATGTGCATAAATGCATCTTGACAGCCATGACCAATATTTTTGTATTGCCGGTTGTGCTGCAAGCTGTCGTACAAGGTATCTTGTCCGATCTTTTGCCATGTCGCGGAATACCTTGTAATCTGTGTGCCACGCGACTGACATCTTATTGACCAGTTGCTATGCTATGCTATGCCGCTGCAGCGCTGGTGTACGACTGTGCTATGCCGCTGCAGCGCTGGTGTACGACTGTGCTATGCCGCTGCAGGACTAATGTACGACTGTGCTATGCCGCTGCAGCGCTAATGTACGATCGCTCTGCAGCAGAAGCCTTATTGACCAGTTATATGCTATGCCGCTGCATCACTATACTGTACGATTGTCTTATGCCGCTGCAGCGCGAATGTTCTTGTGCTCTGAAGCAGAAACCTTATTGACCAATTATATGTGCTATGCCGCTGCAGGACTAATGTACGACTGTGCTATGCCACTGCAGGACTAATGTACGACTGTGCTATGCCACTGCAGGACTAATGTACGACTGCTATGCCACTGCAGGACTAATGTACGACTGTGCTATGCCACTGCAGGACTAATGTACGACTGTGCTATGCCACTGCAGGACTAATGTACGATTGCTCTGCAGCAGAAGCCTTATTGACCAGTTATATGCTATGCGGCTGCAGCGCTACTGTAGGTGTCTATATGTTAGTGGAGATGGAAACCCCTATTAATGATGCGTGGCTAGGAAATTGAAACCCTATTGTCCGATCTTGTCGTATGCGATCAAAATATCATGTTTGCTTCTGCGTCTGATTTGATGGTTAAACGGCACTTTCAACCTGTAGGGCTATATCGTTTCGTTTGCGACTGGGAGCTCTATGCGTCTACTTTAGGCGACTGAGAAACGTGTGTTGCTGGTTATGCGATGTGAGGGACTATAATCGGCTTGTGTTCTTTAGAGCTGGGAACTATTAACTCCCGACTGTAAATTGTCGTTGAAGGAAGCCCAACTGACCGGGTTATATGCTGCGGAGTTTTAATTTCGGCCTATGCTATGTTGTTATGGCCCCTCTTTTATGGCTGTATTTGTGTGACTTATAAGCCCTATTGCATACGACTTTTTGTCCAGCTGTGTGTTGGAGGGCAATACGCTCTTTTGTCCAGCTGTGTGCTGGAGGGCAATAAGCTCTATTGCCGAACTGTGTGCTCTGGGGAAATAAGCTCTATTGCCGATCTGTGTGCTCTGGGGCAACAAGATCTATTGCCCAGCTGTGTGCTATGGGACTATAAGCTCTATTGTCCAGCTGTGTGCTGTGGAGAAATAAACTCTATTGTCTAGCTGTGTGCTATGGGCTACAAGCTGCATTGTCGATATATTTGTCATCAACTCCATTGCCCAACTGTGCGGTACTGTTATATAAGCTCTTTTGTTCAGCTATGTACTATGGGGCTATATGCTCTATTGTCCAGTTGTGTGCTATGAGGCTGTAAGCTATATTGTCCAGCTGTATGATATGGGGCTATAAGCTCTATTGCCCAGCCAGCTGTGTGATATGGGGCTATAAGCTCTATTGTCCAGCTGTGTGCTATGGGGCTATAAGCTCTATTGTCCAGCTGTGTGCTATGGGGCTATAAGCTCTATTGTCCAGCTGTGTGCTATGGGGCTATAAGCTCTATTGTCCAACTGTGTGATATGAGGCTATAAGCTCTATTGTCCAGCTGTGTGCTATGGGGCTATAAGCTCTATTGTCCATGTGTGTGCTATGAGGCTATAAGCTCTATTGTCCAGTTGTGAGCTATGAGGCTATAAGCTATATTGTCCAGTTGTGTGCTATGAGGCTATAAGCTCTATTATCAGCCAGCTGTGTGATTTGGGGCTATAAGCTCTTTTGCCCAACCAGCTGTGTGACATGGGGCTATAAGCTCTATTGTCCAGCTGTGTGACATGGGGCTATAAGCTCTATTGTCCAGCTGTGTGACATGGGGCTATAAGCTCTATTGTCCAGCTGTGTGATATGGGGATATAAGCTCTATTGTCCATCTGTGTGCTATGAGGCTATAAGCTCTATTGTCCAGCTGTGTGCTATGGGGATATAAGCTCTATTGTCCAGCTGTGTGCTATGGGGCTATAAGCTCTGTTCTCCAGTCCCTAGTCCCTCCGGGAGGTCGCGCAGGACGCTATCTTCCTCAACAAGTTTCTCGTGCGCCGTCGGTTCCGTCGCCCCTAATAACTGTGGCTCACGCTCTGTGTGACGTGGAGGTCTCTGGCGCCAATCTGTTCCCTCCTTCAAATTCCCCGGCGGACCCGCCGGTCGGGTGAGCCGTGGTCGGGACGGTCGGTCCGATCCTGTTTCCATAGGATTGTCATTGGGCGGATAGTGCTAATCCCAAACAAATATATCGTCACAGATGATATAGCCAAAAAAACAATATCTATATAGCCAGGCGTACACACTGTGGAGCCAGGCGTACACACCGTGGAGCCAGGCGTGCACACCGTGGAGCCAGGCGTACACACCGTGGAGCCAGGTGTACACACTGTGGAGCTAGGCGTACACATTGTGGAGCCAGGTGTACACATTGAGGAGCCAAGCGTTCACACTGTGGAGCCAAGCGTACACACCGTGGAGCCAGGCGTACACACTGTGGAGCCAGGCGTACACACTGGAGCCAGGCGTAAACACCGTGGAGCCAAGCGTACACACTGTGGAGCCAGGTGTACACACTGTGGAGCCAGGCGTACACACTGGAGCCAGGCGTAAACACCGTGGAGCCAAGCGTACACACTGTGGAGCCAGGCGTACACACTGTGGAGCCAGGCGTACACACTGGAGCCAGGCGTAAACATCGTGGAGCCAAGCGTACACACTGTGGAGCCAGGTGTACACACTGTGGAGCCAGGCGTACACACTGTGGAGCCAGGCGTACACACTGGAGCCAGGCGTACACACCGTGGAGCCAAGCGTACACACTGTGGAGCCAGGCGTACACACTGGAGCCAAGCGTACACACTGTGGAGCCAGGCGTACACACCGTGGAGCCAAGCGTACACACTGTGGAGCCAGGCGTACACACTGTGGAGCCAGGCGTACACACTGGAGCCAGGCGTACACACCGTGGAGCCAAGCGTACACACTGTGGAGCCTGGCGTACACACCGTGGAGCCTGGAACCGGGAGGTATGTTCAGCATAAGCTATTGACGATCGTTTCTTCATATATATATATAGCGGCAGCGCAATCATATCAGTACGTGTATGATATGAAATGAAATTATCGTTGTCGGGCCCACGTTATGCACACGGGGGGAATTAGACCAAGGCAATTATGGGGGACGAAGAAGGGTTTGTATGATATTTGCTCCCGATTAGATTATCCTGACGGGGTTTCGAACCAGAGACCTATTGATCTGCAGTGAAATGTTACACCACCGGGGCCACGGAGACTCGCTGGTACGTGTATGGGTGAAACAACATCCAAGCTGGTTGGGGTTCAAAATTAACATCGACTGAAATGTGTTCCAAAAGATGAATCGAACGCAGAAGTATAGTGATTATTAAGAATTGTTTTTTTTCCTTTGGCTGTTTGTTGGACCAATAAATATTCGATATATTCGAAGTATCTGATATTTGCCTGACTTCTTTTCGCTTGACTTATTTTTGCTTGACTTATAGTCCCTTGACTTTTATTCGCTTGACTTTTATTCGCTTGACTTATATTCGCTTAAAACTTGTTCCAGTGTCTTATCTATAAGAACTGACGTTTATTTATCACGTTTTTGAACTTTTGTTCGTGTTTTTAGTTGTTTGAGGAACTGGTACAGTTTACGGTAGATATCTATGAGATTTGACATTAAAATGTTATCGGTACCTATAAATATATATACATATAGATCTACCTGTATATTGTGTGACCTCGTCGCTTCCTTTAAACCGCTTTGGCCCATACGGCGGCATAACACATCGAATAAGTTCATGCGAAAAATAGATGTATCCATAATTTTGGGAAGATTTCGAAGAAGACCTATGTTCATCGCGATAAAGGATTGCCAGCCTATTGGGATGTTGCCTGTTGACCATTTGCCTCTTGTGTTAAATGATGGAGAGCCGGGCGTCGTTCTGGGTTGAGTGTGGGGGCCGAGGGTGGTGTTGCTGGTTGAGGGGGGGGGGCGTTCCTTGGTCAGTAAGCTGTTCTGCCACGACCACCTGTTGCTGACGGCGCGAGAGAGCTCTTTTTGTGGCACGCACCCCACTTTGCCAGGTCTAATAAAGCCCTCATTAGACCTCTGAATAAGTGAACAGGCCCTCGGAAATGTTACTTGAAGGGATGCAATTATTCGCCTGCGACATATATCGCCCATTAGGTATTGTCACTAATGGTAGCATTACTTATTAATGCGCTCCCGGAGAGGAAAGGAATCGAGCTGCCGCCGCGGGGGGGTGCCGCTTGGGGCGCCACCTCCGCCCCCCCCCCACCCCACCCACCTTCCACCCTTCATCCCACCACCCTTTGCCCACCTTCCTGGGCTGCCGCTTGGGACCCCGCGGGCCCCCCACCCCACCCTCCTCCGCTGTCAGAATATCCCGGGCGCATTTTGATTGGACGACCATCGTTCCAATAGCTGCCCGCTATTCGCTCTCGTCCGCCTTCGCTGCTACCCCCCCCCCCCTCTCCCCCAACCGACCCCTTTCTCTGTACCGTCGACCCCTCCCCCCCACCCCCCTCACCATCGCCACCACCGCCACCATGGCCACCGCCACCACCATCAGCAGCAAATGCCATCACCCCTACGCCCTCCGCTACCTCCAGCCAGCATGTGCAAATGCCAAGTTATTTTCCCAATCCCGGCGGATGACTTGACCTAATATGTTTTGGGCCACATTTGAAATGACAATATTGACAACCTTCAAAGGGAAAGCCGGGTCGGGGAAAAGTTTTCGTTTTTTGTTAAACGTTACATGACGCTGTGGTGAAGAGTGAAGTGGCGCTGTATGGGCTATTCATGGATTATTGCACCAAAGACTCGTAAATTTAATTTGGGTGTCTGCTCGATGATAGACCAGGGAGATGCCCCCCGTCCGGGTGTTTTCATAGCCGACTGTGTGATAATAAGTGGTATGCAATAGGGTGAAGTACGAAAGCGTGGTAGCATTGGGATGTAAGGCGTGGCAACGCGTGGTAGCATTGGGATGTAAGGCGTGGCAACGCGTGGTAGCATTGGGATGTAAGGCGTGGCAACGCGTTAGCATCTTGACGTGAAGCGTGGCGTTGTTAAATTTCGAACGCGAAGCTTGGCATGGATGAGCATATGAGGTTCCATGAGGGGTGGCGATGTGGGGCAAGCTAGGCGTGGCAAGTTGAAGCGTGGCAGAAAGGGGCATGTGAGGCGTGGCAAAAAAGAACATGTGAGGCGTGGCAGAAAGGAACATGTGAGGCGTGGCAGAAAGGAACATGTGAGGCGGGACAGAAAGGAACATGTTAGGCGTGGCAAAAGAGAATATGTGAGGCGTGGCAAAAAAGAACATGTGAGGCGTGGCAGAAAGGAACATGTGAGGCGTGGCAGAAAGGAACATGTGAGGCGGGACAGAAAGGAACATGTTAGGCGTGGCAAAAAAGAATATGTGAGGCGTGGCAAAAAAGAACATGTGAGGCGTGGCAGAAAGGAACACGTGAGGCGTGGCAGAAAGGAACATGTGAGGCGGGACAGAAAGGAACATGTTAGGCGTGGCAAAAAAGAATATGTGAGGCGTGGCAAAAAAGAACATGTGAGGCGTGGCAGAAAGGAACATGTGAGGCGTGGCAGAAAGGAACATGTGAGGCGGGACAGAAAGGAACATGTTAGGCGTGGCAAAAAAGAATATGTGAGGCGTGGCAAAAAAGAACATGTGAGGCGTGGCAGAAAGGAACACGTGAGGCGGGACAGAAAGGAACATGTGAGGCGGGACAGAAAGGAACATGTTAGGCGGGACAGAAAGGAACATGTTAGGCGTGGCAGAAAGGAACATGTGAGGCGGGACAGAAAGGAACATGTGAGGCGTGGCAAAAAAGAATATGTGAGGCGTGGCAAAAAAGAACATGTGAGGCGTGGCAGAAAGGAACACGTGAGGCGGGACAGAAAGGAACATGTGAGGCGGGACAGAAAGGAACATGTTAGGCGTGGCAGAAAGGAACATGTGAGGCGTGGCAGAAAGGAACATGTGAGGCGGGACAGAAAGGAACATGTTACGCGTGGCAAAAAAGAATATGTGAGGCGTGGCAAAAAAGAACATGTGAGGCGTGGCAGAAAGGAACACGTGAGGCGGGACAGAAAGGAACACGTGAGGCGGGACAGAAAGGAACATGTGAGGCGGGACAGAAAGGAACATGTTAGGCGTGGCAAAAAAGAATATGTGAGGCGTGGCAAAAAAGAACATGTGAGGCGTGGCAGAAAGGAACACGTGAGGCGGGACAGAAAGGAACATGTGAGGCGGGACAGAAAGGAACATGTTAGGCGGGACAGAAAGGAACACGTGAGGCGGGACAGAAAGGAACATGTGAGGCGGGACAGAAAGGAACATGTGAGGCGTGGGAGAAATGAACGATAATCGTTCGTGCGTGGAATGCATTTCATAATGATTCTGAGGTACATTTTTACATGTTTATGTATTCTCCCCCCCCCCCCCCAGATCGATGCCATAATACATGTATTAGAATACTTTAAATCATTGCACACTGATGACTATTGTCGTTGATGCCCGAAAGCTGTCTTATCTCTACCTAAAGACCCGGGAAGCATCTCTAGCTCAGGTGGTAAGCAGGCCAAGCTGCAGATCAAGAGGTCGTGGGTTCGCACCCAGGCATCTGCATCTCCTTTATGCGTCCTCATACATCACACATTTCATTATCCCCGGAACATCCCAAATCTAACGCCCACGTGCAAATAAATAAATCATCTAAAACCAGCATTTTATTATTTTGATTAAATAACAAAAACCTTAGCGGTTTGTTAGCTAGCGCCAGAGAATAAAAGTGGCGTCATATTTTACCCTTTACTGGGTCGAAAAATTTACCGTCACTTGGGAGTCGCAACGGAGGGAAGGCCCTGGTGCATTTAATTTACTGATAGCAGTTGGTACTTCCAGCCCCATATGCCATATATGTCTCGCAAATATAGATAGAGAGGATGATCATATGATAGTATGATGGATCGAAGGCATCTCGCCTACAGCCCTAGCAGTCACTTCACCACGGACAACGACCTCTGTTTCCTGGAGTGACGTAGCCAGTGTTATTCAGCATCGCTAGAAGCGTATTTTAAACATTCATATGGGAGATTCTGGGATGATGGCAACGAGGATGCGGGCAACTGTATGTACGTTACGTGGTTGGTGATGTGCTGGGACTCCGGCTGGCTGTGTAGTGGCGTAAGTCATCCTGGTTATTGTCAAATGTTGGATCGTTCGAAATGATCAAATCGTACAAAAATCACAAATAAACGTTTGACCAACAGGGATGGAATACATTATAATACAATGGTTGCGTTCACCTGAGCAAATAACGCTTGATTTATCTTCGTTCGCCTCCAGTCTGTCGACTGAAAAATTATGAGGCATACATACATATGGCTTTTCCATACATAAAATGTCAATTTTCCAACTGATAAAAATGTCTACTCGAATGCATTATCCCTGCCATTATACGGGTTATGACAAACGAACGTTGTAGATGGTACATTTCATAATTCTCCTGTTGTTAAACTAATCCATAATAAACAATTTCTACAACAGACATCTTCAAGACATTAAAGTGTACACCTGAGTGATAGCATTAGCCTACTCATATTTCCTGACTTATGTGGGTATGTGAAGCGTGGTGGTATAGGATATGGGAAGCGTGGCAGTATAGGATATGTGAAGCGTGGCAGTATAGGATATGTGAAGCGTGGCAGTATAGGATATGTGAAGCGTGGCAGTATAGGATATGTGAAGCGTGGCAGTATAGGATATGTGAAGCTTGGCAGTATAGGATATGTGAGGCGTGGCAGTATAGGATATGTGAAGCGTGATAGTATAGGATATGTAAAGCGTGGCAGTATAGGATATGTGAAGCGTGGCAGTATAGGATATGTAAAGCGTGGCAGTATAGGATATGTGAGGCGTGGCAGTATAGGATATGTAAAGCGTGGCAGTATAGGATATGTGAAGCGTGGCAGTATAGGATAAGTGAAGCGTGGCAGTATAGGATATGTGAAGCGTGGCAGTATAGTATATGTAAAGCGTGGCAGTATAGGATATGTGAAGCGTGGCAGTATAGGCTATGTAAAGCGTGGCAGTATAGGCTATGTAAAGCGTGGCAGTAGAGGATATGTGAAGCGTGGCAGTATAGGATATGTAAAGCGTGGCAGTATAGGATATGTGAAGCGTGGCAGTATAGGATATGGGAAGCGTGACAGTATAGGATATGTGAAGCGTGGCAGTATGGGATAAGTGATGCGTGGTGGTATATCATATGTAAAGCGTGGCAGTATGGGATGTGTAAAGCTTGGCAGTATAGAATATGTGAAGCGTGGTGGTGTAGGATATGTAAAGCGTGGTAGTATAGGATATGTGAAGCGTGGCAGTATAGGATATGTGAAGCGTGGCAGTATAGGATATGTGAGGCGTGGCAGTATAGGATATGTGAAGCGTGATAGTATAGGATATGTAAAGCGTGGCAGTATAGGATATGTGAAGCGTGACAGTATAGGATATGTAAAGCGTGGCAGTATAGGATATGTGAGGCGTGGCAGTAGAGGATATGTAAAGCGTGGGAGTATAGGATATGTGAGGCGTGGCAGTATAGGATAAGTGAAGCGTGGCAGTATAGGATATGTGAAGCGTGGCAGTATAGGATATGTAAAGCGTGGCAGTATATGATATGTGAAGCGTGGCAGTATAGGATATGTAAAGCGTGGCAGTATAGGATATGTAAAGCGTGGCAGTATAGGATATGTGAAGCGTGGCAGTATAGGATATGTAAAGCGTGGCAGTATAGGATATGTGAAGCGTGGCAGTATAGGATATGTGAAGCGTGGTGGTGTTGGATATGTGAAGCGTAGTAGTATAGGATATGTGAAGCGTGGCAGTATGGGATAAGTGATGCGTGGTGGTATATCATATGTAAAGCGTGGCAGTATGGGATGTGTAAAGCTTGGCAGTATAGGATATGTGAAGCGTGGTGGTGTAGGATATGTAAAGCGTGGTAGTATAGGATATATGAAGCGTGGCAGTATGGGATAAGTGATGCGTGGTGGTATATCATATGTAAAGCGTGGCAGTATGGGATGTGTAAAGCTTGGCAGTATAGGATATGTGAAGCGTGGTGGTGTAGGATATGTGAAGCGTGACAGTATAGGATATGTGAAGCGTGGCAGTATGGGATAAGTGATGCGTGGTGGTATATCATATGTAAAGCGTGGCAGTATGGGATGTGTAAAGCTTGGCAGTATAGGATATGTGAAGCGTGGTGGTGTAGGATATGTGAAGCGTGACAGTATAGGATATGTGAAGCGTGGCAGTATGGGATAAGTGATGCGTGGTGGTATATCATATGTAAAGCGTGGCAGTATAGGATATGTAAAGCTTGGCAGTATACGATATGTGAAGCGTGGTGGTGTAGGATATGTGAAGCGTGGTAATATAGGATATGTGAAGCGTGGCAGTATGGGATAAGTAATGCGTGGTGGTATATCATATGTAAAGCGTGGCAGTATAGAATATGTAAAGCTTGGCAGTATAGGATATGTGAAGCGTGGTGGTGTAGGATATGTGAAGCGTGGTAATATAGGATATGTGAAGCGTGGCAGTATAGGATATGTGCAAACCTCACAATGAGGCCACAATGGGGGTAACTTGTAGAGTTGGACCTTTAAAAAGGCCGTGACTGGCGACACGCGACGCGTAGCAATGTGAAAGGATAGTAGATTCAGCCAGACTGCCACGGTCCACAAGGAGCCGCCGCGGATCGCGGGTATAGCACTGCCTGCGAAGCCTGGCGCTGTGATGAATGTGTGTGTTGAGTAGCCGGGACTAGATTTTCGCTTAAGTGGGGACGGAGAAAGGGAAGGAAGAAGTGACGCGTAAACGGCGACATTGTGGATGCAGTTTGATTAAGCGCCGCTCCACCCACTCAGGCGGATGGAAGATGGCGAATGGAGGGGTGAACCATTTAACTCAAGGCGGGCTGTTAGGGGAACTATTGTCGTGCACTCTTCATTGATAGATTGACTATCCGAGATTTTGCCTCCTCCTACAGAAGCGAAAACCAATTTTATAACGTTTCCTTCAAGAGGAAAACAATGTTATTGTTCATGTCACAGCCTAAAGCCTTGATTTCATATCATGTGAGATAGAATACCTCCCCGTCTGGCCCCCCTTGAAATACAATGATCCGTCCTTTAGTGCCGCCGAGCCTACTCGATATTCTTGGTGGACTTGAATGCACCCGAAGATTGATGACTTTCGCAAATATAGCTAGGGAGCGAAAACACGCAAGACCGACCCAAATTGTCTGGAAATAATACGGTGTAATATTTAAACTCTCGACAGAGGTAAATATAGTTGTTTTTTTCTTTACGGGGCACTGCCGCAGAAATCAATGACGTGAATGAGCTTTTGTAAGCAAATCCCATTGTGAAATATATCTCCTTTCACATGGATGATGCCATCTTGGCGGTGTGCAATGATACCACACCAGAATGCTTAGCGCAGGCAGTGGCGCCTCTCAGTGGCATGGTCTGAACTACCATTCGCGACTTTCTCCATTGATCGCAACGCGATGACGATGTGAGGCGTGTTTTTTGGCCTTGCTCATTAAGTAAACTGTATCATCATGGGACTGGTTATTTCAAACGAATAGAGTTTGTGTCATGCAATGGTCCGGTTACGGGGAAAGAGGGGGCGGTTTGGGGGGGGGGGAGGCGGTGGGGGGGTGCTCAGCCTGGGGAAGGAGACACTCGGACGAGGGAGGCCTAGTGCCGCATCATCGGCGTCACTCGGTTCAGCATCCCAGACGGCCTCTCTGTGTTGTTGTTCGCAGGCCAGAAGTGGCGCTTGTTCCCAGAAATGCCGTGCTTTGTCGTCATGGTTTTATGTCTGTGCCCACCCCCCCCCCCCATCAAGCCTTGGTGAGCCATCAGGCCAGTGTGCCCAGCTCCACCGTCACCCCCCGCCGCCACCCCCGCGACAACCCCCCACCCCCCTACCCTCTCCAGGCTTCCATTATACTGTCTCCGGAACTATCCTTTTTGTAAGCGGGATTTTCACTCCTTTCCCTGCTCCCACCCCCCACCCCGCCCCACACACACACAGACATCCCTCTTCAATTCACCCCATCCCATCCCCACCGGCCTTCTAATAGTATTATTTTAGGTCTCCCTCTCCGATACTTTGTCCCCCCCCCCCCCACCCCCCCGCCACTCGCCCCGCCTAGGCCTTCTAACGTCAATTAAACTCCCCCCCCCCCTCTCCAACACCCTACCACAATCCTCCACTGTGCCATCCAATCTTGACTTTGCCTTGTTTAGGCCCGGCTTCCGCCACTCAGGTTCCGGGGATCCAAATCCTTTGTGTGGGTGTAACATGTTGCCAGCGGCTTTTAAAACCCGGCGAAACGGTGAAAGATGTCTGCAATGGCCTTTATGCCGCTGAAACTGCGAAACATGTAGGCTGCGTCCTTGATGGCGATGAAGCGGTTTATAATCGCGAAATGGTGTAACATGTTTCCAGCGGCCTTCAAACCGTTGTAATCATTTAACTTGTCCTCAGCGACCTTCATGGTTTTTGCCTTTCGCCAATAGAAATGTGCTACCATTGTAACGGTGTAACATGTCACCGTTGGTTTGCTACCGTTGTAACGGCGCAACACGTCACCCATTGGGTTGCTACCATTGTAACGGCGCAACCGTTGCCGTTAGGGTTGCTACCGTTGTAACTGTGCAACATGTCACCCGCTGCGTTGCTACCGTTGTAAACGTGTAACATGTCACCAGTTGGGTTGCTACCGTGGTAGCGGCGCAAGATGTCACCCGCTGCGTTGCTACCGTTGTAACTGTGTAACATGCCACCAGTTGCGTTGCTACCGTTGTAACGGTGCAACATGTCACTAAGTTGCGTTGCTACCGTTGTAACGGTGCAATATGTCACCAAGTTGCGTTGCTACCGTTGTAACGGCGCAACGTGTCACCGCCGGTGTTGACACCGGTTACACAGAAAGACCACCAGCGGGCGCCATTCCTTATGCTCCCAATACCGCTGCATTTAGGTCAGATCCTCGGCGCAAAACGTCCCGGTCGAGCGATATCACGTGACGTATGACCGCTGTAACATGTCGGCAGGGTGCGCCACCGTCTGTTGCGGCCTCGGTTGTTGGATTTCCGTCAGTAGCCCTCAAACGCCCTCCCCCGCTCCCCGCTCCTTCTCCCCGCTCGCTCACCCCCCCCCCCCCCCTCCCCCCGCACGGTCGCATCCGGGTTATCGATCGCCGTCGATAGATCAAACCCTCGCGGGGGTGCTCCCACTACCGTTTTTTATTGGCGGCATGGTGCGGCACGACGCGCGCAGCGGGGTGGGGTATAGGGGATGTGAGCGGGTGGGGCGGGCGGGGGGCGGGCAGAGGAGGAGGGGGTCATTGCTGATTTCATTTATGAAGAGGTTACATTTATGCAAGGTGTATGCAGTGTAGAGGCCCAAGGATTCAGGAATCAAGTATTTTTCTCTGTTATAGGGGATCAATGTGTACAGTTATTTTCGTTAATATATATATGTAGATATGTATATAGATGTTGTAGAATGGAGCCATAATAATGGAAGAATGGAACCAATTATTATGTGTGAGGTAATATGTATAGATATAAATGTTTTCTGGCATTCAGCATTAGACAATGTGTACTTCAGAATATAGCAGTTTACGTGTAATCAGTGGCTATGCTATCTACACTACTTACGGCCGAAATCCCTTTCATGGCGATTCCGTGGCCTTCTAATGAATGACTCGGGGTGAGGTCGGGTAGAGAGGAGCGGGATAAACCTTTGATACATAATATGGTTACTCCTTATCTTCCCTCTCCCGTGGACGGGATATGACTTTACATGTTAAAGGGTGCGTCCCAGACTTAGCCTCCCCACCGTGTCCTCAAGGCAGTGCCCATGGATGCCGGACGGCGCCGGGCGGCACGATGTAGATATCCGGACATCTTTATCTGGAATAACAACAATCAGAGGGATCGTGGCGCCCCCTTGTGTCCGGGGTTCTGTATCACCACTCCCGTTTAACGGCTACCGGCGCCGTCATTGCCACCCCTCCCCCCCCCCCCACGACACACCCTCCCTCCCCCTCCCCCTCCCCCTCCCCCACTGCGGCCACCTCCGTACGTTGGTGGCAGTCTCGGTCGCCGCCGCCGCCGACGACGACGTCGCTACCCCCCTGCCACGCCCCCCCGTCCCATCCTCTCTCCTTGGCTATACCAACCGCCGTCACTCCTATTACCTTCCTCTCCTCTCGTACTCCCCCCCCCCCCCCTCCGCTATCCCCTGGCTGTCGCAGCAGCACCCCTCACCCCACGCCCACCCTGGACATCTCAACCGCCGTCATCCACCACCACCACCACCACCCTCCCTCGCCTCTCCATGGCCGTCTTACCCGCATCACCCACCACCCCCCACAGCCTCCCCCCTAACCCCCCCCCCCCCCAACCCTCCC